>OX276477.1:0-600000 GCA_946251955.1 Acronicta psi | reverse complement strand
ATTCCCAAACTCCGTGACCATTACTGAGAATTTCATAGAAAAACCCTATCAGACATGGGTCTTTTTCGATGCACGGTATGCGTAGTTTTAAAGCTCGTTAGGTAGTAAGTTTACACGTTGTAAAGTTATCTTTAGGATATTGGTCGGGTCTCCATCCATAGACTCACCGCAGCAACTACAGCTTACCCTTTAAAATCGACCAATCAACAGTCAATACTTAACAATACACTTCCAAAATATTAAAGCTCAGATGAAAATCTCGATGAAAACTGGTCAAATATTCCCCAAAAAGGTTTTAATCAATCATGGAAATCAAAAGTTCCCGTATCACAATCACCGTTTCCACTGATTCCACTGGTAACAATCACAGAACACAGCTCACCTAACGCAGACTCTGTCGGTGGCGCGCTGAATTACTCAGTACAAAGCACAGCACTACACTGACCAATTAATATCGATTGATTAGCATGTGGGTGGTATTCGACAACCGATACTCACCGATATAAGCGACGGGTTGCACTGCCAAATCATTGGTTAAGACAATCCTATTTATCTTTCTGTATTTTTAAGCATTTTCCATGGAAAAATTCGACTGGTGAGCAGGATTCGAACCTGCGTCTTCTGTTTCAGTACACTAGACGCTAAGACCGCTAAGCCACCGTGATTTTTTCCTTCATTGAAATAACCCTAATATTTGTTTCTTTGATCGTCCTCTACGATTCTTTTAACACTATCTTCGATTACGACGCAAAGTTAACTCGTTTCACGACGACGTCTGTTGTCTAGTGGTTCGAGTACCGGACTGCTGATCACGAGGTCGTGGGTTCGATTCCCACAGGACACAAATATTTATGTGATTAATATAAGTATTTGTGTTTCTTGTATGTATTATAAATATGTATTTACAAAAAAAAATGTATATAAGTATTATATCCATTGTCTAGTACCCATAGTACAAGGTCTGCTTAGTTTGGGACTAGATGGTGCTGTGAAAAAATGTCCCAGGATATTTATTTTATTTTTATTCAAGTAAATAATTGTATCTCTTACCACCCAGGCGCTGAGGACATAAACTCGAAAAACACTTTACGGGAGCTGGAACTCGAACTGGACCTCTTTCTCAGCTGTAATTCTTCCGACACTTAAGTACTATCTATTATTTTCACAAAAGAATGTTGTGTTGCTTTAAAAAAATGCCCCAACCTTTATAGCAGAATAGTTACAACTATAGTATACAATAGGGAATATGCACATTTTTTTTTTATATTTTTAAACGATACTTTATATCGTTATGTAGCCGTAAAAAAAATTCCAGCGCCTTAAAACTAAAATTAAGTAACAAAAAAATTTTATTAAATTATGAGACAGATATTGGCATTTTAAACACCCGCGATTTTGGCGCGCTTGCCGAGACGTCAAAGTCTACGTTCTCTCAACCAAACAACCACGTACAACGGTACAACAGACACTGTTTTAGTAGACTTTGACGTCATATTCCATTTGACCGATAGTGTGGCGTTTCAAGTGATTTGAATTTCCAACAGTTTTTTTGGACTTTTTAATAATTATTTTCTCATCAAAAAAGAAATAATATAAAAAAATATCTACATAGACATAATTCTAAAACGATAAAGTTCATAAAAAAAAATATTTGAACTTTTTTTAAGTCAGACGCATATTCCCTATTCGACACACAAACAGTTGTAGGTCAAATATTTGACAGGCCTAGAAATCCTGATGCAAAGCTTAATAGCAAATACATGAAAATGATGACGACAATGATGACGACGTCTGTGGTCTAGTGGTTCGAGTACCGGATTGCTGATCACGAGGTCGTGGATTCGATTCCTACAGGACACAAATATTACATAATATTACAAATAAATATTTATGATGAATCTAATGTATCTAATGTAAGTTTGTATTTGTCTGGGTTTTTCTTATATATTATAAGTATGTATTTACAAAAAAAAAACATAGTATGTAGGTATTATATCCATTGCCTAGTACCCATAGTACAAGCTCTGCTTAGTTTAGGACTAGATGGTGCTGTGTAAAAACGTCCCAGGATATTATTAATGATATTTTTATAGCAACCCTAACGGTAGTTTAAGCTAAGAAAATCAACATCTTAACTGTGTGTGATAGAACTTGGCTGCATCACGACATATGAATGAAGAGACGTACGAAAGCATGATCAAGGCAGAACATAAATAAATCACTCGTGGCAATAGACTCAATCTTAAGATGTACTAGGGTAAATGCACTTGTTTATGTTCCTATCAAAATCAAAATTATAACCTGTCAGAGTGGAGTCTACGACGTGTCGAACGTCGCGGGATATGGCGGGAAGAACTAAACTCCTATTATTGGAGATATTGGGCCCACAGCGTAGATCTATGAAGATTATTTATTTGACATTCTAACCTATAACCATGACTATTATGACATGATACTACAATGTATTGCAATGGAAAAAGTCATTCATTCTCCAGTGGGTCCCTCTGTATATATTTTTTCTTTAATGTCGATTTAAGGTTAGATTTTTGCATGAGGCATACTAGATCATAGGCCAAAATATAGGTCAGTCTAAAATATTCAAAGAAAACATCATTTATAATTTAAATATCTTCAATGTAAAGACACGTGCAAGGCATTACCAAGGCTATCGTATCTGAATAAATATTTCATCGCCACACAATTTTATGAAACAAAAGATCCCGCAAAATTCAAGACAATGACACTAAAGATAGAACATTGTAATAGACAACAATTCAGCGTAATGAATTTGTCAGTCGCACAACTGGTGCGCTCACCCCTCGTTTCGGTCCATGTGATGTCGCAACGGGTTCGTGCGCCAACAACATCTACTTTTACCCTACGGTCACGTGGATCCATCATTGAATTAGCATTTCCTTCTTTGACATTCATTATTTCGCAACTTATGTGTGCGTGTGTGATTGATTTATCTTGATTTCCTGTGTGATGACTCAACGTCTCATTACAGAATGTATTCATAGTGGGTGTTAGGGTGGTTGAAGCCCTACTTAGGTATTAGGAGATTATGTGAAAGGATTGTGTGTAGATTGATTGCTTACTTGCCCACCGACCGACGAGCGCGGCTTTTCACTCTAAACGGATACCAAATTACATCATGCGTGAACCGCCGATGTATGCATTATTTTAGAAAATCAGCACTGCACAAATCACTCACCAGGATGCCTTAAGACCCTCGCTATCCTGGCATTCCCTTGTAGGCACATTTTATACTTATCAATGAACAAAACTGGCTACTATGGCTCAATGTTTCAATTAAGATGCTCCCGTATAAATCACAGGCGCTGTGGTCAATTTCAGGCCGTTTTATTGAGAAATTAGCTTCTCTTAAGCGTCTTCTAATTGTTGACTACCTGACAGCCACCCTTCGAACACGTCTCAGCTCTTGCTGCAAAACAACACCCGTCAGGTGTCGATTTCGCAGCGATATTGAGACGATAAACTGCTATTTTTTCTCTAAAGTGCAATGTGTCCGGCTGGTTCTCGGTGTCCGATTAAAGGCACCAGTCTCCTGAAATCTTATGTATACAAATTGATACAGCAGACTGGTTCAAGTAAAGCTGGGCATCTAATATTCGCTAACTAAGTCCCGTTTTGCAACAGGGTGCCATTTTAGCCGCTTCTTTAGGCAAAGTATTCGTAAATTCATCTAACCAATGAAAAGGATTTCTTTTTGATAGTTCCGTCTTACAGGTGAAGCTTAATTTCAGTAGATAAACTGATTGTGGGGATTTTTATAGGGGTAATTCAGAGCGCAACTCGTAGGTACGGTAAAGTGAATTTTCCTCTGCGCGCATTAAAGTCCGGTAATTAAAAGGCTACTGAATATGTACTAAATGATATTGGTACTAATGTAAAGCTAATTAATCAAGCTTTATTTAAACATATGGTTTTTGTACATAAAATATTTTATTTTTGAATAAATCACAAATGTTTATGCGGTTGTAGGTTGAGTCTAGAGGTGGGTAACTCATCAAAAATACGCGAGCTGCAGATCAGCTCATGACTCAGGTGAGTGAGCTGATTCAATGAATCAGCTCGCAGATCAGCTCAGTTTGTACCTGTACAGGTATATGATTCTACTACGAGCCGCGAGCCGAATTGAGCTGAGAGCCGAATTGAGCCGAATCGAGGCGACTGAGCTGCGGCAGTTGACAGTTCGTTTAACTATGACGAGCCGTGCGACTAGAGATTTTCAATATAATATCATATTTACTCGATGTATATACATCGGTTTAATCGATGTTTTGACAAATATTTATTTGACAATATATCGATGTATTTAGTTATAGAAACATCGAATCATTAAAGTTTTATTTTTTATCGGATCTATTAAAAAAAACTTGGTCTGATTAATAATTATAATAAAAATGAAATTAAAATTTAACACTACTGATGATATTTATGATACGATATATTTATTTATGATAATAAATAGAGATTTTAATACTTTAATTTATAAGACAAAAATAAATCCAAAGCTTTTTGAGTTACAAATCAATAAAACGTTTCAGAACGAATGACTCGTTCAAAAACTTACTTTCTGGACTCATTGACTGTCACTGAACAAGCCTCAAGTAGATCAGAATCACAGATCAACTCAATTGAATCAATTGACTCATCTGTCTGTGGAGGGATTCAAGGATTCAAGGGAGCTGAATTGAGCCGCGCGAGCTAGTCATTTCGTTGCTGAGCTGTAGCTCAACGGCTCAGACCCGTGCGATCTGATTCATTGAGCTGACTCAGAGCTGAGTTACACACCATTAGTTGAGTCGATTTAGTTGCTCGCGAGTGTATATTCAGTTTAGTAGGATAATAATAAGTAAAAAATTGTTTGTATTCCAATTTGCTCCATACTTTTTTCATGTCATCACAATAAAACGACAAACGATTACCCAAATATTTTAATTGTTTTATTTTTAATTAAGTATTTAATAATTCATAACCATTTCATACATTAGTCTCTTAGGGTCTTTTTCGCATACAAATATCCCCATAGTGTCACAGCAGACATCGTCCAAAGTCCCGCTCCTGAGCAATGCGCCACAAGACTGCCTATTCATATGGTTGTCCGGCTGGTTCGAGGTCCACGAGTGGAACGTATTTTCTAAACTTTCTCCTAAAAAACAGACGTGGAATTATTACTTTTGGAAAATGTGTTGTTAACAACACTATGAACTGTCACTGTAAAATATCTTATGATAGCGGGAAGTCTTATGATAAGACTATTTTACAGTGATATTGTGTTAGTGTATACACCTTGTCATTTTCTTCATTTGAAGCTGAAAGGATGGCATTATACTCATCCCCTCCACGCAGTGGAACCCACTTATTTTTTTATAAGTACCTATTTTTACTTGTTGTGTACCGCCAATAAAAGTTTTCTTAACATTTAAACCTTACCTAGACATGACTAAAATTAGCCAAATCGGTTCAGACATTCTCGAGTTTTAGCGAGACTAACAGAATTGCAATTCATTTATATTTATACAACATGTTAAGAAAACCCTGTCCGACCCGTAAAGGTATTGTTAGGTATTGATATTACATTACTTATGTAATCCTTTTCGGTTTACAAGTAAAAAAAATATTTCGAATAAAACTTAATATTTTTTTATAAAACAAGGAAAAGTTCATAGGGGCAATGGTCACAGGTGCCAAATATACCACGAAAGCTGATAGTGTCGTTGCTAATTTTGGGTAATTTTGGGAATTTTTGCACAAAAATCGTGAATTTAAAACTTCATCAACAGCCTTTTTTTATGAATATTAATTTATTCTTTTTTATTTGATATTGTGATTGGGATACTTATACATATATAACCCTTTCGGATCGGACAGGTTTTTTTTAACACATTGTATAGATAATTATGTAACCCAAAGGTTGACTAGCATAGTATGCCTTATGGCATTAAGTCCGCCTTATGTGCTAGTGTACATAAAAGTAAGGGGTTTTTACCTAAAAAAGGTATACCTGCATAGTAGTACTTACCATGATTAGTTACCCATACGCGGCTTTTGCTCCAAGCTCGTATACCTATATGCATTGGGTGCCAATAGTGATTGGTATCCTTGTCCGGAAACATGTCTGTCACGAATTTGGCCTCTTCGTTACTATTCAAGATAACCAAGTAGCCTCCCTCGGCCGCGCATATCATGTTCGCACGCGTCCACGTGTGTTTCTCTAGGTGCACCTTGTAACAGCTGCCTGTACGCTCGTTAAGGCGGTAATCTGAAAGGTTAATAAGTAAAATAAATCAGAGAATATATATCGTATGCTTCTTAGGATAAATTATATTTATTTTGGTAAATAGTTCTTGTACTAGTCACTGTTTTACACGTTTTTAACGAGATGGCTCCGGCATTTATGTATATAAGTAAAAATTATTATTTTAGTGTTTCCATAATCAATTTAGTTGTTACCTATAGGTAACTAATATCATGTACCTACTTACCGTGTTTACAAATTTTCCATTTGACCCAAAGGTTGACTGGCAGAAAATGCCATAAGGCATTAAGTCCGCCTTGTGTACTATTTTTTGTACATAAAGTTTAAATAAATAAATAAATTTCCTAGTTTACCTCTAAGAAGAAACGCCGAAACAAACTCAGAGAATCATGGTCTCTTTTAAAGTCCAGACATGAGTATCCAGAGTTCCTAACGATGCGCTGCGCGCTGCGCTATAGTCGTATGTAGTAATATAGTTCTACGGCGACACCGGACCGTATTTTCACGGATTGGGATCGGATTCGAATCGGACGTAGTGCGTAACCGCTCTGAGTCTCGTCTCTGAATATTAAATACTTTAAGAATCGATATATGGCTAAAATTGTATCTTCTTTACTTTAATACCTGGTAATTGTTAATGTAGTGAGAAATAAACGATTTTATTATTATTATTATTATAATACAGAAGACAGTGACGTCAGCAGAAGGTAATTTTTTTAACTCTGAGTGGGTATCTACCGAAGCAATCCAAAATTGTATAATGCACTCACTATTATCAAAGGTACCGCACTGGTTCAATGTTTCGTTCTCCATTTTTCTGTAACATATGTAGGGATGACGCTCCGTGCAAGATGAGGTATACGTATAGGATACGGAACCATCGATTTCCATAGTGAGGCACGCTCCTGGTTCTGACGTACGGCCTTCTGGAATAGGTGGGGAGATCCAATTCTCGTCTTGGCCGTGATCGAGATTTCGCATCTTTATGGGCATATTGGCAAATGGCACTCCTGCAATATATTATTATTATTATCATTGTTTTTTTTGGGAAAAAGAAGTGGAACCTACGTCCTCTCGCTTGTACAACAGACTCTTGTCCACTATAAGTCACTATCACTGATTGTGACATCGTTTTTTTCTTTCACAGTCGGTCGCAAACGTAAGTAGCTTACACCAAAAAAGGTTTTAAAGAATTTCTCATGTGATTGTATATTCAAAAAAGCTTGATTTATTTTAAATGTTGCTCCAGCTTACGTAAGTAGTGCAGACCACAATAAAATGCTTTCATTCTCATTCCCACTTAAAAGCATAATTCCGAAAGAATAATACAGCTGAAACTACTTAGGACAAAAACAATAATTGGGTCATTCGTTTGTTAAATTAAAATATCTTACCTTCCACTGAGAAAAAGTCTCCGTCAGAGAACAGCGCGTGTGTTCCTAAATAGAAGCGTTGACCGACGTTAGACTCCGACATTACTTTGTGAAGAATTTCTGTTGTTATGTTGTCAATCGGGGAAGCCAATGTTGCACCTGAAATGAAATACAGTTGTAAAAAGTAGCGTAAAGTAATTACTTTTCTAGCACGTTTGTGGTGAAATGTTTCTGAGCATAGCAACACCATTGGCACAACGTCTCAACAAAACAATCATTTTAATTTTGTGTCTTGTTCGCTATTTTGACTACGAGACATAACACCTATCCACTGCATAACTTGATGAATAAATACAACACACACAGACACACAAAAAATCGACGGTAAAAACTAAAAATCCTTAAAAAAATATTGTTATATTATCTTGTCTTACAAACTGTACCAAACGTTGATAAGATTTTAAATGTCCAAACTAAAAAACAGTGGGATGAATTGCAGAATGAAAATATTTATTATGATTTTCTGCAAGTCGTCCTAAATGGGCCATAGGCATATATAACGAGATACAAATTAGGTACTCATTACAATGGACACCGCTAGTTCTCCCATCCATAAAAACGTTGGGATTTAAAAATATCAACGTATTGGGATAAAATTCATAAATAACAATTATATTTCAAAGATAACGAACACTTCGCCAAGATCGTCTTGTTATTGTCGGGCAGGTTTTAAACTTTTGACCTTTCATACAATTGCAGAGTTTCTTATCGCGGATATTTAATTACATTTTGTTCATTTCGATATGAAGCACTATCATACAAGTTCGTAAAATTATTCATTAATTAATTACTTCTACTACTTCACACTTACATGTTAAACATATCGTGTATTTTTATTTAGACATTTATGTATTTAGATATAAGATTTTCTCCCGGTTATTTTTAAAGTATAAAAAATATATAATATGTTAAGTATGTACAGTTAATCTAAATGATTCGAGAATCGAATTGAAATGGATATTGAAGAAGTAATAGACCCAATAGGTCAATTTTTGTAGACACTCATTTTGAATTTTAAATTGAATTATCGTCGGTCTCTTCTACGCACACGTTTTTTGAATTGCAGAGATACTTGCACCAGTTTAGACGGTTGCTTATTTATTGTTTACATTCCCGTATATACATACATCAGATAATAATGTTAGGTATAATTGATACGAGGAAATAACTGGGAATTTCCCGAACTAGGGTACTCACAAGTTACCGGATAATTCTAACATCAAATAATATAAATTTACTAAACAGGAAGATGAGGTCTTTGGTTAAAATGTACAAAGTATTTTCTTTTTCAATAATATTTTCATATCACAATGTCTGTCTACTATATACATAAAAGAAAAAAGAACAACGAAGGAAAACACATTTATTGGGCAAATGTAATTAGACATTGAAATTAGTAAGTATTAATCGCAACGTTTCCTTTACAAGTTTACGGCATCCTTGTATTCTTAGACTCTCGATTTGACTAGGTACCTTTGTAAAAAGCGGGTCATTGATTGGCTCCTACATTTGGACTACCTAAACACAGAAAACTTCACTAAGATTTACTAAGACGCATTCTTAATATAATAGTTCTTAATTTTGAAACACACACACACACACACACACACACACACACGCACGCACGCACGCACGCACGCACGCACGCACGCACGCACGCACGCACGCACGCACGCACGCACGCACGCACGCACACACACACACACACACACACACACACACACACACACACACACACACACACTTACACACTACACTTTCCTTTTTTGAGCAATAAATCTTATTATTATTATTAAGTAATAAATTTGAAAGGAGATTCCTATTAAAAGAAATTTTATAGGTACTTTTTAGTTAAACAAATAAACTATTACAAATAAATCCAAGCTTAAGCATAGACTGTTAACCATCAGGAATAAAAAATTGCTTATATACCTAAGTACATTATACATATCATGGGTTTGTTTTTGATCACTATCTCACCTAAAGGTATGGATGGTCTAAGATGGTGCCACAAGATTCACTCTGGCCTTAAAAAAACTCATTAGACTTTTCCGTTCTGTGAATTTGAGCAGTGGACTATATATAACTTGTTCACGATCTTGACAGATACCAAAAAACATAAAATCCAAAACTTGGTTACCTTCGAAATGGCATCTTAGGAAGGCCTCTTCCCAGGTGGCTGCGATCGTGTGCAGCGCCACCCACCCATTCAGCTGTTTGTTGAACACGTACTCAGATTTGCACTGCACAACATCTATATAAAAAATTTAATGAGGAATTTATTCATCAATTTATGTAATTTCCCAGAATAAAATATTCTGAGTAATGAAAAAACAGTAATGAATATATAAAATCAAGTCCTACGCCGTGTCTGTCTGTCTGTCTGCCTGGTCGCGATAAATTCAAAAACAACTCCACCGAAAACAACAATAATGAACTTCGCCACAATGGCTTATTCTGATAGGTCCAGTAGTTTTAGAGCCTATTCAATACAAACAAACAATCAAATCTTTCCTCTTTATAATCTTAAATCTAAATATATAAAACTCAAAGGTGACTGACTGACTGACATAGTAATCTATTAACGCACAGCCCAAACCACTGGAGGGATCGAGCTGAAATTTGGCATGCAGGTAGATGTTATGACGTGATTAATAGGGGATGTATGATAAAATAGGGGATGTAAGTTTGTATGAAACTTTGTCAATTTAAACCGATCGGGCTGAGACTTTGCATGCATATAGCTACTATGACGTAGGCATCCCTTAAGAATGGATTTTGATAAATTCCACCCCTAAGGGGATAAAATAGGGGATGAAAGTTTGTATAATATAGTTTTGTTATAATATAGTTTGTTTTGTAAGTTTGTATAATTATATATCTTCTTAGATTTTCGACTGATTGAACTGAAATTAAAGATTGGAGCTACTATGATGAAGACGTCCGCTTAAATAGGATTTTGATAAATTCAACCCCCATGGGGATACAATAAGGGATGATGGAGGATGTACACGCTAAACAAAACTAAAGCCGCAAAAAATATACCTAATTAATAATAATACTTATTAACGCGAGCGAAGCCGCGGGCAAAATAATTAATAAATTTCGACCTATGTAGGGGTGAAATAGGGGATGAGAGTTCATATGGAACAAAGTAACTATTCCACGTGGACGATGTCGCGGGCAAAAAGCTAGTATTAGTATAAGATTGTGTATTGTATGACCCTTAGAAATCAACACTTTGTATATCAGGTGTCTTTTCACCCTTAACGAAAACAAAAACTAGGTACATAATCACATTATTGCCTTTTTTTTTATTCTAGACCAAGCCTGTGAACTGCATAGTTTTATATATTACTAGAAATTATAATAATGTGAGATTTGTTTTCTACTATTTTCATGTTAATGAATAATTGTCATAATATTGTTGTTCGCGACGACGCGTCACCAATAGAAAATAGTGAAAGTGTAATATAGTGCAGACAGTGACCTACCTAGACTCAGTGTTCTCAGTGAACTGAAATAGTTAAATTTTGTTGCAAAAGTATTTATAGTTTGATAAAAATAGTTTCGGGTAGTCTGCAAATAAAATCATCAGTGTGAACGACGACTGTTTTTCCAGCAATTATCTTACTCTCAATAGGTTTTATTTTGATATAAGATCTAATGATTTGATAAGGGTAATGTTACACCTTGTATAATTGAAGCAGTACTTACCGGTTGTAATTAAAAGACATGTTACACAAACAAATAACTTTAACATTTTTGTTTGAACTCACTGCTAACTGCGCGGGTTGTGGGATGTGTTTGAAAACAAGAAGATAACAGAACATTATATATATGAGCAAGTCGTTTATTATAATAATTATGTAGGTACATAATATGTTTAATAGTCAAGTAGCCGTACCATACCTACTGAAACTCACTAAAATGCGAACTAATTAAAAACAATACAATTAATATTTAATTTAGCTGTTACTTTTTGAACATATTGTATATATTTAATTCAATAGCATTAGTTTAAGTATCTAATTAGTTGAGTTGAACAAATCAAACGTTCCTTTGGTTGATAAATTTATTATAAATCGCCGGCGTGGTCTTATAATTTTTTCCCCCGTTTTTGCAACATTTTTCATTACTACTCCGCTCCTATTAGTCGTAGCGTGATGATATATAGCCTATAGCCTTCCCCGATAAATGGGCTATCTAACATGGAAAGAATTTTTCAAATCGGTCCAGTACTTTTTGAGTTTATTCGTTACATACAAAAATACAAATCTTTCCTCTTTATAATATTAGTGTAGTTTAGTGTAGATGTAGATTAAAGCGTGAATAAAGAATTAAATTATTATTAAAATATTATTATTAAAATTAACGACCTCTGTGGTCTAGTGGTTCGAGTACCGGACTGCTAATCACGAGGTCGTTGGTTCGATTCCCACAGGACACAAACATTTATTGTGATGAATTTAAGTGTTTGTGTTTGTCTGGGTGTTTCTTATGTATCATAAGTATGTATTTACAAAAAAAACGTATATAAGTATTATATCCATTGTCTAGGACCATAGTATAAGCTCTGCTTAGTTTGGGACTAGATGGTGCTGTGTAAAAATGTCCCAGGATATTTATTATTATTAATTAATGAAAAGAGACATTTTTACAAACGGCTTGCGACCAATCGCCTTTAACATAGGTATACCATAACGCCTATATTCACCGAAGGCTTAGGGAGAAGTGTACAGCCACAGATCACATGTGTCCCAAGTAACAGGGGGCGAATCTGTCATAAACCGAATAAAAAAAAGAAAAAGATATTTCTGCCTCAATGCTCTACCGGTAACTGTCTCATTAGTCTTCTACTCCTAGAAGTAATGAATTCAATTCCCAGGTCAAGCAAAGTGGCGGGGGTTTTCTATAAAATTCTCAGTAGGAGCTCGGAGTTTGGATTTGTGCCTGGTTAATGGTAATAGGCTCGCCCCTAACCTAAACATGGCAAACCTAACCGGCAAACTATGGATGAACATTAACACACCCCTGCGTAACCTAATATATTATGCTGAGTTAAAAAAAGTAAGAGGTTCATCATCATCATATCAGCCAAAATCCACTGCTGAACAAAGGCCTCCCCCATTGACTTCCACAGGGACCGGTCGTGTGCTGCCTGCATTCAACGACTCCCAGCGACCTTCACCAGGTCGTCGGTCCAATTCGTTGGAGGCCGTCTCACGCTGCGCTTTCCGGTGCGTAGTCTCCACTCGATAACCTTTCTGCCCCAGCGGCCATCAGCTACGAGCTATGTGTTTATTTTTGTCCACTGATCGTGAACTTATTTCGATGTTTCTTTTTATCTGATAGAATATACTTAGACATTGCTGTCCCAATGCTGGGAAAAAGACCCAGGTCCTTCCAGAAAAGATTAAGGAAAAAAATAATGGAATGTATCTACTATATAGCTTGTCCAAGTGTCTGAAAGTCTGTTCTAAAGTAATCCGATTGACATCTGTGCCTCAACCATGAGTTTTTCTCACTAGACTCGCTAGCGGCGCCGTAAAATATTTGTATGGAAAACCCTCGCAGCGCCTCTAGCGGTTACGTAATGAACTAAAATGTACTATGAGATTACAGCGTTTTGATGCGTAAACCTATCGAAAGCCATTCGATAGGACTCATGGTTGAGGTACAGACCTCCGCAATTCAGTTTTTGAGAAATAACAACTTACTTTATAGGAAACTAGCTTCCGCCAGTGGCTTCGCCCACGTCGTCTGGGTATTTCTTACAACTTTCATTATCCGCTATTTCAACCCTTTACAGCCCTTTTTTTCGGAATAAAAAGTAGCTTATGTCCTTTCTCAGGCTCTAGACTATCGCTGTACAAAATTTTATTTAAATCGGTTCTGTAGTTTTGGCGTGAAAGTGCGACAGACAGACTTTCGAATTTATAATATTGGTAAGGAAGTAAGGATCGGTTAAAAGCACTGCCGCCAATTTCCTTAATGAAATTGGCGGCAGTGCTTTTAACCGATCACTCACTGGGTCACACACGCACACACACACACAATAGGTGTTTGACATACAAGTTAAAAATTCAATCATTTAACGGACTTGTAAGACAAGAGGTACCTAGGTATAAGTTATTTTAAATGAAGGAAAAAATCGGCGGGCGGGCAGGATTCGAACCTGCGCCTTCTGGTTCGGTACACCAGAGGCTCTGACCACTAAGAGGGCGAGCGGTGGCTTAGTGGCCAGAGCGTCTGGTGTACCGAATCCTGCCCGCCCGCCGATTTTTTCCTTCATTAAAAATAACTTGTAATCTTAGCATGGAAAATGCTTAAAAAAATACAAAAAGATACCTAAGTATACTTATTTTTGTAGTTACATAATTTAAAAAATATATATTTATTATAATTATAAAAAATAGTAAAAAACTAAACTGTCAGTTTGGTAGAACAAGTCACCGAGATCTTCGCACATGATGTTGATATCTCTTCCACATTTTCTCTGTGACGCCACAAATCAAAAAAGGAATAAATAATAAAAATAAGAGTAAAATATTGATGACTATGCCTCTTATTCAATTGATGAACCATTAATCGCTGGTTCATACATTAATCTCATTGGATCTTTTTCGCAAACGAACACTAAATTTCTGTCGCATTCCATGACCTCTAAGTCGCCATTTTGCTTTAATACAGCACAAGAGAACTTGGCGCCCCTGTCATTATTCGGACTTTTTAAGAGCCCGGAATTGAACACATCGTCCAAACTCTCTCCTGAAAAAGATAAATAAATGATAATTAATCTCTATTTCTTTAATTGGATCTTTTAAAGACATATTTACTGGACAACAGTATGTATGTGCAATTGTACATACTTGAATTTCGCAGTGTTATGGACAATGTTCTCCATTAGAATCTTTTTGGCCTGTATAAACATCGTTCGTTAAAGGCCGACTGGATCGAGGCCTACCATCGAACCCCCGGTAATTATTGGGCATTACTGATATTCGAAGTAAAGACTGGTTGTTATACTTTTTGGGGCTTCTGATTACCACTAACGATTAAATCATAGATGTTCATATGACAATCGAGACTGATGGCTTTACGTACTTTCCGAGGCACGGAGAGGTCTCGATATGTTAAGAGTACTCACCTATTCACAAATTGACCTCAGCAAGCACAGCTTATCTTTGCAGATGGTTACAGCAGCGCTATCACTTAGCCACAAGCTCAGTTTGAATATGACGGTAAAATGTATCCACCTTATTTATTCCGAATACCAGCTCATCTTGTTAAGAATAAATTGTTCGGAATAAATAAAGTTATAAAACATAGCCTAAAAGGTCCTCTTACCGTGACCTGTGAGCCAGACGCGGTCGCTAGTCCAGGCGTGCAGACCTACGTACATTACTTGCCAAGACATAAGATCGCCAGCACGGAACATTTCTGTGACGAATTTAGCCTCTTCTGCGTTGTTCAGGATAACCAAATAGCCTCCCTCGGCCGCACATATCATGTTCGCACGCGACCACGTATGGTAGTCAGTGTGGAGCTTGTAGCAGCTGCCGGTGGCAGAGTTAAGACGGTACTCTGAAAATTTATAATTAAATTATATACTCCTGCTGAGACCTAGTTAGAACAGGGATCAAAAATTTTCTCATCGTGGCAGGGGACTATAAGTAGTAATACTCTGTCTTTCTATCTATTTTATTAGATAATTAATTTTGTTTTTTTTTTTTTAAATTCTAGCTATTTTTTCAGGGATTTCTAGTTTCTATTCTTTCACTCTTATCCTACTCAGGATATTTTATATTATTCACTATAAAAATACTATTTTCTTTTTCTATAAAAATTCTACCAAAGGTCAAAAGTCTTTCACAAAAGGGTTTGAAGATTCTGCCAAAAATTATCGAATAAAAAATATTCATAAAGTATCACGAATCTAAACTATTTCAACCAAGGAGGAGGTTCTCAATTCGACTTTATGTTTTTTTATGTTAGTAAGGTACCTCAGAACTTTCGACTGAGTGCTGGTGCTTCCCGTGTGGTCCCATAAAATTAATCAAAATCTGCTTTTTTAACGAAAATTTAAAGAAAATGTAGGTATACATAGATGATATTTTGGTTGACTCCGAAACCTCGCCGTCTTATTAGGGTTGTGTGTTTGGTTGGCCTCCCCGTATTAAATAACACTGGTCAACACGACTTTTTGCCGTTTGTCCAAATATATATTTTCGGTATCCCGAATGTTCATGTATTAACAGAAAAATAATAAAAATCTTCTATTACATCGAGATGTCCGAAAAAAAAATTTTAGGAAACAAAAAATCTCCAAACTATGAGGAAATGGTGTAATTTTCTAGAGGATTATAAAGCCTTAGGATGTAATATATCCTTAAAAATGCATTTCTTGCACTCCCATCTTAACTTTTTCCCAGAAAACTTAGGTGCGGTGAGCGACGAACACGGGGAAAGATTCCATCAGGATATCATGGCGATGGAAAAGAGATATCAAGGAAAATGGTCGCCAAAAATGGTCGCAGATTTTTGTTGGACATTAAAACGAGATGTCCCAACGTGCAGTTACAAAAGACAAGCAAAACGACCCAAAAAATCATGTAAATATTTTTTTTTAAAATGATTATCGTTAAAAGTAAGCCCAATTTTTGTTTTTCAATAAAAAAAAAATTCTACGTAATTGGCTGTTTGCAATTTTTTTTACACACATATCTTGACTACCCATTAGCTAAGGTATAAAAAAAAAGTAGTGGCGAACAACGGCAAAAAAAAGTTTTTTTTTTGTTGACCAGTGTAATAGGTACAAAACAAAATACATCTGTATTCCACTAAAACTATTAAAATTATTTTTAAACAAAAAACAAACCGCCTTCAAAAAATACTTATTAACTAAAAAGCAAAAAACACATATTTACATTATGATTTCTATTTTTTTTTCAAAATGGCTTTCGATTAGAAGGCCACGCTCCATAGAAAAATCTTCAAACCCCGTTTATATTTATTATAATTATAATCAAGTTATAAAACTGTACTCACTGTCATCAAATGTACCACATTGGTTAAATGTTTTATAATTCATTTTTTTGTAACATAGGTAAGGATGGCGCTCCATGCAAGAAGATGTATACAAATCATGGTTACCATAACTTCTCATAGTGAGGCAAACTTCTTCATTATCTGTATTTGTATAAGTGACCAAAAGTGTTTTACTGGCGCTATCTCTGTTACGAAAGCTTACAGGCATGTTAGCCAATGGAATCCCTGCAACAGGTATACAGTAAATTATAAGAAAAATTCTAGTTGGGGAAATGTTTATAACCTGGGCCTCAAGTCTGCTATTTTACTAACACTTCAATAGTGTGTCGATAGAATAATTTTACACATTTGGTAGTCTGCTCTTTACCTATTTGAAACTATTGGCGTTCCAGTGACTTTCCATTGAACTACCATTCAACTGTCATAGACGGACAAACACAGCTTTTCTTAGCCCGGTCGTCAATAGTTTACGTCTGAATTAATAATTATAGATCAAAATACTAAGTGTCGGTGGAATAGTAATCTTAACTAAAATAGCAGAATTGGGGCCCTGTTACTGTTTAATGACAAAACGGTGACAGCTTAGGTATCCCATGGCCATGATGTGTAGGGCTAGGGAAAGCAAATGTGATTTTTAGTCGGTATAAGTCCAACGTACCCTGCCACCTCCCCAGATGGCAGTGATCCGTGGACTTTCCGCATCAAAGAAAAAGTGAAGGCACTGTACAAAATTATTATACAATTAACTTTTTAGAATAAGAAAACGGACTTTAAGCATTATTACTGACTACACCCACAGTTCGCTAATGTTTCTATCATCCCATGTAATAATGGGTGGCTATAATTGGATATATATAATTAATTAAACTCCGATCTGCTACTAAAACGCAATGAACTTGCCGCCACTACAATTGAACACTAGTTTATTCTACTAACCTTCTACAGAGACAAAGACATCGCTATAAAACAGACTGTGTGTTCCTACGAAAATTGCTTGATGTGCTTGTGTTTGCTTCAAGAAGAATTTTGGTAATATTTTCATCAATCGGAGAAGCCAATGTTGCACCTGTAATTTTATTATTTATTACCCGACTGCTGAAGGAGGGTTATGTATTTGGCGTACAACATATCGCGGTCATAAGTCCATTACCATTTTTTCAAATCTATCGCATGAAACAAGTTTCACTTACGACCTTTTTCTATAAAAAATGTATTGCACACAGACGATCTTGTATATCGTACTGTTTCATAATTATCTAGTCGGAAAGAGACCGATGTAATGATCATTTAGTGCTGTCATGTCGCGACGGATTAAATTTAAAATCACTAAGGCTTATATTCAGAGACGATGCTAAGCATAAACTTAGGCTTCCGTATGTCAAATTTGTATTACAATTTGACATACGGAAGCCCGAGTTTATAATTAGCATCGTTTCTGAATATTAGCCTAAGTATATGTATCTGGCTTAGCAGCTAACGCCATAGTTAAGATAATTTGCACGTAGTAGACTGCGTTTGAACCGCGATAATGACGATAAATTTGTAAACAAAAGCCAATGCTACCAGCCAAGCCATTCGAGAATCCATCAGTGTTGACACAATACTTCTGTATCGTTTACATATCGGAGGAATATATTTCATCATCAAAAAGTGCCAGAATAATGCAGTTAAAGTTTTAAGAAGAGAACTCAATGCCAGTTCATGTAGTGTCGTCTCTCATCCTCAAACAACAGATTCGGTGTAGAACGAGGTGTCTAGGGATTGACCCGGCCCACGGAGTCCAGAGATTAACCCAGCCCACGGAGTCCAGGGATTAACCCAGACCACGGAATCCAGGGATTAACCCAGCCCACGGAGTCCAGGGTATAGCCCGGCCCAGTAGCAGTGGAGTCCAGGGATTAACCCAGCCCATGGAGTCCAGGGTATAGCCCGGCCCAGTAGCAGCCGAGTCCAGGGATGAACCCGGCCCATCAGCAACAAAAACTAACTATGAAGATATAAATATAATATCGAAGTATCATTTACCTTCGAAATGACACGTGAGGACCGCCTCCTGCCAGGTGGTCGGGATCATGTGCAGCGCCACCCACCCGGGCAGCTCAGGATTGAAGGTGTACACATATGGTTGACACTGAACAACATCTACGCAAAGAGTACTACGATAGTAGATCATTCAATAAAGCCTTGCCATGCAGTAGTAGCCTCCCCGGTGGCAGGTTCCATGAGAATTTTCCACATGCCCAAAAAGTTCAATTTAGGCTAATGATAACAATGTAAGTAGTAGTAGTATTTTTATTTTACTCTATGAGCTATGGCCTGCAGGTGGTAGAATTGAGGAGTCCGCCATCCGCCCAATCAATCGCCCAGTAGGCGTTTTTGTCATTCGCGTGCCTCCAATTCGGATGCCAAGCAAGGTCCCGGCAATTAAAAGGGTCCCACAACTGCTGGCCAATCTCCCGGCCTTGACAATGTACAATTTCTAGTCGGCGGAGTCCGACATTCCTTGTCGCCTACCCGACACCCAATCGGCGAAAAGTCCATGAGGATTTTCGCATTCCAAAAATGGTTTTATTTTATGGTTTAAAAATATTTAAATTTTACTTACCGATTGTAATAAACAGACATGTCACACAAACAATTAACTTCAACATTTTTGTACAAAAACTGTTAACTGCTCGGGCTGTGCGATGCGTTTAAACTGTATGATAACAGAACTTTATAAATAAGTGCTTTGTTGGATAAATCAACAAAGAGCTCATTTATAAAATTCCACCTAATCAGTCGGTCACTAAATATATACATTAACCTTCCGGTGATAATGTGTAACATGCCTACATAATGACTTTAGAAATACAATTTTAGGGGATTACCCTCAAATCCACAATTCGGCCGAGTGGTCCGTGCTGTGAGTTCTGTTGTGGTTTAAGTAGCTTTTTTCAGTGTCTATGGGAATGGACCATATCTTTAAAACTAATTACCTACTCTAGAACTATACTATATACTACTTATAGTACCTATTATATACCATCTATAAGTATATACTAACAGCCAGACCTGGAAGTCCAGAACAAGTCACACACGTCGCACGCTTGACTTAGTCAAAATAGCTCATTTTTAGAATCGACGAAAAAACATTATCTCTTGTAAGTCTAAGTTATTGCCAATTTCCTGAACATTGCATTATAAAGAATCCAATGCGCATCAGCATTATGCAATTGTGAGTTCAGTCAATTCTAAACGCGTTAATTAAGCAAATTCATGCATTTTTCAATATACCTACAGTAATTTAATTTAAGCCAATCTTGTATTTCTCAGTTAAATGAATGTATGTTGTATTCTTATGAGAAATACATGTCTGAAACCAGATTTTTTATTTGATTCCCTGTTGTGGAATGACGGAACGAAACCAAAAATAATTATTTCTAGTTACATGCTCTTTACTGATTGATTCTGAAATAATGCACTGATATTTTGTTGCCTTTAAATGCTGCTACATAAATACATTCTTTTCCGGTTCTGCCACCCGCTCGGCTCCTGCATTGTTTGGTTACAGTCATACAATAAAGATTATTTCGACATCAGACAGTATAGGACACAACGCCGCCGCCGCGCCGCGCCGACGGCGTTCGTCAATTTGGTATAACAAGCTACCGAGATCTTTGCACATGATGTCGATATCTCTTCAACATTTTTCACCACAAATCATAAAGAAATAAATAATAAAAATTAGAGTAAAATATTGATGACTATGCCCCTTATTTAATTGACTGAACTATTAATCACAGGTTCATACATTAATCTCATTGGATCTTTTTCGCAAACGAACAGTGATGTGCTGTTGCATGGCATGACATCTAAGACGCCATTTCTGGTTAATACAGCACAGGAGTACTCGGCGCCCATGTCATTATTCGGATGTTCTAAGAGCCCGGAATTGAACACATCGTCCAAACTCTCCCCTGAAAAACATAAATAAATGTCAATTAATCTTTATTTCTTTAATTAATATAACATACTTGTATTTCACAAAGTTATGGGCTAAGCCCCAAAAAAGCATGATAACCATTATTTTCTTGTTAAGATGCGCTCGGAATAAATAAAGTACCTATTAAAACATAACAGCTTAAAAGGTCCTCTTACCATGACCTGTGAGCCAGACGCGGTCTTTAGTCCAGGTGCGCAGACCTACGTACATTACTTGGCTAGACTTGAAATCGCCACTAGGGAACATTTCTGTGACGAATTTAGCCTCTTCTGCGTTGTTCAGGATAACCAAGTAGCCTCCCTCGGCCGCACATATCATGTTCGCTCGCGACCACGTATGGTAGTGTATGTGAAGCTTGTAACAGCTGCCGGTGGCCGAGTTAAGACGGTACTCTGAAATTTCAAAAACAATCAAATCAAATCGGTAATTTTGCTTTGAATGTAGTTACAAACATTTGATGGATGAAATTATATATTGCTGTTACTGAGACCCTAGATGATTAATTTAAAAACATTTGAAAATTCTAGTTATTTCATATGAATTTCTAATTTCTATCCTTTCACTCAGGATTCCTATTTTATATTATTCCCTATAAAAATACTATTTTCTTTTTCTATAAAAATTCTTCTACCAAAGGTAAGAAAAAGTCTTTCACAAAAAGGGTTTGAAGATTTTCCAAAAATTATCAAAT
This sequence comes from Acronicta psi, assembly GCA_946251955.1. Classification (NCBI taxonomy): domain Eukaryota; kingdom Metazoa; phylum Arthropoda; class Insecta; order Lepidoptera; family Noctuidae; genus Acronicta; species Acronicta psi. Next base: position 578,554 of record OX276477.1, on the reverse strand, counting down.
AAAAAATGTGTGTAAAGTGTCACGTTTCTAAGATAATGTTAATTCAAGAATTGATCGAAGGAATCTGTTAGTAGTAGTAAATTGCTTTAAAACATGTTTAAAACAATTGTGTTGCAAGTCCAGTAAAATCGATCGAATCGAAAAGGGACAACGACAGTATACAAACTTTTTTTTTTAAATGGCTACCGGTTATAAGGCCACGCTCCATATTAGAAAGAATCTTTAGACCCTGTTTATGTATCATCATTGTTAAGTTATAAAACTGTACTCACTGTCATCAAAAGTACCACATTCATTAGATATTTGATTATTCATTTTTCTGTAACAGACGTAGGGATGTTCCTCCGTGCAAGGTGATGTATACAACGTATCGCTTATATAAGTTCCCATAGTGAGGCAAACTTCTTTCTTATACGTATATGTAACACCTACAAGTGTTTCATTACTCTCACTTTTACGAAACTTTACATACATGTTAGCCAATAGAACCCCTGCAACAAGTATGTAACTTACTAGAGATGGGTCGTTGACAGTATTTCCCTTAACGAAACGTCAACGTTGATTTCCGTTCGTCAACTAGTTGATCAACTAGTTAAATTCGTCAACGAGTTAACGTACTTCTAATGTCAACTTGCAACGTAAACTGTTTATTGATATGAACGGTTTTTATTCAACGCTACTTTTATGTACGCTACTTAAGTTCAAATTGTATGAAATGACCGTCCCTCGCGACTTACGTTATTATTAACGTAAGTTTTTTAAATTTGCTCAGTTCGTTTCATTTGCGTTCTCGATTATTGAACGAGAAGAACGAGTTAAATTCATAAACGTCGTTGACGAATTCAACTAGTTGATTCATATACAGTTAACGTTAATACGTTGACATGAGATCAACGGTTGATTCAACTAGTTCGTTGATTCAACGCTCATCCTTATAACTTACAGGAAACAGTCTAGTGTGGGGAAATGTTTATAACCTGATACTGTGTTATGGCAAAACGGTGACAGGTTAGATAAATGATCATGACTGCCAAGCGTAACTCTCCCCGTCATGTTCATCCCATGGCCATGACGTATAGGGCTAGGGAAGGCACATGCGATTTTTAGTCGGTATAATTCCAACATACCCTGCCACCTCCCCAGATGGCAGTGATCCATAGACTTTCCGCATCAAAGAAAAAGTTAAGGCACTGTTATACAAACTTATTATACAATTAACTTTTTGGAATCAGAAAAGTTACTTTAAGCATGACGACCGATTAAACCACCGTTCGCTAGTATGTGTATAATTGAGTATATATTTATACTCCGATCACGCACTGAACTTGCGGCCTCACTAACCTTCTACAGAGACAAGGACATCGCTATAAAACAGACTGTGTGTTCCTACGAAGATTGTTTGCTGTGCTTCTGTGTTTGCTTCGTGAAGAATTTTGGTTAATTTTTCATCAATCGGAGAAGCCAATGTTGCACCTGAAATTAATTATTTGTTTTCATCCAACTAGTACTACATATCAAGCGGCTCGGAAGTTAGCTACTCGCTGCGCAGTACCCCACCCCTCACCCCCGCTGTCACATAATATTCATTACTGCGCAGCGACTTGCCTCAGGTTTTGAACCGCCATTACGTTTGAATCGTACTGTATGTGTAATCATTACAGCTTGCGTCACTCATGAAAATATATAAATACAGTATCGAAGTGACATTTACCTTCGAAGTGACACGTGAGGACCGCCTCCTCCCAGGTGGTCGGGATCATATGCAGCGCCACCCACCCGGGCAGCTCAGGATTGAGGGTGTTTTTAATATCGTGCGGATATCATCACGCGTGCGGGATTGCCCCGCATGCGTAAGCCCCGCAAATGTCCTTTTCATAAAAGTATTTATTATAATGCGTGGAATACGGACGCGGGACGCGGGGGCAGCAGCACCGCGCGGGGCCCCCGCGTGCGTGAGCGCGTCTATGAAACACAGTAAGCATTTTACTGTCGTGCGGAGTGCACGCGCGCGTAATACAGTTAGTCACAATGAAAATTGATACGGAACGTGTCATAATTGAAGTACATTTGCGGCCTTGTTTATGGGATAAATCCCATGAACTATATAAAAATAGAGATGCTAGAAGTGCTGCCTGGGAAGAGATATTAAAGGAACTAGCACCAAATTTCGAAAGTTTAAGTGAGGAGGAAAAGAAAAATGCAGGTATGTACTTTTTATACGATTGTATTATTAATATTTTCGGTTGGGTACATATTAGTTAGCCTATAACCAGCGGAAAATCGAGACAATTTATGAAAAGTAATTTTGAAGTTACCATTGAACTTCTACCCTCACATTTAGTTAAGTTCGATCACAGTAGTAATAGTCATAAATTGACAAATGCGTTACCTATTGTCCGCTGGTTAGGTTATATTATGACGTCACATGAAAATGAACTTCGCGCCCTCTAGAGGAAATGACAGCATGCCTGCCGGTCTGAAATGTTTCTTTTATCTTCATAAACCAATCACATATCTATCTTGCCAGGAAAGTTTACCTTCTTTTATAAAATAATCAGCAAATAAATCCCTGGTATTACTTGCCTGTCTAATATTTCGTTCAGTCTGCTGCCTAGGTAATGAACCCGAGAAACCATTAATTACTAATGTATCTCTGTCTCTGTAACCATCGCGTTTTCTTATGAAATTATGAAGTAGACATGCCGCCTTGAGTATTATCTGTGCAAGATCCATTTTAACGTTAATGGGTCTGTGAAATAGCCTAAACTTATTAGACATCATTCCAAATGTGCATTCTATGTAACGTCTAGCCCTAGAGAGACGATAATTAAATATTTTCTGTCTATATGATGAGTTATCACGAGAATACGGTCGCATCACATGCGATGATAAACCAAACGCCTCGTCTCCCACTATAACAAATGGTAACTTAGGTCTCACATTAGACTGATTGGCTTCATCTGCACAAATAATAGGTAACTCTTGAGGATCGGGTACACATAAAGTTTCATTCTCAAGTCTGGCATATAGTTGACTCTTTTTGAAAATAGCTGCATCGGAATTACTTCCGCTCGCACCAACATTGATGTATGTAAAATTATAATCAGCGTCACACATCGCAAAGAGTACTATAGAAAAATATTTCTTATAATTAAAATTTACTGACCCACTTTGCGGTGGACAAATTATTCGTATGTGCTTCCCATCAACTGCACCTAGGCAGTTTGGGAAATTTGCATTGGTGAAAAATCCTTGTGCGATTTCTTTCCATTTGCTCTCACTAGGTGTTGGGATGCATTCATATTTCAAATCAATGACAATAGCACTAAAAACTTGTCTTACTATTTGGCTTATCGTGGCTATTCCTATAAAGTAGGAAAAATGTAGATCAGTAAATGTGTTCCCAGTCGCCAAATATCTGAAAAAAAATATGTAAACCTTGACAAATAATATGATTCTGTAAAATGGTAGATTTATGCATATAAAAATTTCAAAAATATATGGACAAATTTGTCATTTTACTGAATCGAATTATTTTATTAATATACATTATAACTCTTTTTATAAGAGTTCTATTAAAAGTGTTTCTCTTTTAATAAGAACAAGTAAAAGCTTTGTTTTCCATGAGTATTTCTAGAATAGATTCCATCCTATATTTTTTTCATTAATAATTAGTATATTAATGTATGAACCTATATGTCATGATTACCTATTATTAATTTAAAACAATATTGTTATTATTTCAGATAAGAAAATTCAACAGCGCTGGCGTACAGCCAGAGACACTTATAGTAAAGAGAAGTCTTCCGATAAGAAGCAGCCGTCTGGCTCAGCCAGCCAAAAGAAAAAAAAATACAGTTTCTATGATATGTTGACTTTTCTTGATAAAACAACAGATATAGATGTAGATGAGACGCTATCTGAAGAACATACTCAAGACAGTAGTTTACAATCAGGTAATACAGACTCACAAACAAGCGCAAACAAGCATCAGCCAAGTTCAACCATCGAACTAGTTCAAGAGCAATCTTCTACGGAAACACAACCAAGTACTTCAGGACTTCAGGGAATTAATGAACGGACAGGAAATGCAAAAAAGAAACCAAAAAGAGCCAATTCCGAATTCGAAGCAGAATTACTGAAATTATTAAAATCAAGTGAATTGGAGATAGCACCAGACGATTTAGCTTTTTACAAGTCGATACAACCGGCATTAAACCGTTTTAATTCGTATCAGAAACTTATGTTTAGAACAAAAGTGTTAAACTTGCTCATGGAAATGGAACACCAAATTCAATCATTGAACAACTTTTATCAGCAGGAGTCGATAGGTACCAATAATGAGAGTAACTATGATAGTATGTCGCCATTTGGTGATTTGAACCAAACACTTCACAATACTTCAGAAGGCGACGAAAATATCATAGTCTCTGCTTTAGTAAATCAGGACATAGTGGATACTACTACTAGTGGAACTGATAGTCTGCAACATAATTCGAATATTGATTAAAAACTTTGCTGTGAAATGATTGTTGAATTTGTGATTTTGAATAAAAAATTTGTGATTTTAAATAAAGATTTTGTGATTTTGAATAAGGAAACTGTGATTTTAAATAAATAATTTGTGATTTAGAATAAGGAAACTGTGATTTTAAATAAATAATTTGTGATTTTGAATAAGGAGTCTGTGATTTTAAATAAATAATTTGTGATTTTGAATAATGAATCTGTGATTTTAAATAAAGAATTTGTGATTTTTAATAAGGAAACAGTGATTTTAAATAAAGGATTTGTGATTTTGAATAAGGAAACTGTGATTTTGAATACAGAATTTGTGATTTTTAATAAAGAATTTGTGATTTTGAATAAAGAATTTCAAATTTTTAATAGTAAATCACTATAGACTAGTGAGTCTATAGTGCTATCAAGCACTGAGCCTGAGTCTACCTAGTGAGGTATTAATAGTAAAAGGTCTCACTTTCATATTGTGATTGCAAGGTATAGAACGAGTTAAAATTAAATTCAACATAAAAAAAAATTGAAAAAGTACACCCGCGATCCTGACCATTGTCAGATTAGCCATATAGCAAGAGTGAATGCTACGGGCCCCGCTGCACTCCAACGCATGTTGAAAGGATTATCTCTAATTTTGCCCATATTAAATCCAGAAAAGTTTATTTGTAAAAGTTTTGTTTTATTTAATACCCTGAACTTCCGAAGAACCAAAAGCAAACCAAGGGCCCCTTGACAGAATTTACTACAAGCCCCGCGATGGCTTAATCTGGCACTGATCCTGACAAACAAATGAATACTCTAAAAACATTTTAGGAATTTACTTACCTCAAAGCGACAGCTAGACGTTCTGTTGGGTGGATGGAAATTTTTCTTGAATTGTATTTTTGTAGTCTGTGTTCAATTCTTCCAAACAATTCATCAAAAGTACGAATGGACATTCGAAAATAACTCGTAAACTTCCGTTCATTCATTCGTAAATTGCCATAGTGCGTGACAAACGTTCCAGCAAGAATCCTCCTTTCAAATAATAGGCCATATTGTGATCTTGTTTTCTTATTCCGTCTTTTGTAAATTAAGTAAATGATTAACAACTTTCTGAGTTTGTCGTCCATTGTACACAACCACAACGCATAGCAGCCCGCATCAAACTAGATTATAGACTATCGGGTTTCACGCTGCGTGAAATTTTCTGCATGCGGGGCAATACCGCACGCGTGACGAAATCCGCACGATATTAAAAACACCCTGAAGGTGTACACATATGGTTTACACTGAACAACATCTACGGAAAGAGTACTACGTTCAATAAAGCCTTTGAACTATTCTTTGTCATGTAGTAGCTCAGTATAATAATGAAAGTAGGACGAATTGATAACAAGTGCATTTTTACCCGACTGCGGATATTATGTAAGTATGCATGTTTGGCCGTTTCTATGTGAGCTCGCAACTACTCAACGGCTCGACGGATTTTGCAAATTGATACGTCGTTAGATACTTCTTGATGTGAGTGCAGCTCCAGGCGACACGCGTGTTTGCCACTCGGGTGCCTCTCATACGCATGCGAGGCAAGGCCCCGGCAATTGGAGGGGTCCAACATTACTACTGCCTATCTCGGCCGTGACGATGAACGTGAAGATCCATGAGGATATTCCACCTCCAAGAAAAGAAGCTGACAGCCAAGATCCAGTAATGGAGAGACACCCGAAGAAAGAAGACCGATAGTATTTCATGGTGTAAAAGTATTGTGTTTTTACTTACCAATGGTAATAAACAGACACGTCACATAAACAAATAACTTCAACATTTTTGTGCGAAAACTGTTAACTGCTCGGGCCGTGCGATGCGTTTAAGCTGCATTTTTATTATTGCTTTCTTTATTCATACCTTCTAATCAGTCAGTCACATACACATTAACCTTCGGATAACGATGTTTACTTGTCTACTTGGGGTGGATTACACTCAAATCTTTTGATTGACCTTTCGTGTTTATTTATTTCCTTTTATTAAACCGGAAAGGGACAAACCACAAACTATAACGCGATGCTGATCACTCATCCACCACTCCAATCTCATCCTCCTCGTCCTCCAAGCCTATTCTCATCGATGATGCCGCCACAAAACAAAGGACCCGGCCTCCACGTCATCGTGGCTGGGCTGGTATAGGTGAAGCTATAATTTCAAGTCAAGGCATCTTGCGTGATGTGCGTGTGTCACTCAGAATCACCATTAACATAGTACCTTATAGTAGGTACTAACAAAAGCCCTCACACCACACGCCCCACTCTTGTGTGTGTTGAAATTATTTTCCCTCTCGGGAGTACAGTGAGATTGTGATGTGACTATTGTCATTCATCGGGATAAATCCCAAATTGGAGCTCCTATTGAGACTTCTCTAATAGAAAAATACCTTGCCCTATCTGGGAATCCAGCCAGGGGAGCTAGACAAGATGCATTTTGACATTTGAATCGACAAACAAAATGTATGCAAATGACACAAACTTTCGACAAATCGGGCTGTCGCTTATGTCATTTACGTACATTTTCTTTGTCGATTCGAATGTCAAAATGCAACTTGTCTAGCTCCCCTGGGGGTCTAGCTCCCCTGAAGAGCCAAGATGCAAGAAATGACATTTCGATTCTTCTAATAAAATAAAAATGTATGGGATTGACATTTGTCACGTGGTTTCGTGTAAACAACGTGCCATTTGTGTGTTCAACGTGTATTTCTAAACACTCATTCGTAATTAATTAAGCTTTTTCTGTACCTACCTTCTGAAATCTCTCTTACCATTTATGTATATACTTTTTTGTGGCAATAAAGATTATTATTATTATTAATGCTCACGTTTTGTCTTTGATTTTTGCGAATCGCCATAAATTGCCTAGAATAGGCTAGATGCCATTTAACAATTGTCAAGCGGATAATTTGAGCTTTTTACACACTATGGGCTTACGTTGGACCACTACTCTTTTGAAGAGAACTTTAGAGATGAAGAGTGTCTTCCAGATTATATTTTTCTGGAAACATGCACCGGCAACGAGTTCCACTCCTTAGCGGTACGCATGATAAAAGTGTTAGCAAATCGCTGCGTGCGTAACGGTGGGATGTCAACCAGTAGGGGTGGCGCATCGCCGAGCGTCTTGTTGTCCGATGATAGAAGGGAATTATATTGTGTAATTCCAATGCACACTCACCGAAATGCAACCAGTAAAAAAAATACAGCCCAGCAACCTTGCGCCAATGTTCAAGGCTCGAAGTTTAGCTTCAAATAACGAATCGTTGCCAATCTGTCTCTTGACACGCCTTTCTATCGCCTCAAGAGTTTCAAGCTGGTATTTGGCCAATTCATCCCAAAGATGAAAGCAGTACTCCATACACGATCGAACCTGTGCTCGGTACAAGTTGAGCATCTGATCTGGTGTGAAGTACCGTCTCACCTTAGAAAGGATGCCCAACTTTTTAGCAGTGAGTTGAGCGTTAGATTCGATGAATGAGCCAAAATTGAGCGTGGATGATAGTGTTATTTCAAGTAGTTCGACGGAAAGTCGGAGTAAGGTTGAAAATACTACGTTTAGCAGACTTTTCTCTGCTAAACGGATTATTTTCAACCTTACTCCGCGCTTTACTAAGCGAACGCAGAAAAAAATTTGAATAATTTATTTTTGAGGTTTTATTAAGATTTTCTTGCAATATTCACTCGCACGGGTTCCGGTTACTGCCATAATTACGATTCATGATTATTTTAGACAAAAAAATCATCTATATTGTTTTTTTTTTTATTTTAATACACCCAGTGTCACTCCCACAGTTAATACGAATCTAACAACGTAACAATACCTCTCAAGCTAAAATCCATCAACTTCCTTCTGACGCAGTCGGGTAAAAAAGAAAGATTTTTGCTTTTTGTTTTATTTATTTAAACCTTATTACATAGGATCCTTTGGAATAAAGGCTTAATGATAATTATGTTAATTAAAGCGAAAGTAATTCAAACATAATTCGTCTTGGATTCTTTTCGCACACGAAGATGGCTCTGGTTTCACACCACGTGTCGTCCAGGGTGCCGGCTCTGATCAGCGCGCCGCAGGCCTGCCTGTCCATGTGGTTGTCCGGCTGGTTCGGAGTCCAAACATTGTACACGTCATCCACACTCTGCCCTGGAATGCGGAATTCATTTATTTATTACTTAAATAAATAAAGGCGGACTTAATACCATAGGATTCTCTACCAGTCAACCTTTGGGTGCGTGAGATGAAGTTAAAATAGGTACAAAAAATAAACATTTGAATATTATTTAGACTATAGATAAACTATTAATCAAATTATTATCTTTAGCACGCGTTAGTTTTATTACAACGAAAGCGGAATTCTTGCTTTTGGATGTACTTCATTAACTTTTTAGAAAAAGTAGTTAGTAAAGACAAAAGGTTTATTTAAGATTTATAGTTACTTTTACGTCGGTAATTTTTTTTTTGTTTAAACTTTATTCAGAGAACGATTGGATGGACAAGGATCGAAAAAGATAACATAAACGCCCTTCAAAGTGTTCAATGTTCAATGATTCAGTATAGATAATAATAGATATATAGATTTTTTTTTATAAAATATATGCACACATTGCACACTACAGTTTTCCGCCTGCGGCTTCGCCCGCGTGGCCGTTTATATTTATATTTAGCCAATGTATTAAAAAACTAGACAAATTACAAGTTACATACTAAAACCTTCCTCGAGAACCACTCTATCCATTGGTGAAAACAGCATGAAAATCGGTGCGGTAGTTTTTGAGTTTATCGCGAACAGAGAGGGAGACGCGGCGGAGGAGTATTATGTCAATAAGTGTCTCTGGAAGATTTGGTTATGGTATCTTAGCTAAATATTGTCTTACCGTGGTTGGTGAGCCAGACGCGGTCTCGGCTCCACGCTCGCAGACCTATGTGCATCGGTTGCCAGTGGTCGTCATGGTTCTGGCTTGGGAACATGGTTTTGACGAAATGGGCCTCCTCTGCGTTGTTCAAGATAACCAAGTATCCTCCCTCGGCCGCACATATCATGTTCGCTCGCGACCACGAATAATAGTCAGTGTGCAGCTTGTAGCAGCTGCCCGTATGCTCGTTGTAATGATAATCTGAAAATAATATGGAAAACTTAAAAAATAGACTCACCCCCTACTACATGTGACCTAAAAAAACTTACAACATAATTGCAAAAATTGTCATTATAATTTATTTTCTGTGGATTACGCTGTAAGTTAATTTAGCTTTGTAAATATCTTTAGTGTGTAACTGTTTGTAAATCCCTAATAAATAAATAAATAAACATACCGGCGAATTTTAGGTGTGCATTAGTACCCCTCTGTCTAACCGTTAGGGGAATTTTAAAAACTCGTCTCGCAATCTACTGATACTGTTAGTTGATTGACTGTTAGTTGTTCTGTAACTGTTCTAAGGGTATGCAGAAGTATAATTGCGCACCCACTGTTCCACTCGCTTCGTAATAATAATTATGTCCTATTTAAGTAATTGCCCGTAAACGGCCATAAGTCCAAACTCCGAGCTGCTGCTGAAAATTTCATAGAAAGTGACAATTACACTTTGCTGAACCTATTAAGGTTTGGGGGGTACCGGAACCTGGTAAGGTTGGGGGGTAGCGGAACCTGGTAAGGTTGGGGGGTAGCGGAACCTGGTAAGGTTGGGGGTACCGGAACCTGGTAAGGTTGGGGGGTAGCGAAACCTGGGAGCAGTAATAGCGTAGGAGTATAACCACTGGACTAGCAAGTCTAAGGTCTCGAGTTTGAATCCAAGGCACGCACCTCTGATTTTCGAAATCATGTGCGTAATTATCACTCGATTTACGGTGAAAGAAAACATCGTGAGGCAACCTGCATGCCTGAGAGATTTTCTCGACAACATCTGCCAACCCGCATTGGCCAGCGTGGTCGACTAGGGCCTAATCCCTCTCATACTGAGAGAAGACCCGTGCCCAGCAGTGGGACAGTTAATAGGTTGATGATGAACCTGGTAATCTAACCCAGGACCTTAAGCATAGCAGTCACACTTTCGACCACTAGGCTAATGAGCTAGGCTAGGCTGGGCTAGGCTTGGGTGCTGAGGGGCTAGCTCTCGCCGGGGGTGGACCTGACGTGTTACGCAGACGACACGCTGGTCACCGCCTGAGGGACCTGGCACTGGAAGGCAACGTTGGTAGCTACGGGTGCGGTCTCACAGGTGGTGGGCCGCATACGGCGCCTGGGCCTGGAGGTGGCCCTCAACAAGTCGGAAGCTGGGCTAGGCTGGCAGTTGCGTCGTTCAACCCTAAGATAGTCAGCCGATCGCTTACATCGCTTAAAATAATGAATGCAAGCGAAATAGTCATACTCACGATTGTCAAAAGTACCACATATATGTTTGAGTGATTCATCGTGTAGTTTTTTGTAACATAGGTAGGGACGTCTCTCCGTGCACGATGAGGTGTACATATAATGCGACCGGCCCTCAATTTCCATAACAAGACAGGCATCTTGCTCCTTAGAATGGTCGTCTTGCCCATGTCTAGGAGATTTGTACCTTATCGGCATGTTGGATAGAGGAATCCCTGTAAAATGTAGAATATAAGATTAAGAACACCAGGGAAAAGAAATAAAAGCGTTAATTGACCAAATGTAACCAAACGATGGCTCCTCATCACAAGCATGAATAATTTATTGTAGTAGTTTCACTGTAGTAATTTATTTATTTTATATGTTAAGGATCTCCAAGCATCTCCAACAAAGGATATCCAAAAACATTTACAGGTTACAAAAAAAAAAAAAACTATCCCGCGTAAACCCCCTGAATTAGTGTAGTCCCTTAATAGAGTAGTTAACGAAAAATTTTACTATTCGTTAAAGATAACCAGAGGGGCTAGACAAGTTGCATTTTGACATTCGAATCGACAAACAAAATGTATGTAAATGACATTAGTGACAGCCCGATTTGTCGAAAGCTCGTGTCATTTCCATACATTTTGTTTGTCGATTCGAATGTCAAAATGCAACTTGTCTAGCCCCCCAGTACGTCAACCATGAGTTCTATCGAACGGCTCTCGATAGGTTTTTACGCATCGAAACGCTGTAATCGCATATTAGATTTTAGTTCCTTACGTAGAGTTCGTTCCGCTAAAGGCGCTGCGAGGGTTTTCCATACAAATATTTTACGGTGTCGCTACCGAGTCTAGTAAGAAAAACTCATGGTTGAAGCACAGCCTTAAAGTTTCACAATACTTTAACTTTACTATCCGTCAAAAACGAAATCATGCTATCGTTTTTCATACAAGTCTGTAAACTACTTGAATCCTTAACTACCTACAATATTCGAATACTCGACCTTAAAAACTTTTACTAACAATTTTTTAGTTCTCTTGACATCCGCCAATTCATCCACCGTTTTATCTATACTACATCTTACCTTCCACTGAGAAAAAGTCTCCGTCAGAGAACAGCGCGTGCGTTCCTAAATAGAAGCGTTGACCGACGTTAGACTCCGACATTACTTTGTGAAGAATTTCCGTTGTTTTGTTGTCAATCGGGGAAGCCAACGTTGCACCTGAAAGTATGAAAGGTTTTTACAGAAGTTTCAGTTAAAAGACTGATCAAAAGTTATGAATTTACTATCATAATAATTTATATTTCTTTTATTTATTTATATAGGTACATATTATTTGCATTTTCAAATATTTTTATAAAAAACAGAAAATCTAAAAATAATGTTTATATTATTATTATTATCATTTATTTATGTTAGGGATACAGCTTACAATTTATTCTGATAATAGGCTACAAAATATAAAACTTAAGACTATAGTTTCCACCTATATACAATGGAAATACCTACTAGAAATGAATCAACAGTATATAAAAAAGCTTTCTTGTTTTATAAGATTGTAACTTGACCTCAGTGGTTATTCATAGAGGAAAATCGAGGTATGCATATCATTTTAAAAACAAAATGTGTTTGTTATTGACTTTCCCGTTCCAATGTCTAGTTAGTATAATTATTAGTACATCTGCATCGATGCAAACACATATCCGGTTGAGATACTTGAATTTATTTTGCACCGACTCAAAATCATTTACAAGGTTTACTTATTATTTGACGACGTCTGTGGTCTAGTGGGTCGAGTACCGGACTGCTGATCACGAGGTCGTGGGTTCGATTCCCACAGGACACAAACATTTATTGTGATGAACTTAAGTGTTTGTGTTTGTCTGGGTGTTTCCTATGTATTATAAGTATGTATTTACAAAAAAAAAAGTATAAGTATTATATCCATTGTCTAGTACCCATAGTACAAGCTCTGCTTAGTTTGGGACTAGATGGTGCTGTGTAAAAAATGTCCCAGGATATATATATATATAATTTTTTTTTTTTGCTTTTCACTTACTTTTTTTCGTCAGTTCCTATTTATTTGTGGTTATATCCAAGTAGTTACCTTACTTTAACCAAGTGAGACCTAAAATTCTCATGAAGTTAAACGAAATAAGCCCAAACACGAAGTAGCTGCTGAAAGCGTTGACGGTTTCCATCAACTGGCTTCCGTCTCCAAATAAATTCAAAATATAATCTTCGTTGATTGTTGATTATTTTCTCGACGTTGTGTGAAGTCCGTCAACTGGACTATAGCCTAACCCCTCTTATTTTGACAGGAGACCCAGCAAGCAGTTAAAGGGTCGATGATAATAATTATGAACTTTTATAACACCGAAGCGTCACTCACGCGTTGCCGACCCTGCAAAAACCTCTTAGAGGTTTATGAAGGATTCATCGCGCCGGCAGGTTAAGGGAATATTGCTGCCAGTGCAGTACATCCTCAGAAGCTCTGGCAACCTTACTCACTGCAAGAACACGACACACGATAAATTGTGTAATTTGGCTGCATTTTTCTGTAAGGTGGAGGTTCTTCCCCAGATGGGCTGCTCCAGTTTTGAGCTTAAATGGCTGTAACCTACCTCTCTCAAAAAGTGCTCTCGCTTACCTTCGAAGTGACATCTTAGGAAGGCCTCCTCCCAGGTGGCTGGGATCCTGTGCACCGCCACCCACCCGGGCAGCTCCTGGTAGAAGGCGTAGTCACATGTACTGCACGAGCACCGAACGACATCTAGAAATAAAAAGGAATTGAGAATTAGTAGCTGGGAAGGAGCTAGGAGACAAAAGAAGATTGTCGCTGGTGAGACAGTGGTAAAATTTAAATCTATTTATTATAGTAAATATACATCCGACTAATATTATAAATATACAAGTTTGTGAGAAAGGAAGGTTGGATGTTCACTGGTTGGTCTTTGGTTGGTTACTCTTTCACTCAAAAACCTTTGATGTTTTTAGGGCTTATACCTCAGAATAACAGGATATAAGAAAGCCTTTAAAGATGCGAGTGAAGCCGCGGGCTAGCAAGTAATATGTAGATATAACATTTCACGTTCTCTGGCTAATATTTCCCCTAATAACTTAGTCACGAAATGTGTGCTGTTTGCTGGTAAGATGTGTTGTCAAGTTTTAAAATTTGAAGGTCAAAAAACTCACAAAAATTTAATAAATTTCAAACAAAAAAAACATAAAGGCGGTTTATTGAAATCCTGTTAGGTGCGCACAAACATAAATAAAATAATAGAAACCAGGATCTCTAGTATAACTTGCAAACCGGCTAACTGTGTCTACCTAGTCAAATGTTTTATTTCAATTAGACCATATCAATAGGTAAAGTCGAATTATAGTTGCACGGTTCCAAAAAGTGGACCTTATGGAGAAGAGCCGGCAAGAAACTCCATAGACAGTCTTTAAAAAAACTTATTTACAATGTTTATTTACATTTTGTTTTGAATAGTAGTCTGCGTTTCCTAAAAGTTCGCGTAAAAAATTTGGTGGTCAAAATTCTCATCGTGATCGAATTAATTTGTAGATTTACACGAAGTATATAAACTAGGGATCCAACAGACATTGACCTGCGCCACCTACCGGTTGAAATTCTAAATTTAAACCAACCACCAACTACTCATACACACAAAAAAACATCAAATCGGTCCTGCCGTTTAGGAGTTCAATGACATACCTACATGTACAGAAGAATTAAATGAGTAGGTATAATGTGATAGATTTATTGACATTACAGATTTACTTTATTAAATTGTTACTATATATTGGAAAAGGTGACGGAGTGACTGATCTATCAAGGCAAAGCTCAAACCACTGAAGGGATTGGTACACATATATAATTATTATGACGCAGGCATCCGCTAAGAAAGGATTTTACGCAATTCCCACAGGATTGTGTACAATTAGATGAACGCGCGTAAGTGGAGGCGTAGCGCTAGCTACTTGCAACAGAAATAAACAAGACTCGGTACATTCACGCCACTAACATACCATCACGCCTGTACTCCCCGAAGGGGTAGGCAGAGGCGTACATTTCATCGATATGTTTAGATCCCATGTAAGGGGCGAGCCTAGTGCCATCAACCGGGCACAAATCCAGACACCGAGCTGCTACTGGGAATTTCACAGAAAACTCAACAACACTGATCAACCCGGGGATCGAACCTAGGACTTCTAGCGTAGCAGCCGCGCTTTAGACCACTAGACCGACGAAGGTATAAAGTATAAAGTACATACCGATCGTTATTAACAAAAATATAACACAAACAAATAATTTTAACATTTTTGTGTGCACTTAGGTCCGAAGACGGTGAGATCACTGGACGTTATAAACAAGAATACTGGCTACTCAATACCTACCTAATAAAACCGGTCAATGAGTAAACTAACGAAAAAAACTATACCTACCAACACGTAGCAGGTGCTTTGTATGGAAGTCTCGAAATGCGGGGATTTTTTGGCCAAATTTATTGCTGTCTCATTCTGTCTCGATAAGTTTTTTAATCTAAGTACATACTACCCATACTAATACACACACAAGACACAATAACACTGTATGTATGTCTGTTACCTTTAATGCTTAAACCGCTGAATGGAATTCGATAATATTTAATTAGTGGTTCATCCAGGATCTAGTAGCGTAGCTAATTAGCTATCAACAACCAGTAAATCCTGGATCCTGGATCGGGTCCTGGATTCAAATCCGAGCTGCTAATGAGATTTTATAGAAAAATCCAATAACACTTTATTTGTAAAATAATTCATAACGTTACCATCAAAAAATAATTTTGATATTTCTTAGCATATAAGAAGGCTTTTAAAACTCCAAAACGCAATGAATCTCAAACGTAACATATTTCCATATCCGCGTCGCAAATAACATAATAAAAGTATTTTCCAGTGATTATTATTATTTATTGCCCAATGTAAGTTTACACCTTGTATGTTGTCTATGGTAACAAGCAGTAGTGACTAGTGACTATTTTGTTCTCGTGTTGCTCCGTCTAATATTTAAAGTCCTTATAATGAAAAGCCTTTGCCCGCGTTTTCGTTCGCGTAGAAGTTGATTTTTCCCCCGTTTTTGCAACATTTTTAATTGCTATTGGTCGTAGCATGATGATATATAGCCTTCCTCGTTAAACAGGCTATATAACACTGAAAGAATTTTTCAAATCGGACACGTTGTTTCTGATATTAGCGCGTTCAAACAAACAAACTCTTTAGCTTTATAATATTAGTATAGATTAATATAAATTAATTGCTACAATTAAATAACAATTATCAATTAAGTAAATACAACAATAATCACAATGATTATTACTTTCATTCAGATCCAGAGTATTTAATTAGCTCTGATTAATTCTCTGTTAATCGCCAGAATGTTGTACACGTACCTGTTGGCAATTATACCTCTAGTTGATTGACAGATGGCCGATGGCCAATACCGCTACAAATCTTGTGATCGACGCAGCCGACGCAGGTAAACAATATGGTTGAATCACACTTTTACGTGATGATCAGGAAACGATGTCAGCGTCTGCCTACCCTTTTCTAACCGGTCCAAAATCAGTACTTTAGACGAAGCGACTGTCCAATGTGTCAATCGACCTCCGTAAGCCATAATAATGTGCCAAGTGTTTATAATACAATAAATTGTGTTTCTTATAAATATTGGATAGGTACTCCTCTATATGAAAAGGGAAGGGCAGCGTAGGACGGCCCCCAAAGAGACGGACGGATGACCTGATAAAGGTCGCTGGGAGTCGTTGGATGCAGGCGGCATATAATCGGTCCTTGTGGAAGTTTATGGGGGAGGCCTTTGTTCAGCAGTGGGCCTCTTTTGGCTGATATGATGATGATGACTCCTCTTTAGTTAAACTCTTGCACCTCACCTATCCGCTTTGATAAAGTCAAAGTCAGAATCATTTATTCAAGATCGACTACTACGTATAGATAGGTAGTACTTTTTTCAGACAGTCCCTAAAACACCCGCCCTTCACCATCTAGTACTTTCGCTGGGAAAAAGAAACGATGCAACATACTCCCCAGCAACACATTGTTATCTGTTACTTTATACAAGTAGGCCGGGATAATCCGCTAAACCATTCACCACTGCATGGTCCATGGTCCAGCAAAACTATAAGAAATATAAAAATGACGCCTTAGCAAAAGTTGTTCAGCCTGATGAGCATTTTCTATGTTAAGTTATTGACAAAGGATTTTTAGAAATTCTCACGGGACCGCGAAAAATTATGAACGCGTGTAACACCGCAGCACGCAGCTTAGCACGCAGCTTAGCACGCAGCTTAGCACGCAGCTTAGCACGCAGCTTAGCACGCAGCTTAGCACGCAGCTTAGCACGCAGCTTAGCACGCAGCTTAGCACGCAGCTTAGCACGCAGCTTAGCACGCAGCTTAGCACGCAGCTTAGCACGCAGCTTAGCACGCAGCTTAGCACGCAGCTTAGCACGCAGCTTAGCACGCAGCTTAGCACGCAGCTTAGCACGCAGCTTAGCACGCAGCTTAGCACGCAGCTTAGCACGCAGCTTAGCACGCAGCTTAGCACGCAGCTTAGCACGCAGCTTAGCACGCAGCTTAGCACGCAGCTTAGCACGCAGCTTAGCACGCAGCTTAGCACGCAGAAGCAGTGATAGCCTAGGGGAATGAGCACTGGACTGCAAAGTCAAAGGTCCCGAGTTCGAATCCAAGGCACCTCTGACTTTTTGAAATCACGAGTATAATAATTATCAGTCGCTTCAACGGTGAAGGAAAACATCGTGAGGGCCAACCCGCATTGGCCAGCGTAGTGGACTATGGCCTAATCGCTTTCATACCGAGAGAAGACCCGTGCCCAGCAGTGGAACAATTAACGGGTTGATGATGATAATGATGTGTAACACCGCGGGGTACAGCTAGTTTCAGAATAAACCTCTTTGGAACAAAAAAAATAATATTGCAAATCGATTTTCACGTGAGCGATGGGAAATATCTAGTTATTCTTAATTCAATAGACGTGTTCCTGTTATATTAATTTTACTAAGGGATATTCAAATAAATCCGGCACGAAATTCAAAATAATACCTCAAATTAATCAGTTGGTTTGCTATGTGACCATGATACCGGCAAGTTTACATTGGATTACAACGACAGACTTTTCTAATTAAATACTGTTTCGTGATTGGTGTTAATGAATTTGATTTATTTTAACCGTAATTTCTCTTTGCATTGTAATTTGATTTAGTTTGTTAGGGTTGAGATCCATGGGATTCTTTAATTGATTTATACTCTCTTTACATTTATAATTATTTTGTTTTAGTTGACCTATTGCGGGCCTGTTAAAGTTGAATAAGTTCCTTGCTCGTCATCACTTCGCTCTAGTAGATAGGCAGCCTCTCCGACGGCAGGAGTACCAATCCAAACCCCGAGCTGCTCCTGAAAATTCAATAGAAATCCCCCTATACTTGACCCGGGTACCGAACCCGAGACCCTGTTGCAGTCGTGTCAACCACCGAGGCAGTTGATGTAGTCGTATGTCAAACATTCGAAATTCGATAATTATAGAAACTGGGATTTCCTTGCAATTTTTCACAGATCGGTGGAGTCATAGAAAAGTGGGTATTTCTGCTAATCTCCCAGTTGTTAGTGACGTGAGACTGCCTCGTTGGTCCAAGCGCGACTGCTACTCTAAAGGTGCTGGGTTTCAATCCCGGGTCGAGCAGTGTTGTTGGTTTTTCCGTGAAATTCCGACCTCGGAGTCTGGATTTGTGCCCGGTTGATGGCAATAGGCTCGCCCCCTATTATATGGGACCTAAACATACCGGCGAAATGTACGCCTCTGCCTACCCCATTGGGGAATACAGGCGTGATGGTATGTTAGTGGCGTGAATGTACCGTCTCGTTTATTTGTGTTGCAAGTATCTCGGAGTGACAGAGCAATGCGGATGTCTTGTCATACCCAACGGTGATGGCGGCGGGAGACACTGACGCACGTCTCATTCCATTCGATTGATTTATTTCAACTAATTTGTTTCAGAACATTTTATTAGTATTTATCGCCGTTTAATTACGTCACAGTGTTGTTTAATGAGTATGTTATAAGTTATTTTTAATGAAGGAAAAAATCGGCGGGCGGGCAGGGTTCGAACCTGCGCCTTCTGGTTCGGTACACCAGACGCTCTGACCACTAAGCCACCGCTCGCGCCTTCTGGTGTACCGAACCAGAAGGCGCAGGTTCGAACCCTGCCCGCCCGCCGATTTTTTCCTTCATTAAAAATAACTTGTAATCTTAGCATGGAAAATGCTTAAAAAAATACAAAAAGATAGAGTATGTTATAATTTATTCCATTAGACCACCA
The DNA here is from genome assembly GCA_946251955.1 of Acronicta psi. NCBI lineage: Eukaryota > Metazoa > Arthropoda > Insecta > Lepidoptera > Noctuidae > Acronicta > Acronicta psi. The sequence goes on along the minus strand of OX276477.1, from coordinate 559,278 downwards.
GCCTTTGGCCGCGCATTCGTTCCCGTAGAATTTAATTATTTTTTTCGTTTTTGCAACATCTTCAATTTATACTCAGCACCTATTGGTCGTAGCGTGATGATATATAAGGTGGAAGGAACATCGACGCACAAACGTCGTGACAAGGTTTCACTCAAGGTCCAAAATAAATTGACCTAGGTCATTCATGTAGAAAATGATCGGTTTTTACAAATATTTACATTATTGAGCTGATTGATTATAAGGCTCTGCGGTGAATGTTATCGCGCGTGCGATCCTAAATAAATGAAATAATGTTTTTTAAATTATAAATCTAATATGGGTACATATAAATAATGTATTTTACACGTTCAAGTAAAAAAATCTGCAGAGAGAAATGAAAAATTTATAAGATAAGTTACGAAAAATTTCAACATAGGGGGGTCCAGAATCATGTACTGAAGTCATGGTCGACGACGTCTGTGGTCTAGTGGTTCGAGTACCGGACTGCTGATCACGGGGTCGTGGGTTCGATTCTCACAAGACACAAATATTTATGTGATGACGAATATAAGTATTTGTGTTTGTCTGGGTGTCTCCTATGTATAATAAGTATTTAAAAAAAAAAGTATATCAGTATTATATCCATTGTCTAGTACCCATAGTACAAGCTCTGCTTAGTTTGGGACTAGATGGTGCAGTGAAAAATTTCCCCAAAAAAAAAGTTATATTATGGTATTCGGATGTGCGTCGATGTCCTTTCCACCTTGTATAGCCTATAGCCTTCCTCGTTAAACAGGCTAAATAAAACTGAAAGAATTATTCAAATTGGACCATTATTTCCTGAGATTTTCAACCAAACAACCAAACTCTTTAGCTTTATAATATAAGTGTAGATTAACGCACTGTTGTATTCGAATCGTATCCAGTAATTTTCCCGAATAAATAAATATACTTAACATCAAGTAACAGTTTTCTCATCTCTCGAAAAATCCTTGAGAAAACTTTTTAACAACTAATCGTTATTTATACCAAGCATCGCCATGTGTTCATTTTCATCGACTTTGACAAAATCCTAAAATTACGCGTATTATTATAAAAGGCCCCTTATTAATACTTCTATTCAATGTAAATGTTTGATTAATATTAATATGTAGATAATTTTGTAAGCTACACTATGTTTTAATGTTTTTTAATAACACTTAATTAATTGTGTATACCTGTTTATTTTAACAATAAAATTACTTAACTACTAATTACTAGATAAATAAATAAACAAACAAAGATGGCAAGGTCGTCAAAAAAATATTAAGCAGAATTGAGATCAACAATATTCTCATCTTTCTTTCTGTAAGAAAATGTTACAATTACTGCCTAGTGGCACAGTGTAAATAAATCTCTAACAGTGGAACGACTCGGGCGTCTAGACAGGTCAACGATGAGGTGGGTTGCGGGGCAGAGCGGCGTCCCCCCACCGCTTTTTCACAGGCGGCCCGTCCGCCCGACATACACTGCGCGTCGGTACGGAGTTTCAAGTGCATCGCCATCGCGCTGTCGTTAATATTATTAAATTTATTTCGAATATTGCCGATGACAATTTTTCAATAATAATGGTTCTACTTGTGCAGTTTACGGTTGTTTGCCGACATCGTACAGCAGTAATAAAGGAGAATTGAGATTTAATCGATTTCCAAAGGATGAGAATCGATAAGTGCCTCCTAACCTAATATGTATACCTACCTAAAGTAATATTATTTCTACAGTAAACAGAATAAAGTATCTATCCGCCGCCACCGTGTGTTTAGGTACTTACTAAAATAAATATTTTAACTTTCCAATGGGTTTTGGTACAATTTTCACGTATAATAATAATAATGACATTTTTACTAGATTTTTTAGATAAGTAAGTTAAGTAGGTACCTATTGTTGGTATTTTACGAGATAATAAGTAAGATTTGGCGAATCTAAACTTATTTATTACTTTATTATCTATGTACCTATATTCTATGATTTTTACGGCCGGGTTAAAGTTAGCTCGTGCCAACTTCAACCCGGACAAAAAGTTTGGCGAGAACTGTACCTATGCCGGAAATAGCATTATGTCTAGGTATCTAGAAAGGTTGACGTAATATAACCCTATAACCCTTTATACGATGATGAAATTTGTTCTAAAATGAACTTACCAACATATCACCTGTAGGAACGTAAGTACTTGCGAAATGTGTTTTTTGACAACCCTAAGCTATTCATATTTTTCTAGAAATCAGTACTACTACAACTAACACATAGATTAATTTGAACTTAAAATATATCGCCTGTAAAAACGTAAGTACTTGCAAAATGTTTTTTGTGACAACCCTAAGCTCTTTTCAATGTCTAGACGATTGTCGGCATTTAGCATCCACACAAAGGAGTTGGATCACTATCCGTTGTTACATTATGCTAGTGGTCTTAAGCTCGAATGCTAGGGTAGAGCTCCTGGGTTTGATTCCCAAGTCGAATAAGTGTATTTTTAAATAAAATTCTCAGTAGCAGCTCGGAGTTTGAATTGGCACTAGGCGCCCTATAATGGGACCTAAACACACCGTCGAAATGTGATGTTAATTAGTACATCTCTGCCTAAACCTTTGATGAATACAGGCGTGATGGTATCTATCTATAGTCTGGACTTTGACTCACAAATTCATGAATGAAATCTGTGTCACACAGATATAACCCTTGTGTGTGTGGTAAACGCGTATATCAATCAACAAATCAATCAATCAAATCTTTATTGCGTTCCATAACGTTTTAACAGATAGTAGGCTTATATCTAGGGATCAATTATGGACCCTGTCGGGCACAGCATAATATAATAAAGTAGGAGAGAGAGAAAGTTTCAATAGGTTTATAATTATTTATTTATTAATTACGTATTTATTAATACAGCATAGTGGCGCACACGCAGATTACCCGCTATCTTACTTTTCTGTTGATTTCTTCCGAATTTAGGTTGGTGACCATTTATGAGTAAAAAAAAAAAAAAAACACTGCTCCACCCGGGAATACGCAGGACCTCGAGCGTACCAGGGGGGTTCTGGGGTGGGCTTTTAATAGGAACCAATTAATTTTGTTAAGTTAATTTTGGCTACCGGGTGAACACACTATATGAGTATATGGTGTATTACTATTATAATTATGTAATATTCTGCCGATGTGTGACCGGCCATAAACCGCACAATGATGTCAAGTCATGTGTCAGGTTGGGCATGAATGAAAGATACATCGAATATCAAACATACTATCAGCTGAGTGATTGACAGTATATTCCGGCCCGCTATGTGCTTATATCAGAATATCTAGTTACACTGTCTTTATACCTAAGTACTTAAGATAAGCCGTTACGAGTTTCACCATCTTTAAATAGCCCACTGTATAATAGCACAGTAAAGTAGCAGAGTTCATCTAGATCAGAGGTCTAGGTCACAGGTTCTCAACGTCAGGGGGACAATAGAAAACCCCAAGAAATTTGGGGTTGTATTATTATACGTTTAAATATAATTGCGGCAATAACTGCTTCGCGACAGATGGTTAGTAAAAACATTGAGGGGTCTTGAAAAAAAGTTCTAAGTAAGCAAAAGAAATTTGAGAATCTGTGGTCTAGATAACCAAGGATTTATGCAAGAAACGATTTTCAAGATCATTCATCAAGACCAAGACACATACAAAACTGACACTTCACACAAAAACACAGAATTCTATATGACAAACGTTTTGCAAATGTTTCACGGTGAATTAGCCCCTCAAGTATCCATCAAGAGAGATTGGGGGTACTTGTAAAAAATCATTTTATATTATACCAAACGATATTATACCTTGAAAGAGTGGAGGAAAGGTCCATGTTAGATTGTCAAATCGTGGCACATTTGGAATTCACAAGCTTGAGCAAGTTTAATACTCTTTTGAGATGTATACTTGAATATTTGAGTGGGAATGTGATCTTGTGAGTGAACTTCTTATCGCACTTATGTGGTAGGTAGTAGTTCAACATATCGTGTAAGATGTATGAGTTATCATCAACCCGTTTCTACTGTCTCACTGCTGGGCACGGGTCTTTTAAAAGAATGAGAGGCTAGAGTCCACCACGCTGGTTTAGTGCAGGTTAGATTTCACACGTAAAGTAAATCTCTCAGGCATACAGGTTTCCTCACGATACTTTCCTTTACCGTAAGCGAGCGATAATGACATTAATTTACGCGCCTGAAAACGAAAAGTCAGTGGTGCGTGCCTTAGAACTAGAAAACTCGAGACCGACGACTTAGAAACCAGTAATCATAATATCTTTATGCTATCACTGTTTCGTGGAGGAGATTCTTGCTAGAACATTATTAATATTATATTCCTATAAATATTGATATTCTCTAACCTAAATTGGCTCTCATCTCGGCATCTTCACTTGCGCCCAGACCAACCTTCTTAGAGGTGTGTAAAATATTTTTCAGAGGAGCTTCCTCAAGCTGTGTGAAGACTACCTACCGAGCCTACACTAAGTCCGTCCACTATCGGGTTTGTGGAATGAATGTGCCCGATCGAAGTAACGCTATAAATCCAAGAAAATAACATAAAACAGTAAACAACTAAAATTATACTTTATTATTTTAACTAAACAGTACTATTTTACGCTTACATTACAAAATGTGCGTATTTCTAAGAAAAACAGTAAATATCCATATCGGATTAAAATAATATTCCTGATTAATCTAATAAGAGGGATCGCGCTATTCATCGTGCATAGCTATCTCCGTCACACTAGTCTTCGTGTTTGCAAAGTAGTGTCAAATTCCTAAACAAAATCAATTAATAACTGAGTTTTTAAGATGTGACTTCGTATTTGGGATCAAAATTATCCAAAAAGGTTGAGGATAGAACACAGTGGTGGTTGCTCCACCGACAATAGTTAAACCAGCTAAGCTAGCTAGCTATTAGAAGTTCCCCTTCGACGGTGGGGTAAAAAAGATGGGTACGTTTAGCCGAGCTTGAACAATTCTGACTGACATGGTCGCTTACTTAATCAAGACATTTCTCGCATAATTTGTCATCGTTTTTCTCAATGTATGGCACAATTCTCCTCTTGCGCTTCTCGTGTACTGGAGGATCCATAGACCTGAAAGCAGTTACCAGGCGATAAGCTGACGAATAAGTATAGAAGCCTCTTGAAGCGGCAACTGCAGGGCTTTTACAGGGTCGGCAACGCGCGAGTGATACCTCTGACATTGCAAGCGTCCATAGACTTCGGTAACCACTTACCATCAGGCGGGCTGTATGTTTACCACCTAAGCGGTATAAAACGCAATCTATAGACCAGCAAAATTGAATCGATGTAATTTGAACATAAGTGTCAGTAACGTTAAGCTGTCTGGGTGCTACTTATCTATACTAATATTATAAAGAGGAAAGATTTGATTGTTTGTTTGTTAGCATTGAATAGGCTCCGAAATTACTGGACCGATTTGTAAAATTCTTACGTCATTAGAAAGCTTCATCTTTACAGAGTAACAAAGGCTATAATTTATAAGATATACCCAGACTATGCGAGTGAAGCCGCTGACAGAAAGCTAGTGTATTATAAATACCTATGTATTTACAAAAATAACATAAGAAATATATTCCCTGTGTAGTGCGGTGTAATTTAATGATCATATTAAAACTTTGCTTAGGACTAGATGGTGCTGTGTAAAATGTCCCAGGATATTTATTTATTTATTAACCCTACTACACTACCCTACTATTACCCTAATACTACAGTTAGCCTTTAAACCGAAACAATATTCATCATCATCATCATCATCAGCTTCCCTTGTCCTTTTCTTCCATTCATCCCTGTTAACCATCACCTGCTCATTCAATCCCTTTTCCATCATATCGACACAATAATGTTGTCACGTCATTGCTTAGCGGCAGAATATTGGTAGTCTTACTTAGGATGCTCCAGATCCCACTTGTGCATCTCAGCCATCATCTGGACCACGTCATCGAGTGGTTGGGCCTTAGTGTCTAAGTTAGTAAGGCTCTTTTGAGCTTTACCTAGAGACATGTTCGACGCGAGTGGCATAAGATCTGTAAAACATAAATTATATTAAGCTTTATTTTTATTACTATCTAGCGACCCGCCCCAGCTTCGCACGGGTTTGAATTTCTCGGCTTTTCTCTACTATAATAATTATTATGTGTACTACATATAAACTTTTGTTTTGAATCACTATCTATTGCTGAAAACTGCATTAAAATTCTTTGCGTAATTTAAAAGATTTGAAGAACTAAGCATAAAATTATTTAAGATAAAAAATATATGAATGGCTATAGGTATAATATATGGCAATAATAATTTTTATTCTCTAAAGAATTTCCTGGAAAAATAATTGTCATGACTTGATTTTGCATGCTATAGTGTAATTAGCAAAACATGATTAATCAAAATATACATTTGTAACACCTTCTTATACCATGTTTTACGCAAATAAAGATTTTGAATTTGAAAAGATCGAAGCGTACAAACAGCGGTAGCGGTTTATATCATCAATTCAAATAGTTAAAACTAACCTAACCTAAATTAAAAATTTAGTAAACCCCCGACACGAAATGTAATTTTCCATTTTGTGGTGGCGGCCATCTTGGATTTGAAATTTATCATAGTGTATAGTATTCTACTAATTAAGCCCTTTCATTTGATACCCATATTGAGGGATTTGTGAAAAAATATGTCATTCGGTATTTTGTAGCGGCGGCCATCTTGGACCGATTTTCGTCAAACATAGCTAAGAACACTCCCGACTTACTCACCATTCAAATAAAAAAATCAAAATCAAAATCGGTTCATCCGTTCGGGAGCTACGATGCCACAGACACACACACACACACACACACACACACACACACACACACACACACACACACACACACACAGACACGTCAAACTTATAACACCCCGTCGTTTTTGCGTCGGGGGTTAATAAAGCATTGATGAAAATCAACCCGGTACGCTCCTGATGTAAGCGGCAACCGCAGCCTTTTGATACCGACAATACGAAGCCAGTAGTACCATTCGATCGTTGTCATCTCCAGTAATTGCACTGGCTAGGTACCATTCAAACAGGAACACAATGTTATCACATTATTGCTTGGCGGCAGGATATTGGGCATTGGGGTGTTACCAACCCTGCAACTAACTAAGCAGCCGAGTATTACCATCTTAGAACATAAATTGTGTATGACAAAATTAATGTAAACGAAAATTCACTGCCAATAAAAAGTAGATAACGTAATTTCTCAAGTGAAATGACTGATTATATAAAATAAATTAATACGCAAGCATTTCCATGCCCTACTATCTATTAGTTTTCGTTTGAAAGGAAAATGACTTCGGGTCTCTTCACATGAAAGCAAAACTTGTTCCAATCGTAGCGTGCTCAAGCGTGCCGCGTGCCGCGTTCCGTATTGAGTGGCATCGCGCGGCGCCCCAGTTTGCCGCGGCAATCACGAGGGCGACACTCGGCCTCCGAGCCTCACTGTCTCTATTGACTGTGAAGCTTCTGGATTTGAAGAGGCTGGACAAGTCTCCCATTTCAGTGAATCGGCAATTAAACACTAAATTTAATCACTTTTTAGCAATAGGAATAATAAATAGCTGCTTGAAGGGTCTAGTGGCCATTGTGGCCACAAATCTGGCTGCTAAGCGTGAGTTCCTGGGTTTGATTCTCAAGTTGAGTAGTGTTTGTAGTTAGTAGAGTTTTGATATGATTCTCCCTTAGCTACGAGTTTTGAATTGTGCACAGTTAATGGCGATAGGCTTAGTTGAAGAAACAGAAGGCTATAATACTCTTGGCTCTGAAATATCTATTCTACACCTGTACCTCGATAGACTTATAACACAAAAGGGTAATAACCAAAATTTTGGTAATTGGCAACAATACAAACCCGGATAATCATGGTCTATTTTATTAGTATACATAGTAGCATACCAACTACTATCATAGGACAAATTGGGATTCATATCCAGTATTTCAAATTCTCAGTATATCCCAGACGTCGGATGCCGTCTACAAGATGGGCCGTGCATATTTTAAACACCATTAACCCTTGCCGTTTACTAAAGACCTAGGCTGTCCTACATTCGACACATGACATAAACCAAAATACACCTTAACTGATAGCTTGAAGGTTGAAATTTCTTTACAGTCTTTTCGGTTGTTAAGATGTTTTGTATGATAGGAGTGAAGTCACGTCACATGCATGTCAAGTCAAGTTCTTATTGATTTTGCATACATGAACGAATTAGAACATGGGACGGAATCAAACACGTGTATAGGCAGAATTATGATTGTGTTACTCCATACAATCAGGTCACTTGAAACTCAGTCTTGAATGTCATTAGGTTTCGATTCCTAGGCCTCGTAAAGTGTAGTAGGATTTACGAAATTCTCAGTATCAGTTTGGTTTTGAGCCCTGTTTATGGTAACGGGCTCGCCTCCTATTACATGGGCCCTAAACATACCGGTGTATACCTTACGACAGTACGACAAACTGATCATCCTCATGCTCTTAATATACTTACAGCCTACTTACTAGCTTTCCGCAAACGGCTTCCCACGCGTAGTATTATGAATTTTTCCTCGTTTTTGCAACTTTTTCATTGCTACTTCGCTCCCATTAGTAATCGTATGTACCTTTCCCGATTAATGGGCTGTCTAACACCGAAAGAATTTTTCAAATCGGTCCATTAATTTTGGAGCCTATTCAATACAAACAAACAAAGCTTTCCTCTTTATAACATTGTAAGTATAGAAGTATAGATTGCCAACAATGTTATTTTACACGAAGCGACTGCCATCAGGCTTCTGCAACTCAATTTCTAGATGATACCAATATTCCAAGGATAAGCTGATTGCCAGACATTTCGGACTTCTGGGGTCCGTTTTATGAAGTGCTAAGGCCATCATTGTTACGTTGCAAAAAAGAGATGATGCTACCCAACTTTTATAGACATATCTGTCTCGTACTGGAACGATGATGGCATTAAAGCTTCATGATACGGCCTCTGACTACGATTGTCATAAATGTTCGCATGACAACCAGAACCGATGGCTTCAGGTATTCCCTGAGGCACGCAGAGGTCTCTGCCTAAAGAATTTCCCATCCAAAAACAAGTGCAGCTTAACCATAGGAGTCATAATCGTCAGTCTTTTTCTTATCATGTCGATGGCAAAAATTATAAATGATATGGGCTCACACTAATGTCCGGCCCAAACTCAGCAACGTGGACTGCGTTTATCGACGCGACTAGTATCATTCGACCATACCTTGACGGATATCCTTTCTTATTTGGGGCCAATTATCGGGTCTCTTGTTGCGATATTCAAGGTAATCCTTGCATACTGGCTCGCAGGTCAGCATCCCAGCTGGTTTCGTCACTAACGACTCGGTCATCAAATCTGACACAAAATATTTCGTTATAATTTTTCATTAGAATGTTGTTTGGGTGAAGGCTAGACCGAAGGCCGTTTTTAGGGTTCCGTCCCCAAAGGGAGCCAATGGGACCCTATTACTAAGCCTCCGCTATCGTAATAGGTTAAATAGAGAGTTGAAATATCCACAGAGTTTCTGTTTCTAGTCACACTATACTAATAACGACAATTAATACTAATTTTATTAATACTAATTTAAAATGGTACGAAACCCTTAATTTGCGGGTCAAACTCGACCGGTTTGTAAACATGATGACATAAACATACTTTCTTTTCCCAGCCAATGTAGAGCTTCCAGGGTGATAGGGGTCAATGACATGCCCTCAGGTGATATAGTAGACACAGAACATGAAGGAGTTTCACTAAGTGAGACGAAAGAATCGCATTCCTGTAAACGAAAACATTATTACAACACGTACAGATATACTCTGCCTCTCCGCCTCTGTCTTTGTACAAAACAATTCAACATTTGTAAGTAGATTAAAATACCCGAAAGACAACTGCATCAATCGAGTAAAATAAAATATTGAGTTGGCAATTTATCCAAATCTCTAAATTCCTATCCCTAATCCTAGTCCCTAAATACTAAAGAAATAACATGATTTAAACATACACCAAAATCGTATGGTTCCGCCTGAACTTTCAATGATTTTAATTCTGGATGCTCATTTAATAACTTCCAAAAATCCACACATTTCTTCAATCTAAATTCATCGTTGTCCCCACGTTTTATTGGGCTAAAATCAAATCGCAAATACTGAGCTGGCATGGGTTCCCCACAATCAACATAAGTGATCATATCTGATACACTCTTATAATCATCATCTGGATCCTTGAGCATCTGTGACTCTAATGCTGTAATATTACTACTAATATCTTCTACACTGGGCGTATCAACATTCGTTGGTGCCTCATGTCTCGATGCTTCTTTATCAGTAACTACATTTTCTTCAAACGTTTCATCTCCTTCATTGATAGATTGAGATGATGAATTCATGCTCATTATTGACATTGTATAGCCATCTAATGTTTCTTGTTGATCTATACTGTTACATGGACATGGTGGTGTTTGCTCAATAGATGCATTGGAAAGGGATTCTTCAGATTTCGACGTATTATTTTGGAGATTATCGTTTAAGCTTCTGGAGCGAGATGTCTTGGGCTGCGACATATTTGCTCTTTGCTCTTTCCTACGAGTTTTATTATAATGGTCGACTGATGTGTAATAATTTGCACCTTTGACCACTTCAATCACTTTTGGTTGCTGTAGAACATGACAACTGGCTTGTGAAGTTTCACTAGAAGAAGATTTCTATAAATTACCATTAAATTACTGCCAGTTATGCTCAAAAAAGAGTTTACTAATAATTGTAAATTCTCTATAGTTAATATTTCTGTAGACAAACAGGAACATAAAACCAACAACGTCAAACGTGAAAAATACAATCGAAAACAAAATCAACTTTAACAACAAGCATTTTAACTGTTCTTATTACTTAAGCTATTTACTATTCGTTTTAATTTATAAATGTCGTTCTCAGGTGATTCTCGCGATTTACTTTTCAGCCAGCTTAGTGCACCTTCTTCCTCTGGTAGGACCAGTAATCCAAAAACGACTGAAGTGTTGAGTGACTTTGGAGATGGATCTTGCGGAGAGCCTCTATATACCCAACATTTGCTCATAGATTTCACGCCAAACACCGTTTTAGATAACGATATTGTGCAGAAAAAGGTGTGTGAATTTTGGGAATGTGTCAACAATGCGACGCATATAAAGAATTTGAAGGTGAAACCGGTATGATATTAGTCTTGATCATTGTTGTTGTTGTTTCTACTTACGTATGTATAGTGTTAATCAAAGATATACCTCCATAAAGTCTAGGCTTTGATTACCCTATGCGTACATATTGCGTGGTCCATGCATTTATCTAGTCCTTCGTTATAACACCATTTTTTATTTAAGGAAAAGAAAGGCTACGCCAGACTATCCCCAAGAGATTGCATTGAGTTATTAAAATTATCTCGAGAAGAAAGAGACGTCGAGAAAACAGCTGTTGCTATGCTCGAATTTGTCAAAGAAGAAGGTAAAGCTGTAATTCCTAATCTCACTTGACCACTTGAAAATGTAGATACGCTTGTGCTTGTAAGCTGCACGAATCGCTTCATTCAGAGAATCAAAAATTTACGTCGTAGCTATTAGACCTACTGGCTTATATATTACTTTCTTTTCAGGTTTAATAGACCGAACGTTTGAAACCAAGATGTCACCGTCTTTTTGTACTATGGGTTCTCGCGAGTACAAGGAAAATGTACCCGAGATGATGCCAACGGATAAAAAAAGACGTTAGTATTAGAAAACTGTCTCTAAAGAAGCAGCGGTGACCAACTTAGTAGCAACAGCTATTAATTGCATGTAGAATGTAGATACAGGTGCACTAATTGAGTATCTTTCACATACAAATTGTATAACAGCCTTCATTATATAATATGCAGGTGTGACAACAACGTCAGTGTGTTCCTGTACAACAATTTGTAGGCCTTGTCCCGGTTTGACTAAGAGCGGGAAATCTCATGAAAATCTCACCCCAGCGAAAAGGTTGTGCAAGAAAATGGAAGACTGGGACTCCAAGCATCCTAAGTATTATCTTTATAGCCAACTGTAGAAAACAAAAGCATAAGTAAAGCCATGTTTGATAGACCGGCCAGGTCGATTCTACCTTTTTGCCTTATGACATGATAGATGAAGGACCATTCTTGTAGTATAATACTTCCTATTAGATAGTGCTGTGTAAAATGTCCCAGTATATTTATTTATTATTATTACTATTCTATTCTTCCGAATTCCTTTGGAAAAATGAAAATGAAAATTGAGAGACACAAAGTAAGGCCAAAAAATTTTTGTAAATCAAATAAGGTCCGGGAGAATCTGAATATAACGCAAATAATTTATTTTTAAAATTTTGATCCCAGCTGTTAGAAAATTAACAGATGACAGTCTGAGAATCATAGTATTTTAAAGTCCAGACATAGTACTATCATTTCAGTGGCATTTTAAAGGGAGAGCCATAGAGAAAGCTACTATAAATCCTTTTGTCTAATCCCCCAGATCCATGGAACCACCCAGTCATCCTCCGTCTCTGCAGCACTGCATCTTACAACGCCAAGTTTTCCAATAATACATTTGTTTAATACTAATTATACTTACTTTTATGATTAATTGTACTAATGTAGTCTTAGATAGAGTTTATTTCCTTAAATATATTGTTTAGATAGTTTAGTCAAATGGTTTTTATGGGTATCAAATAGTTTGACCATAAATTTAAACCCTCCTAGCCTTTTCTCAAGTTCTGTGTTGCGGTGAGCTTTAGTCTGACCGGCTAAATAACAGTATTTTTCACGAAGCGAGTGTCTTTAGACCTCCGCTACCCTATTTGGACAATACCGATGTAGCCTGTAGACTAGGCATTTCGGGTTCTTGAATACCTACGGCGTAATGTGGTCTTCTAGGCTCAGAAGCTTGGTAAAAATGGCCACCCATCAATACTCACTGCGGTAACCACAGCTTAACCTTGCAAATCGATTTAACCGCGTAGTTAACACCTTTGAACTTAATAAAATTTTAATATACCTTCAACAAAGAACTGTAACTGAGCCTGAGGAAGTTAATTTTTATTTATACACGCGGAGCAAGCACGATGAATTTCAAAGTCTAGAAAGAAATGATGTAGTCTAAAGTCGTTGCTTTTTTTATGGCAAATTGCCGCAGCCTGGCTATAATTTTACGGATGAAGGGAGGCCGGGTTGAAGAGATCATCACTCCTAAGGGCTCGATAAACAAACGCAGAGTGGAGTCGAAACGAAGCTTCAAATTATTCGGAATTCGGACACATTACTTATTAGTTTGATTTACATTAAACTAATCTAAATCTCTACTTATAAATAACATAATGTATTAAAATTTTTGATGGCCAACAAGCCAAGCATGGTAAGTCTATGACTAGCTTCATGATACTAAAATAATATAGCCTCTTTTCTATTTTCTAGGCAAACACTGGCACGAATAATATCTACCTAAAAACCCTAAGGTCTACTTTTGACAATTGTAATTTTATACAATCACTGACATTTGCATTGATACGAACATTATTTGTAAAAAATTTACTCTAATTTTTTTAAATGAAATCGGGTGACACCTCTGGTATTTACTTCGACAGTTCTTCCAGGAAAACTGGCACTACTGATGGAACCAGTAACGCAAAGTCCTGTGAGAAGTTCAGTGTCTTCGGTGACGGCTCATGTGGGGAACCCTTGTTTCCGCAGCATCTGAACATAGACTTCACACCAAATGATGATATCGACAATGATTTTGTGCAAAGAAAGATCTGCTCCTTTTGGAAGTTCATTGAGAATACTCCTGAGATTCATAATCTGAAGGCGAAACCAGTACGATTTACGAGTAGTTGTATTTAATTCAGTTTATCACAAGGGTCTTGCGTAATTATGTACGGTAACTGCCTCATCAGTGTCCATACGCGGGGCTGCTAGTCTACCATGCTAAAGGTCCTAGATTCCATTCCCGAGTCGAGTAGTGTTGTTGGCTTTTTCTGTAAAATTTACAGTAGCAGCTCGGAGTCTGGTTCATGAACGCCCATGTAATATAAAATAAATATATTACAAAGGAACAAAACACCAGGCTGCCCAACCCTTCGGCGTACACAGGCGTGATAATATGGTTGCTTGATGGTTGGATGGCCGATGGTTTTATGTCATTTTGTGCCTATAATTTTGTTACTTGTTATGAGTTAAAACTAATGTCTTTTATAATTTTACTCCAGGAGATAACGCCTTATATCAACGCCTCTAGCACTCAAGTCGTCTCTGAGACAGAAACTGTCAAGTCCGATGAAGAATTTAGTAAAGTTATAGATATTCCCGTTGAAAAAACTGCAGTAAGCATGCTAGAAGTCGTTGGAGAAAGTAAATCTTATTTCATATTTTCATAGCCAAGTAAATTAGGTAATACGTAGTAGGATAAGGGACAACGAGGATCAAAACAGTACGATGGACTTTTCATTTGCAGGATCGATTTCTACTCGAGTGACTCGAATGTAATCGACAAATAACGTAATCGAATGAAAAAAAAGCAAATAGTGACTCGATACCAATCGGACCTTTACGAATAACAAAAATTGATGATTGTGTTATTTATTCGAATGAGTTTTGAAAGCGGTAATAATCTCTAGTGAGTCGTCCATTCGAATAGAACTCGATTAAGTTGTAAAATGACTCGATAGACACGACTCACATCACTAACCAATAGAAAATTAATCATCAAATTCAAATCGATATTATATTAATTTTAACAATAAGTTACGCTTAAGTACTTATTGGTTGGTTTCCAGAACTTATAGGGCGCACATTGGAAGGAAAACTACCGCAGTCTCATTGCACGTTGGGCTCCCGGGAGTATAAGGAAACGGAGACTTTCACGCAGCCCAAGAAGAAAGAGAAAAAGAGAACCAGTAATATTATGATCACTTAAGTATTTGTTTTCAGAGGATAATGATTTGCATCACTTTTGTAGTTGTTATTGGTAGAACAATCATCACTACTCTCTAAAATCTACCCCTTTTGATCACTATATTATACGCAAATTACTTTTACCCAAAATTCTGACGATAACTAAATCTTACCTGTTTTCAGCTTGCCATTGCACAAAAATTTGTTCGACGACTTGTCCCAACCGTTTTTCGAGATCTGGGAAGAAATCAGCTGAGTACGTCTCGCCATTAAGGAGGTTGAGCAGGACGCTGAAGAATTGGGATGCTGAACATCCTAAGTAAGTCTGTTGCAGGAATACAAACACACAACATACGATAGATACTTTATCACCTTACCTTTCTCAATGACAAAGTTGATGAGATGCTATTATAGTCCACGCGGAACTAGTTGGCCGCGCCTTAGGTAGGGACGGGGGTGAAGCGGCGGGTTACTGTGAACAAAAGCAAGCGCCTCCGCCCCTCCGTCCCACCGTGCGCAGGCGACCCCGCGCCTCCGTCCCGCCGCTCATATACCTAAGGCGCGGCCAACTACACACACGCAGACTATAGATAGAATAGATAGAGTATTCTTAATTGTACACCAAAGGAATATGTTATAAAACAACCCTATATAATATGGTGGACGTATACACAGAACCTCCTCCGCTTTCTGTTCGGATAAAAGAAAACAGACTATTGATTGATGATAAGAAAGCAACAAACACCATTATCGTCTCCTTTCAAAGAAACACTTCAGTTACTTCATCATGTCTCTGTTCTTCTTTTCTTAACCTGCAAACTTCATGTTTTGTACTCTTCCAGGTCCATGGATCCCCCAGGCCACCCGCCGACCCTGCAACACTGCATCTTACAGAGACAAATCTACCCGTGAAGATCTTGATATGTTTATAGTTACTTGTACTTAGTCTTAGATTGTTTTATTTTTCACAAATTATTATACTGTTTTGTTCGAAGTGAGTTTTTGTTGTAACTACACTAGGACTTCCAGCTACCAAGCCCTTTTCAGAATAGGCGCCTGCCAACACCATAAACGATACAAAGAGATACTTTTAAATCTCCAATCTCTCAATATATTCCATATATTCAATAAAAAACTAAAATGTTTTCTTATTAAAAAATGTTACTATTCCATTGAAGAATACTTAAACACAATAAAACAATAACAAAACAATTTTAATAAATAAAATTATCTGATAATAAATATAAATTAATATGGCGACAGAATAGACATTTTAACTAACATTATTTTACTAGTACATTATGAACTAAAAAAATATATTTTTATAAATTTAGCTATAAGATACTTGAAATAACATGTTATCTCTTAAATTTGCAAGGCCTGCAAAAGGCCGCTAAGTTCTAAGCACCACTATTGAGTAATAAGACCTGTTTGTACACTTAGTAAGCAAATAAATGATTTGATTTGATTTGAATCGTTTTTGAAACCATAGATGCATCAAACGATATAAAACTTAATTAGGCATAACCAAACTTTTCCCAATATCTCTTTTTTCAGTCCCACACATAGACAAATTTGTAACATCATTGCTGTCATCATCGCATTGTCAACGTCACTATTGTTTAGAGCGGCTTTGATAGGATCGCAATTCGAAACGCCTTTTAACCCTGGCGTGAGTAAATCTCTCCAAATATCTCCACAACTTGGTGCTAGTTCCTTCACCTCACCACCTTCACTTTAGATTCCTATAATCCAAATGCCACAGTCTATATGTTCACGGTCAGCTGCTACGCGTTCCACCCTCTGATCCAGAGGTTCGTGAGGCTCTGGAGATATGTCCAGGTAGTTTCGGACATCTTAACCTGTATCATTTCCATGATCTGCTGCCAGTGCATGGAAGCAATGCCTTTGTCCACTTCCTCGTCCTTTGGTTCAAAGCCTTCCATTCAGATTTTTGAGGTAATGTCGTTTTTTTAAGTTTGTTAATTGATATTGCCAACGTGGTATTTAACTTCTGTAACTGCGGTAGAATCGGTATCTTTTTTGTATTCATTAAACTCTTTGGAGCCCATCATAGCTCCAGGCTTCTAGCTCCCTTTATATTATGATAATTTCCAGACGTAATACACAGTAGAGATCCTTAATTAATTCTTTAATCTGTAACTTTATTAACTTCAAAAATTCAAAATAATTCTAGTTCTTCGTGGCCATACAAAAATTACTGTAAGTAATTGTGTTTTCTGATCAAACACCGAATGTTTTATGTAGGCGTTTGATTAGTGATCAAACCTGACACATAAGGTGAGGTAGTGGTAAGTAGGTGACACTGCGGTTGACGATGGTGCGGTCAAAATATTGTTAATATCTGATTTGTTTGCTAATTGGTCCATAATGAGTTATAGCTATAATGAACACTAATGTTGTATTCATTCACTAATAATACTCTCACGTCGTCATCAGAACCATCAAATGAAACAAATGACTAAAGTAGACCTAAAAAAAGAAGAGTTGAAAATAGACGCTGAGCGGTCGAGTGGTGAGCCTATGACGACACAGCACCTGGTGATAGACTTCACTCCTGGGCGGGAAGACACACCGGAGATACAAGCGAGGTGCCAGCAGTTCTGGCAGTTCGCCAACAACCAACCAGAGCTTAAAGGAATGAAAGTGGAACCAGTTAGTACACATACCACACGATTTATTGGTTTAAGTTGCGGACTGCTTATCACGAGATCGTTGTCTACGTAACACGATCGTCGTCAGGGTTCGATTCCCAACAAGTCCCAAGCGCGACTGCTACGCTAGAGGTATTTAGTTTTATTTCCGGGACGAGCAGTCTTTTTCTGTAAAATTCCCAGTTGCAGTTTGGAGTCTGGCCCCTAGCTATTGGGAACTAAACATACCGGCGAACTGTGGGTGTACATTAGTACGTCTCTTCCTAACCCTTCGGTGAATACAGGCGTGATGGTAAGTGCTGTATCGTCCTACTGCAGGGCAAAGACTTACCTCTCCACTTTTCTCATCTGCTTAGATACCTGATTTGGAGCATCGTCTCGTAGACTTTCCAAGTAACAAGTCAACGACATCTCCGGATTCATTCACGCAACGAAACAACATACCAGCTATACACATGATGAAGAAAATAGACAAGAAAGGTAAAAAAAAAATATCCTTAGATCATTTTTCTGTGAGTAGTCAGAACATATTAAAACTGAGAGAACACAGGTTTAACTGGCTAGCTCCACAACCAAATTGCGAACGTTCTCAAAAAAGGCAAGGTTAGGAGCACCCTAAACCTCGTCGCCCTTGCCTTTTGCATGCATGGGGAGGTTAATGAACATAGATGAAGTGAAAGTGGTGTGCCTCTATGGGAAACAGGCGTGAAGTTATGTACCTAAGTGTATGAATGAAACTGGCTACTTCACATAAATTTTTTAACTGCCTTTTCAAAAGTTTGGGGTAGGACCCAAACTAATATGAGTAAGGCAATGCCACTAGCCACAATTTTCGTGTTAAAATTGACATGGACTTCAATCGCCCGCCCCGGGTAGGTCCACCAAGAGTCCTACCTCAAATTATGTGTCATTAACTATTTGTCTTTTAAAACTACTGCCTCTTAAATTGTCTTTTGTTTCCAGGTGTTGTCAAAGCCGCTTTAGAAGCCGGCCAAGTGAACAGAAGTTATACATAACTAATGTTTTATTTTTTAAATATTTTTATTTGTTTATATTGTATTTTTCTATTATATTTTATTTAATTTTGTTGGAGCGGTTTCTTTTTAACCCCCGACGAAAAAACGACGGGGTGTTATAAGTTTGACGTGTCTGTGTGTGTGTGTGTGTGTGTGTGTGTGTGTGTGTGTGTGTGTGTCTGTCTGTGGCATCGTAGCGCCCAAACGGATGAACCGATTTTGATTTTGATTTTTTTATTTGAAAGGTGAATTAGTCGGGAGTGTTCTTAGCTATGTTTGATGAAAATCGGTCCAAGATGGCCGCCGCTACAAAATAGCGATTTATATATTTTTTCACAACTCCCTCAATATGGGTATCAAATGAAAGGGCTTAACTAGGAGAATACTATACACTATGATAAATTTCAAATCTAAGATGGCCGTCACCACAAAATAGCAAATTACATTTCATGTCGGGGGTTTTCTAAATTTTTAATTTAGGTTAGGTTAGGTTAGTTACTATAGGTACAAGTAACGTATTTGTTCTGTTGTTGATGGCGACGCTACATTCGGTTCCTGTTTGCAGGTGCAAAGACAAAGAGTTTCTATTTAGTTTTCTTTAGATTGCTAGCTTAACTTGAAGACTAGATAAGATAATTTCAAGGGTTGTGACTTATATCTATATATAGAGATAGATTGATGGACATAAGTTAATTTTGTCTCAAAATGTCTCTTAAAAACGAGAAACGTCTCTCTTTCTCTCTTTTTGAGATGCGAGTGAATGCGTGGGCAATGGATTTAACACAAAACAACAATTAATGTTATATTAAATGTTTATTTATCTTATTGTATACATTGATTTTAAAAAATAAATAAAGTTAAACGCGCCTGGCAAACAATTATAGCACGTTTTATTCACGCGCGTGATGTGTAAATTAAAGTAGGCGCTTTACTCCAGCTTCAACTTTCAAATTGCATTTTGGTATGACATGGCCATATAATTATATTCTACTGATATGATTTCAGGTTATATTACTAGTAATTTTCTCCATTATTTCAAAGTTGCAATGTGACCTTTTGAAACAGAGCAGCGCATTGAAAAACCAAATCAAATTAAATACGGCGTAGTTATTACAGCTTAGTCCTCAAAGCTACTCGGAAGTGCTTTCGATTATATTGATCAATTTTTTTAACACTAGAAGACAAACCGCTATGGCAAACCTTTCGAGATGTATCTACCTAAATGAACCATGACGGGAAAACAAGTCTTTTAAAACAACAATGCCCGGTGGAGTTCCAAAAGGTCCTTTATAACCAAAATGTGACATCATCACATCTTGTCATACATGATGCGCATGATGTGGTGGTCGGTCTTGACGCGCGCGTCGAAGTCGCGCATGTCGACGCGGCGGCGCGCGGCGCGCTCCGCGTCGTGCAGCACGTAGGCGCGCACGCCGCACGGGCAGCACGCGCCGCACTCGCAGAATGCACAGCACCCTCTCAAGGCTCCCAACGCCCCTGGGTAAAGGTATGAGTTAGAAGGCTCCACCTAATTTCACTGTCCTACTGCTTGACAAGTGCCTTGCTCCCTCTCTCTTTCTCACCCTGTAAAACATTATCAAGCGACTAAGTTGGATGTGAAGCAAGGCCTCCCCTTTGAAGGTAAATACTAACCACTGGACCACACCCTGTTCTAATCGTGGCGAATTTCATGAATCCTATAGGCATATGCATTGAACTATAAAGCAGGGAAAGTCAAATGCGGTTTCTAGTCGTTACGAGTCTAACATACCCTGCCGCCTCCATAAATGGCAGGCTATTTATGAAGATCTAACGCACCCCAAATAAAAGCACTGGAAGACACATTCAAACATTTTAAATGGAGTAACCTTAGTTGTCCACCCAGGCAAATCTTTCTTACTGATGCTGCGTTAGCGTAGCAACCCAAAACATTTTGACAATTCAAGGAAACGCCATGCATTTCGACGATTAGCAATTTCACGTCAACAATAGCTCGAAACTCCACTTACCAATAGCGTGTGCCATCTTCGCGTATCTGAGGTAAGGGGTCTGCACGGTGTCGTCGATGGGGGCCTGGCAGACCCTCACCACGTGCGGCTCGTGCACCGCGTTGCGCTCGTTCACGGTGATCCTGCGCGTGCGTCCGAACAGAGGACACGGGCTATTGGGGTGCACTTTCTGGAACATACACAAAGAACAGCTTGAAAGATGTTAAAGTTAATCTTGTACCTTCTCCATGTAATCATGATACTTGAGTATGGCATTTATCCTGCGTGGATCAAACCTCTATAAGTATCTAGATTTTTCAGGCAGTTTGCGGTGGCGGATGTGAACTTGTGGACTTCCAATATTCCACCGGGAAAACGATCATTAGGCATCATCCTAATTTCGGCGCCCGAATTATTATTATTTTATTATTAGCCCGGTTGGTCCCACTGCAGGGCAAAGGCCTCCCTACCTTCCTTCCACTCCTCACGGCTTAATGCTTTAACGGCGCCCGAATACACAAGATTTTTTATTGTATCTCTCTTTTATTGTTAAAGCTTGGTAATACCGAGGGCCACCTCTTATGGCACATAGACAGTGGTTTTCTCTCCAGCAGCAGCTCTGCCGACGTATTCTGGATCTGGCCCTTCCACTCGCGTCTGCGACTCTTGCATACTGGACGGCATCTGTATACCGAAATAAATATTAAAAATGCTGTACACCCATCATCATCATCATCAACATCACCCAAAAGAGGTCCACTGCTGAAAAAGGGCCTTCCCATCATAGACTTCCACAGGGACCGGTCTTACACTATGATTCAGTATAATTATATTATGTACATGCCCGACGGTATTGACATGGCTACTAATTGGACTAAACAAAAATATACCAAAAAAGGTAGAAAATGCCTTAGGACCCCTGTACGTACATAAAAAAAGTAAAGCAAAAAAAAATTAAAATGTGTGGTGTTTACATTTTAACTAAATGTCAATACGTGACATTTTGGCGCCCGACAAGGTGTCAAAGCGAGTGCAATACTGTTGGAAAGTTTTTTTATCTACCCTCAATTTTACTAAGACCGCGTCAGCGGCGCGGCGCGGTTTGTTGCGTATTTTTTTGCGTATTTTTCCACTAATAATTTTTTTTAAATACGTGACTGCGTTGTATTGAAATATCTACTATTATTTGTGTGATGTGTGAACTTAATCTTAGTGTAATAACTTCTTCATAATTAATCACAGTGACAAGTCGGCCAGCTTGGATGAACTTCACCTACTCGGTGCTACTGGCAGGAGTGGCAGGTGGCAGGAGGAGCAGGTGGCAGGAGGAGCAGGTGGCAGGAGGGGCAGGTGGCAGCAGGGGTTGGTGGCAGAAGGGGAAGGTGGCAGAAGGGGAAGGTGGCAGAAGGGGAAGGTATACGAGCAATGGCAGTCTCAGGTAAGTCATGACCATTAATTACTCTTACCGTACTTACCAATCATTTTTAAGATTACAATATTATATCATTTACATTCTATCTTTTACATCCGTCGGCAGTCCCCATAATATCACGAATTCACGTGAAAGTGGATGACTAAATCAAATTATACTTATTTACGCGTACGACGACTATTCCAAACGAATAACATAATTATTTACTTGCACAAGTCCTCTGTTTCTTTAGGATCCCGTTTAATTTTCGGCAATTGTATCATTCCTAAAATTGTTTGCAGATAGTCCAAAAATAAACCAAATAGCGCAAAATTATGACATTTAAGTAGTTTTTATTTTTACTTTTTTTTTGGGATTTGCTTGTGTCGGAGTTCCGAGGCAATGTAAACTCTTTTAGTTGTAACTTCTCAGAAACGCAGAGTTTCTTATAAGTATGTCCATAACGTAAAGGCGATTCAAGCCCCGTATTTTCAATTACCTACCTATGCAAAACCATCAAAACAGAATACCATACATGGTCGTTGTGGATGAAAAAATAGTGACGTTGTCACGAGTCAACAAGACCACAGTTTAAAAGTAACCGCTCAGAATAATTTTCATAAAATAAAATTTTCAATATTTATCAATAAAACTGGTCCACCTGAGAATCTGGAATCATAGATACATTTTTTAACGTATATTTGGTAGTTATTTTTTTCCAGTTTAGTTATTGGTAACTCTAATGTAGTACTAATTCTACCGTCTCATATCATTAGCTAAGTAATACCCCAGGTTTTCTGTTTTCACTTCACAATTTCGCCATCAGAAAATTGGGCGCTCTTCAATTGCCGCCAACTTTTTAATTTCTTGAGTGAACGGCTTAAGTGAAATGAGTTTTCACTCGCTCCTTTCAATTGGCTTCAAAGTATTCAGTGTGCTTTCAATATTCATTATTGAGGAAAAAATACGCGGAATAGAAAAAGGGATTATTATTTTGTTGCAAAAGAATATAATATTTTTGTCGAGTGCCCGCTTCATTTCCAGGTAGAATGCCAATAAAAAATTTCCTTATCTTTTTAAAAAGTTGCAAAGTAACATCCAATGCTTGACAAAGGTTTAATGTTTAAAGCACATTTTTCTATGAATATATTATTAAAATTTGCACCTTGTTTCAGTGCCGTGTATAAGTTGTATATTTAAATATTAAATGTGTCCGCAGTGTTAAGCGTTCCTCAAATCATTCCCAATCCAATGAGAATCAGATTAGTAACCAAAACTTTTTGAAGTCAAGGAGCTTAACACTATGTAACACATAAAATACAGAATTGAATTCTGCGAAGTTTCTGAAAACTAGCTTCTAGCTAGGAACGAAGCGTCATATTGTATTAGCTTGATAAACTCTCGTGTTAATGAAATTTAGCACGTAATTACATGCGGTACTAAGGGTGGTCTGCGGCGTGCCCGCCAATTTCCTATGATTATCGGTCGGGAGCGCGGAAAATCTAGTTTGCGGTCACTTCCGCCCGCCGCCGCCGGAGCCACGGTCGCTGCACCAATCTTATTTGTGCGCGAGACGCCAAGGAGGACGCACGTGTTCAATCTATTTGTATTGAGCTTGTATTTAATGTTTTTACAAGTTGTGATACTGTGAGGTTTTGATATTATAGGGCAAAATGATTAAAAAATTATGGTTTGTTTGAGATTTCATTGAATTGAATTGGTTTGAATAAACCTCATTATTATTACAAAGAACACTTGTAACTACAGAGATCAGTGAATAATAAAGAATAATCGTTATCAATAACGTCAGATAAAGTAGAAATAATTTTATTTGAGCTTTACTACTCCCAAACCAGCTCTGACTTTACAATTCCGAGAACACGATTATTAACCCAACAATCATAATTACGCATCATATTTACACATGCTCAATTTATAAATTCAGTAGGTAGGTTAAATAAAAATACAGTCGATTAACGCTTCATCTCCACGTGCCTATAAGGTAGGGCTATCATTAATAAAATATTTTTAACTACTGCCTCGAGTGCCTCCTAGCAGTCAAGTTTATGACCACTAGGCTACTAGTGGTCATAAACTTGACTGCTAAGTTCGAGGTCTTGGGGTCGATTCCCAGATCGAGCAGTGTTATTGGGTTTTTCTATAAAATTCTCCATCGCTGCTGAGTTTTAGAGTTGTGCCCGGTTTATAGCAATAGGCTCGCCATAAGTTTAGGTCCCATGTAAAAGGGGATTAGGTTAGGTTACACCTCTGCTTGACCCTCCTACCTACATAGTTATTATTATTTCGATTGACTATTCGGTACGACAGAAGGACATTATTCGTGCGCTTTTAACTCTCTGAAGTTTAACTATGTACCAACCTTTGTTTTTATACTTTCGAAGCGACTAACCTACCTTCCGTGTGGCAACCCTACTTGGGGTAGTTACATATTAATTAAATTCAAACCGTTCAAACGGTTTCATATTCGTGATATTTACATAATAATTAGCTTTTTTCGGCTTACGGATTTAGGGTTTAATATTTAATTTCTCAATATTTTTCGTTAATTGGTTCACCGTTAATTATTTAAAGTCTCTTTTATTAACCTAAAATTATATACGAAAAATTGCTTGTATTATTATTTTATATTTTATGTATTGTTATAGAGACGACGTAGAATGTGTCTCTATAACATAAAGATAAACGCTTTACTTCACCACGAGTCCAATTAATTGAATTATACAAGCGTATCATACAAGTACGTAATGAAACATTGGAATACACAATACCTCCATGGCATTGAAAGAAAGTATATTAAACCTTCCCCCGCCGAAGTAGGGCGCAAGCCGAACACTTCACAAAGACCCATTGTCCTACCGTCCCGTCCCAACAGGATAACATCGAACAAAAGAGTTTCCATCAAAACCTCATTATTTTGGTTCTGATTCTGACAATGTTTGATTTTTCATTCTAGAAATAATTGTGTATTGATTTGTTTTGTGATTACTTTATAGTACTTACTGCTGGGTCTTTACATTATTCCACTAGCGAGACAGCCAAAGCGTTTGCATAGCTTAGGACATGTTTCAACACCTGGTATGTTGCCGTTAAATTAATTGGCAGATAATTTCATACAAATTTTGTTCTATCTTAGACTTTAGCTGATGAAACAGGCCCTTGGTCTCCCAAACCGCTGCCGCCGCTTTTAAAAATGGGCCTCTGCGTAAAGTCAGGTCAGTCAGTACCTAGACTAGATCGAGTTGGGAGACAGACGGTGTATAGAATATAGGTTTCTCATTATGAGAGGAAACCCATGTAGAAATGGTGGGGCAATACCCTTTTTGATGATTACGAATAAATGTTCCCAAAACAGAAATAAACTTAAGTTGAACTGAAACAAAAGAAGTTATTTTTAACTTAGTATGGAAAATGCTTAAAAAATACAAAAAGATATGAAACCAAAGAAAGTTGTCATGAAGTGATGGCACAGTGAATTAATTATAGCAAATAGCAGTAGTTTATGTCAAGCGTAGGTCGCGCTTACAACACCCACAGTTAAAAACTAAGGTTTAGATCACACTATACATGGAAAGGTAAAAGTAATTAATAAAATAGTTTGACCATTAGACATTAATACGAAAAGAAGAAGAATATGGAAAGGTGATAGCTACTGCCATGGTGTGTTCACTAGGACCACTCACTATAAGTACTCAGATTGGCTCTTAGCACAACCGAGCGCTAGTAGTGTAGACCTAGCCTAATAACTTTTGCCTCTAAGCTGGCACCCACACGGGATTATTTAGTGAATAATTTCTCTTTCAATCGTTCTTACAAAAATTGCGACCACGTGGGATCACTTTGGAATCCCTACCTTTCCAGGTGAATCGCAAATTAATTAAGTATATCTGAGAACTTCAGAAAAATTCGCGTAGAGTACCTATACATATACTTTGTTCCGTGTAAGGCTTTAATGAAATACTTAAGCCTCTTTTAAAGAACTGTATTTGTTTTTCAGTCTATCTATGACTGTCAAATTAAAATGTCTGACAAGAAATGTTTGTATATTTTTTCGCGTGCATTTATTTCATTCTATGGGAATTAATGTTACATAAAGTTTTAGCCGAAATAACAGTGATAGATCGAGGTTTATATCCTTTAGAAAAGGGATCAGTTGGAGTACAATTTTTTATCGACGTTGAAAACAGCCATCACATTAGCTCATGCAAAGTGAATTCGTGGCCAAAAATGTGTTGCTTAGCTGACGAACAATATAAAGATTGCAGCGTAGATGCTGTTCACGGCGATAACATAGAACTGGTGAAACCTAAGAAAAGAGAAACATTCGTATATGTGTATCCATCTTTATACCAGTACGATCAAGTTGGTTATTGCGATTTCATCGTAGACTTTAGATGTGGAACATCTAAGCGTTCTAAACAATTGGATGTTAATATACCCTTTGATACACAAATTTCCAGAAAAAAGAAATCTATTTATCTTAAAGCTTACAGTGATGTCAAAGGAAATGGGTGTGACACCTTAGACGAAGACACTCTGCGTGAATGTGAACCAGTAAATTGTGACTTGAAATATGGTGGAAGGAGGCCGTTCTATGAAGGCAGTCATAGTAGATGTGAGAGTGCGCCTGTTTGTGAAACAGATGTTATGAAAAACCTCCCAGATATAGCCTACGTCCCCAAAAGTAATATTTGCCGAGATCTAGATCACCCTATAACACTAGGTGACATTTATGCAATAAGCACTGGCCTGGGTATTGTAACCGAGTCAACGAAATCAAATATGAATGAAATGAAGGTACTTATGAAATCGAATTGCTCCACGATATCTCAAAATGTGATATTGCTTAGAGATATGATGTACGGAAAATTGTGTCCTTTGTTTAATGGAGATACGACGGAATACAAAAAATGTTGTACAAATGCCATCCTTTCTATATGCGGGTGCATTATTGCTGTATGCGGCTTATTGCTATCGCTGGTCTGTTGTATACACACGTTTGTGTGGTGTGTTAAAAAATGGTCGAGGGGAGAACTGAATTTAAATTTTCTGTGTTTGAATCCAAAGCCGAGTAGGAGGAAGGGGTCACTACACAGAGAGGATATAAATAGGGAGATTACAGACAATTTGTTAAGAGAAGTAATTGTGCGTGACCTACCGATAGAGATGAGAGATAGTGTAGTGGACATCTGCCAGAGAATCGATCACGAGATAAAACGGAAGAAGAGATACAGAGTTTTAGATCTGGGTAGTCAGATAAATCTCAGAGAAGGTGAAAGTGATTCACGTACTAGCACATCGTCTGAAACTTTTGATGCTGCCGACGAAAATACTAAATTGATAAAACAAACTCAGTGAAATTATTCTGTATATATCGAAAAATAAGTAGGATTTGTAGCTTAGTAGTCGAAATATTATTTTCCATGAGAATATGAAATAAAATAAACTCTTTTACAAAAATCATTGGTTTTACCGGTAACTTCAGTTTTTACGTAACTGTGGTACAATTAGTATTACTTTTATGGGTTTTAGGGGTTAGTTAGTTAGTATTTTAAACACTTAACGAAACAATAAATTATAACTCGTCTTTTTTATTATCTACATTAAGAAAATCTTCCTTGATGAAGTCAGCTGCCCTTTCAGCAATCATCATAACTGCTGCATTAGTATTAACACTAGGTATAGTAGGCATCACACTCGCGTCCACTACTCTTAGACCCTTGACTCCGTGTACCCTTAATCTACTATCTACTACAGAACTCTTATCTTTTCCCATCTTAGCTGTACCCACAGGATGGTACACATTGTAAGTCACAGTTCTAGCCATACATTCCCAATATTCTTCACTTTCAAACTCAAGATCATCACAATCTTCAAAATTAATCCTTTTCAATTCAGCTTTCATGTTTTTTAATGTGGGAGTATTGACGATCTCAGTTAGCCTCTTAATAGCTTTCACAAAGGTCTCCATATCACGTTTATCGCTAAAGTACTTTGAGTAAATCTTAGGGTGTTCCATTGCAGTCTTTCCACGCAGTTTAATTTCACCTCTCGAATGAGGGCGGCAGAGGGAAACGAAGAATATGAACAATTCTTTATCTTTATTAAAGTCGGCAAATTGCTTGCAGATGCTTTCTTTGAAGGACATAGTATCTTTACACATAGAAAAGACATAGGATGTGTTTGGTAAAAAATAATTATGGTCTATTTGAACGTCGGGAAGAGATTTGCCATCGGGGACGGATAAGAAAGCATTTATGTTAGGCTGATCATAGTTCGTGGCGTGTGGTCCTGTCTGATCTATTAAGTACTGAGCAGCAGCTTTTTTCCAAAAGTCTTCACCTCTCCTCTCAGCTCCTGTATCTATTGTTACCGGAATAGGTATGCGAACATGATCTTGGAGATTCTTTCCTACAGGTAAATCACTTAAGATATCAATTTTCAGTTGTTTAAGGTGCTGTTTTGGCCCAATACCTGACAACATTAGGATTTTAGGAGTATTTATTGAGCCAGCGCTTAAGATGATCTCTTTAGTAGCAAAATAAGTTTCTATTTCGCCGTAAAGGAGTGCAATTTTAACTCCATTTACCTTATTGGTCACTTCATCAACTTCTAATCCGGTGACCGTGGCATACTTCATGACTTTTAAGTTTTTACGTTCTCTAATAGGATTTAAGAAAGCTGTAGCAGAACTCACTCTTCTGCCCTTATAGATTCCACCTCTGATTTTGCCGACACCCATTTGTGTTGGACCATTTAAGTCTTCCAAGTACGTTAATCCCAGCTCTTTATAAGCGTCAGTCAGTCTTTCAGCTATACCTGCATGTGTGAAGTTAAGTTGATCTACAACATACTCTCCTTCTGTTCCGTGGTCTTTTCTCAATTCTGGATTGTTAAGAATGTAAGGATCTACCATTTTTTCGCTTTTTTTGAAGTATTCTTTTAATGTGGGCCAGTCCCAGCCGTCGTTTTCTTGAAGGTGCCATGGCTCGTAATCCCCGGGGCCGCCTCGCATGTATAGATGACCATGAATGGAACTTGTGCCCCCGAGGACCTTTCCTCGTGGCCAGAAAGAGGATTCACCGACACAGCCGCGGTTGGTTTTTTCGTCTTTTTCAGTGTAATATTGGTACGCATTTCGAGTCCGGTGTGTAGCGCCTGAGAAATTTGGAATCTGAAAATAAAAATTGTTTTGAAATAATAAAAAAAATACGAATTTGTGTAGGATTTAATTACTTGAGTTTTATGCCGGAATGATTAGTTTAAGGGGATGTGGGTCACTATCATCATGGCAGCCAAAAGAGGTCCCCTGCTAAACAAAGGCCTTCCCCTTGACTTCCACAGGGACCGGACGCATGCTACCTGCATCCAACGACTTCCAACGACCTTTACCAGGTCATCGGTCCATGTCGTTGAAGGCCGTCCCACGCTGCGCTTTCCGGTGATGGGGATGTGGGTATTATCCAGTAACTAGTTCGATTAGCGCTCGGTAAAACGTGTGTGTCATTGCTGGTGTGTTAAACGTGTTATTATCGGTGTAATCAATCATACAGAAGTATCTGGTTAAAGACCGTCAGCTGTCTCTATTGTCGGAAAAGTGAAGGACCGCACTTAGTACTTATAAATCATCTGTTTAAAGTGTAATTACTTTGACGCATCAGTCAGTAGTCTAGCAAGCAATGTATAAGACGGCATCTTAGGAGTTTTGTATGTTGCCTTGAGTTTCTCAACTAGTGTATACGGTGTACATACCGCCTTAAACCATAAAAACTTACAATGCTCTCCATTGGAGGATCACCACCGGCTTCTATCAGCAACACCTTCCATTGCTCGACCTCGGACAGTCTGTTGGCTAGCAACGAACCAGCAGTACCAGAGCCGATGATGATGAAGTCGAATGATTCGCCGTCTGGTGATAAAAATCATGTTATACAGACTTTTCGTACAAAACCACTAGTACCTTGTACCAGAAAATTTAACTCAATCAATCAAATATCTCAATGGCACAAGGAATGTTTCAGAACTAATCAACGAACACATTATATGGCAACTGTCATTCTGAAATAAACTTGATCACATTGAGATAAGAAGTTAATTTTCTTAGTTGTTCCGATCATTTTGAACACTTTGTATGTTCTGATATATCTGATACTGATTGTACTGGAAATGTATGGCACGGTATTGTATGTTATGTATGTTATGTATTGTATGTAGGTCCCATTTAATAGGGGCAAGCTTTATACCGGCACAACTCCAAACTTCGAGCTGCTAATGGAAGCAGAAAACCCAATGACACTTTGCTCGACCTTAGAATCGAAATCAAGACTTCGAGGACAGGACAGAGGCTGGCATGCATTACATACGTAATACATAAACTGTCAAAGATTCTGAATATCACTGAACTAGTTACTGATGTATACGTGCCGCGGTAGGGTCTGGTCTGCTCAAAGCCGCTATCGCCCTTTCTTTAATAGGCCATTTTAGACATTTCCCTATTTCCCCATTCCCTCTTGATTTGATATTTATGTCTGGACTTTAAAAGCGACCTTGATTCTGTGTTTGTTTGAGGAAATGTTGGCGCCATATCATTAAAAAAATTAAAACATTGGCTTGTAAAAGTGTCTTTAAAATATCTATTTATAGAAGTTAATATAATTTATCATCTTACTTGAGAGGCCATAGGAGTAATCAGTAGGCCACGGTTCCGTGATGAGGCACTGGGCCGCCAAGAGATGAGTCACCAGGCTCGTGAAGGCCGTGCCAGCTGAGCCCTGGCTGTAGACCTCACACCCGTGGGGGAGGCACGTCATGTTCTCTGTAACAATTAGAAATATTTTGTTATTATTTAGATATAGATGTAACTGTCTCAGCCTGTTGGTCATAAACGCGACTGCTACGCTTGAGGTCCTGGGTTCGATTGTCAGGTGTTGTTGTGTTTTTCTAAGAAATACCTCATACCAGCGAACTGTGGGTGTACAACTGTACATTAGTATAACTCTGCCTAACCCTTGGGGAATACAGGCGGTAATGCTTTGTTACCTAGATATAATTTTAGAATACATAGAGCTTTGTGGGTATAAGGCAGCTGTAGCCAAATCTAATTAAGCCAATATTATTATGCAATGATATTGGACAGTTTGAATCCACTGCACGCAACGGCAAGTGACCATCTGCAGCATGGTCACTTGCCGGGCATTGCATGGGTATTTGAATGAATCATATATGATGATATGACTCACAGTAGAACATTGCTATGTGCTCTAAATATTATTTGATTGTAAAGGAATTGTTGAATGTGGCTTTTTTTGGAATTCTTGATCTCCGCAGCCCATAAATTTCTGGGCACTATGTACCGATATCTTTGTAGATACTTACAACTACGTAGTTGTCTGGTCAGGCTTTTCAGGCTTCTGACTACCACTAATGACTGTCATAAATGTTCGTATGACAACTGAGCCAGCTTAAAATGCTTTCCGAGGTACGATGGGGTTTTGATGTAATGAAAATGCTCACTTATCCATAACCTTACAAATCGATTGATCACCGAAATTCATTACTTAGATACTAATACGTGGGTATTTCGTTTGGGAAACCCGTTTTATCACAACATAGAATTATCTTGATAAAGAGCTAACAACGATTAAAATTAAATACTCCATTACACTTATCAAAATCCATTGACATACGGCATTGTAAATGTTTGTGAAAAATTATTCTTAGTTTTATAAAATACTGGCGGCCCGTCCCGGCTTCACACGGGTAGACATTACCAGAACCAGCATACAACGCCAAGTATTTTTTATACAACCCTAGTATACCGAAGGTTCTCAGAACGTCAACGTCATACACAGCGCCCCCGTGACGAAAACCAGTGTCTACTATCTTCGTACAGCTTATGCCACCCTAGTACTTTCCATCAAATTGCTGAAGTTTGTCATCATTTGCCCCCGATGTCAAAAATATGTCACGTCCCACGGGAACGGGATAAAAAGTATCCTATGTCCGTCTCCTGGTTCTAAGCTACCTCTCCACCAATTTCTAGCGAAATCGGTTAAGCCGTTCTTGAGTTATAAATAGTGTAACTAACACGACTTTCTTTTATATATATAGATTGATAAATATGATGCAAAGATATATTCTCATAGGCGCCAGCAACACCAGTGGTATCAACATCATCTGCAGCCTAATTTCAACAACTGTTGTATATAGGGCTCACTTTTGTAGTTCCAATCTCCATTCTTTGGTGACAGTGCACCCTGCGGTGGGAACAATGTGGTCCGAAGATCGGGCTCTGTGGCGTTCACTAAAAGAGGCCTACTTCCAGCAATGGAGGAATGATGATGGTGACTGATGACTCTTATCATCCACCACATTATTGCTGAGCGTCAGAACATTTGGCAATGCGTACCAACCTAAAGAAACTCAAAAGCACGAGTTTTACCATCTCAAGATTTTTGACCTAAAATATCTATAAGGAAACGATTAGCATAGCTAGATTTACGACGCATAATAAAATAGTTTTACGAGTACGTTTTAGTATCTCCGCTAGCTTTGAGCTCGTTTGACTTGAATCGATAAACTGAATCGAAAACTACTGAAGAAGGATTACGAACTATTTCGTCGAATCTTCTTCTTCGCATAATTCTTATTGGACTCTTTTACTCGTGTTTACAGTCAGAATTTTTAGGTCCAATGTAATAGGGGCCGAATCTATCGAATTTGTAGAGCAAGCAGGAGCCTAAGCGATTTACTTTTTGATCAAAACTTATTTATCCTAGTTTCATTCATCATTTCCTCATTTTACACAAATAGGATCACTTTTATTATTTTGACACAAATAAGAAGGTAGAAGGATCGAGATTGATTAATTAAATCAACATCCTTATTCCAATAGATGGCCTAAGTAGAGTCTAAAATAAACCAGATTAAAATATATAGATCCCTTTCTTACGTCATAATAGAATGAGGTTATTTTTAAAACTTTATTAAGGGGTGTGTGTCAAAATCAAAACAAATAAATAATTTACCTAGTTACCTAATAAATTATCCGTGTCTATGTTATTATTTACTTACAATTGAATTCCAAACACAATATAATTAATTTAATTCTGTCCGATGCGGACATACAACACACGCCACCTACTGACCGACTGATATTTACTACTAATCTCAGAAAACATTAATATAATCGCTACGTAGATAACAGTGACTTAGTTAATTCCGAATTAATACGATAAGCTCTTATCATAATGTTTAAAAAAAATAAGTCTATGTTAATACTGCATTTAAGTGAAGAGAACTGAGAAATAGAGAAATAGAGATCTTTATTTGTCAATGTAAGTATCTTTACAAGGTATAGGGTTAGTGGGTGTTGCGCTACATCCAACCGTTAAGTATAAAAAAATTTGAGCAATATTGTCTTCTTTTCTGCCGGCAAGCAATAAATTGCTGACAATCTTATGATCCGATTTGACAGTAAATGTATCTAGTAAAATTAATGGTTATGGTTTGAAGGTTTATGTCAACTTCCTAGCCGTTTTCCAAGCATGCTGAGGTTGGCAGCTAGTTCACCAGATGCGGTTCAGTTTACACAAAGTGCCATCAGATCCAACCCAATTTCTGGGCAATACCTGTATTCGAAGGATAGACTAGTCGTCAGGCGTTAGGCTTCTGAATACCACTAACGACTGTCATAGGTGCTCGTGCGTGTGAGAATTTCATAGAAAATAACTCGTAACATATTTTTTTTCACAAAATATAATATAATATCACAATGTAACCCATAATGATATGCGGATGAACTTCAGAGAAACTAATTTCACGAAAACGAATAGACAGAAATATTATACAAAAAACTTACATAAAACATAATTCACGAAGTATTACAACGATGTTTGAATGCAAACTAGTTGCGATTATATGAAATAAATATAAATGGCGCCCTGCCACTTAGCACGCGGCCGAGGAAGGTTATCATAGTAATAAAAACAAATATTTAAAAAGATATCATGAACTTTTATACTAATTGCCACTCTAATGGACCTATTAATGCAAGCCGGACTAGCGAAAGAGGATAAGTACGAAAGATTATGAAGTTTTTCCTAGAGCAAGGAATACTGGTCGAACAGAGACTTTATGTTTAGATACTGTGATATTTAATATTTTTTATAAAAATCACTACATCTTATTATAAACTAGGTTTCGCCCGCGATTTCATCCACGTAGGTGTACCAATTTATTTAATACGTAAAGTTTAACTAAATAAATAAATGGGTACTTTGTTCCATACAAACTTGCATCCCCTATTTCACGCCTATGTAGGTCGAAATTTAAAAAAATGCTATTTGGAGCTAAAGAGCCACATCTCGTGTGGACCATCCCTAAGTCATCCAGAGGACCGTAAGACCGTAAGACCTACGGTATGTACCTATTCCAAAATATCCACGAGGTAATACTTGATAAGTAATATCTCGTACTTGATAAGTATTACGTACATGAATTATAAAATGAAACAATGGGTTATCCCAGCTATTCTTATCTACGTGTAACGAATAACAACATTTAGTTTTTAGTAACAATAATTCAGAAAATAGCTAACTAAATAAAATACCTAACCACGCAAAGTAAAAAGGAACGTTTTATTATCGGATAAGTATAATTTTGTGTTCTACATTGATGGGTTGTGTTTACACATCAACAGCGAAAATAATATTGACCTACGAGGCAATACACTTGGTATAATATCCTCCGCAATCATTCTAACCCGGCACAATATTTGGCTGTCATTTATTAAAACATGTTTTTTACCTTAAGTAAGTACATTTTCCCCAAAATACGTTTCGAATATGCTCGAGTAACTTCGCAATTATATTACGTTGTATTTTGAATTATTATGTTGTATTGCCAGGAAAATCTGCTACAGGTATTTCGCCTGCCACGACTCTTTAATTCCGTAAATGTGGCAAATTCAATGCTTAACCGCGTTTTATTTCTACACTAAAAGCGTATTTCCATTGCACCACTAGTGATACGGAACGACACGATTTCTCACGGCACTGTTAAGCATTTAAGTACTCTGGGAACTACGAACAATTTACTTTCTGTAATAAAAATATATTAGAACCTAGAACTCATACTCTAGCACCCATAGTACAAGTTCTGCCTAGTCTGGGACTGAATGATGCTAGATAAAATGTCCCAAATATAAAAAAACTACTAACTAAAAATCTTAAAACAAGCTCTGTGATGTTGGAAAATGTATTGCAGGCGGGACAAGCAAAGAAACAATTTTTTTTATGAACGAACAGCTTGTCCCACCTGCAATACATTTTCCAACATCACAGAGCTTGTTTTAAGATTTTTAGTTAGTAGTTTTTACGCAGTCGGGTTTTTTGTTTCTTTTAATAATTGATTTTATTTCCTTCTTTTTAGTTTATAAATCATCATAGAATCACTAGATAGATCCTAAATGATGATTTAAAATATAAATTGATACAACTAAAGATAATTTTCAAAATAAGTTCGCACATTAAAGCGTATAAAATCCGCCATATTGTTTTTTTTTTAAATTTCATGTACCCAGTGACAGTCGTGCCATCAAGACGAATCTAATGAGGTGTCATTTATCTAATTCGGTTCAGCCGTTGAGTAGTTACGACCGGACATAGGAACGGACATACATACATACATACATACATACATACATACATACATACGCGTCAAACACATAACCCTCCTCCTTCGGCAGTCGGGTAACAAGCAAAAAAAATATTTTTTACAGTGAAGGACTGTAAGTTACAATCGGTTACAGACTGTTGTTGGTAGAACTCTCTTTAGAAAGAAGTATGAATAACAGATTGCTAGTCGTGTTGCACGCAACTTCAAATCGTGTCGCACCGTCCGTGAAAACGCGCTTTAAGAAGTATTTGATAGTAGAACGAAAAAAGTATGAAAAGATAATAACCTACATAGGTGGTTAGGTAATATGATTTTGGGTTATTCGAGGAAAGCTGTATATTAGAATTGTTAGCCGTAAAATTATTTGATATTTCCATATTTAAGTACAAGCCTATTCCAGTATGTTAATTTTTTATTAATAAATTCTTATATACTGATAAGTACTGCCCTGAATTTGATAGGCTGAGGTGTACTAATGTACATCCACATTTCGCCGCTATGTTTAGCTCCCGTGTAGTAGGGGGCGAGCCTATTGCCAAAATCCAACCTCCAAACTGTTACCGAGACTTCCATTTCTAAGAAAAACCCTTTATCACTTTGTTTAGTAATCGAACTTAGGACCTCGAGCGTAGAAGTCGGGCTTAGAACCACTAGGCTAACGAGGTAGTTCTGAAAATTCAAAATTCAAAATATTTTATTTCAATTAGACCATATAAATAGGTACTTTTGAAACGTTAAATTAGTTGCACGGTTCCAAAAAAAGTGGGTCTTATGGAGAAGAGCCGGCAAGAAACTCCATAGATACTCTTTTAAAAAAATATGTGTGGTAACAGTAACAATTGTTGTGAATAGTAATGAGGATGATGCAGCTTGATGTGTAGTAGCAGAGATTAAAGAGTAGGTAAGTATTACAATTGAATTTACTGCCATAGCAGTAAGAGCCGACCAGTCCCGACAGACAGCACCCGTTCACGAGCATGACGTGTGTATCGGCGCCGTTTGACTCAACCATGTTGTAGGGAATAAAACGACCCGACACACAGCGCATCTGACTTGATAGAGTCAATATAAAACGTTATTTCTAAAGACACTGACGACCAATTGGTTCTGACATTGAAGATAATTGTTCTGCGTACATAACAGCTAACAGTACCTCAACCATAAGTTCTATCGAATTGTTTTCGTCCCTTACGTACCCGCTAGGGGACCCGTTGGTAGTAGGTTTCCATACAAACATTTTACGGTGTCTCTATTGAATAGCTTTCGATAGGTTTTTTACGCATCGAAACGCTGTAATCTCATAGCCGATTTAAGTTCTTTACCTAACCGCTAAAGGCGGTTGGAGGTTGGAGGTTTCCATACAAATATTTTACGGCGTCGCTATCGAAAGCAATTCGATAGAAACTCATGGTTGAGGTACAGGCAACTTGTGCGTTGGTTAGTTACATCAGACACTATCGATATAGGTCATGCGATATCTTGCCAATAGGTACGCGCAATTGCTCTTGCTAATTGTTATCAACTATCCAATAACGCAGGTTCTACCGTTGTACCAAACAGGTCAAGATAACCCTTTTCAAAGCGTACTGTCAAGGTATGTACACGGGGAGTCTGTGGGTCAACTTTACTCAAAGATCACTGGAAGCCCTGCGCATTCAATATAATAATGTTTTCAGAGTGATGTTGGGACTGCCCCGGTTTTGTAGCGCATCGGAGATGTTTGCGCTGAATAGAACGGACGACTTTTATGCGGTCATGCGCAAAAAAATCTCGTCCTTAATAACAAGATTGCGGGGCAGTGACAACACTATTCTGAGAACAGTGGCGGAGAACATCTACTCTCCTATTCTGAGACGTTTTGTGGGGGTGATGAACGAGTGAAGCACTTTCCTTTCACTTGTTCATCGTCCACATGAAGCGAACTCAAGAATTATATTTAATAATGGATTTTAAATAGATAGTATATTTACTAACATTAACTATAAGTAATTTACTAACACTATGGATCTTATGTTGTCTGAAATAAAGAAATTTATTATTTATATTAATAACCGATATATTGTCGCATACATACCATCACGCCTGTATTCCCCGCAGGGTTAGGCAGAAGTGTATTAATTAATATACACCCGCGGATTGCCAGTATGTTTATAGGTCCACAGGACCGAGGCAAATGGCAATGTTGTTGGCCCATCAACCGGCCACAAATCCAGACTCCGAGCTAATAACTACTGGGAATTTGTTCTTCTTGAGAAAAAATAAAGTTCTTTAAACCTATTTCACAGTCCCCAAACCCAACAACACCTCCGACCCGGGAATCAAACACAGGCTCTAGCGTAGCAGTAGCGCTTGGGACCGCTAGGCCAACGACGCAGTCATGTTTAGTATTTGCTAATACGGTAATCACATGAACACCTATGACAATCGTTAGGTAATGGTAGTCAGAAGTCGGAAAAACCTGGCAATTAGGCTATTGTTCGAATATCGGAATTTCCCTCAAAATTAGATTGTGGAGATATTCAGGCGCATCTGGTTAGACTGGAAGCCAACCCCAACATGGTCGGAAAAAAACTAGGAAGAAGAAGAAGGATTTGTATACTTAAGAATAAATAAAAGTTCTCAGAAAGTCAAATAGAAATTTTTAAACACGGTAAGTAAATACTAAAAGAATAAATTTTACTTATATAAATCCGATAAAACCTTAATACATATATGTATACTATTAAACACATACAAATATATAAATATAAACTATACTAGTATATAAGTATTATGACATACGTATATTATTTCAATAGAAAAACTATAATAATAAAGTGCGACAATTATAACGACAAACCAAAGCTTTACTTACGGTTGAGGTAACGATTTAACAAAGTATTCCCTTTATTGTTTCCCTTATTTATGATGGTATGCTAAAAATTGGTTTAAATTAAAATTTACTACCCCCATGAAAGCGCCATTTTCAATCTCCAAATGCTAAGTACAATTACAAGCTCGGGCAATCATCCCGAGATAACCCAGGTCGATCGTAAAGATAAATTGCGCCAGATAATTACCGTGCGGCAATCGACACAGACCAATCTGCCGATTGGCTGGAAGTTAAGCAATTAGGTACCTACACTCGGCACGAAGTAGCTCATTCCTGATAGGCACTGATTGCCCTCGGAGAACCTCTGTGATCATGCATTGCGGAATTTTACATTTTGAAATACATCAATGTTGTTTTAAATTGTGTTAGTGATGTGTACACCACAATATTTTGTGATGTGTATACCACATTTTTGCAAATAAATAATTTGAATTTGTACGGTGACATTTCTGTGTGTGTTGCGTTATTAACAACATTATCTATACTTCTATACTAATAATTATTATAAAGCTAAAGAGTTTGTTAACTCGTTTGGTTGAACGCCCTAGTCTCAGAAAATTCTGGTCCGATTTGAAAAATTCCTGCAGTGTTTAGCCTGTGTAACGAGGAAAGCTATAGGCTATATAATTATCATCACGCCACGACCAATAGGAGCGGAGTATCAATAAAAAAATCAACGGGGGATAAAATTTAGGACTTCAGGAATGAAGTCACGGGTAAAGGGTAACTAGTAGGTAATTGATAAAGCTGAAGAGTTTGTTTAAGCCCGCTAATCTCTGGAACTACCAGTCGGATTTGACAAAATCTTTTTATGTATGATAGCCCAATTCTTAAGGAAGGTTATAGCCATAGGCTATTTACTATCGCGCTATGATAATTAGGAGCGGGCACACACAGCTAGTTTTAAATGCAAAAGTAATTCTGTCTGTAACCTTCTAAACTATAACTTGGCTTCAATGGTTTTGAAATCGGTGTTGTTAGATTGCGATTGTTAATTTGCGTTTCTTAGCAAAACCTACTTTTCTTTTTAATTTTATTGTGACTGACTGACTGACTGAATGACTGAACTACATGCCCTTAGTCCTATAGTCCCTTTTTCCTTATTCATAGTTATGGTAGGTCGGTAATGTCGGACTGGTGGTACTAAGAACCGCACTTTCGGTCTCTGGCCGTATACTCATGAACTACATGATATGCCTAACACAGTTAAATGATTCCTTTCATTACAAATAAACGGTTGAGCAAGCCAACGCATGTAGGTACTTAATAAAATTAAAACAAAGAATGGCATTATAAAGTTGTTATTTATTAGCTACTAGCTTCCCGCCAGCGGTTTCGCCCGCGTGGTATGTTATCTATACTTCTATACTTCTATACTAATATTATAAAGAGGAAAGATTTGTTTGTTTGTTTGTTTGTTTGTTTGTTTGTAATGAATAGGCTCCGAAACTACTGGACCGATTTCAAAAATTCTTTCACTTTTGGAAAGCTACATTATCCCCGAGTAACATAGGCTATATATCATCACGCTACGACTAATAGGAGCGGAGTAGTAATGAAAAATGTAGCAAAAACGGGGAAAAAATTATAAGACCACGCGGGCGAAGCCGCTGGCGGGAAGCTAGTTATACATATAAACCTTCCTCTTCAATCACTCTATCTATTAAAAAAAACCGCATCAAAATCCGTTGCGTAGTTTTAAAGATTTAAGCATACATACGGATATAGGGACAGAGAAAGCAACTTTGTTTTATACTATGTAGTGATGATGCGAACCACCTTGTGCTTGTTAGATGTAGCCTCGTGTATTGCAGGTAATGCATAAATCAGTGTGCGATGTTCCCGATACTTCGCAGGTGCTCGTAACTCGCACATCTCGATACTGGAGTGAGTGGCGCTTGTTAGAGCACGGATAGACGGACTTTAAAGTCTTTTTTTAGAAGCCTTTTTTCAATAGGGAATATGCGTCTGACTTAAAAAAAGGTCAAATTTTTTTTTTATGAACTTTATCGTTTTAGAATTATGTCTATGTAGATGTTTTTTTGGATTATTTCTTTTTTGATGAGAAAATAATTATTAAAAAGTCCAAAAAAACTGTTGGAATTTCAAATCACTTGAAACGCAACACTATCGGTCAAATGGAATATCACTTCAAAGTCTACTAAAACAGTGTCTGTTGTACGTGGTTGTTTGGTTGAGAGAACGTAGACTTTGACGTCACGGCAAGCGCGCCAAAATCGCGGGTGTTTAAAATGCCAATATCTGTCT
Organism: Acronicta psi; assembly: GCA_946251955.1. Lineage (NCBI taxonomy): Eukaryota > Metazoa > Arthropoda > Insecta > Lepidoptera > Noctuidae > Acronicta > Acronicta psi. Next base: position 518,357 of record OX276477.1, on the reverse strand, counting down.
CATAATTTAATAATTTTTTTTGTTACTTAATTTTAGTTTTAAGGCGCTGGAATTTTTTTTACGGCTACATAACGATATAAAGTATCGTTTAAGAATATAAAAAAAAATGTGCATATTCCCTATTGCATTTGGGATGAGAGAAAGAGATAAATCAGTATTTTACACGCGGACCTGCTATGTGATTCAGATAATTTTAGTAGAATTTGTATTTAAACTAGATTTTTTTAATTTTTTGGTTAAGGTGTCACGCGTGGCTACTGCTAATCGGAAGTATTGGATCGGACTGTGAAATAATTGCAATATTATCATAGTTATAAAGTTTAGAGCAATTTCTGATTAAGTACCCCTACCACCTATTGATTACTACAGAGTTAAATCAAGTTGTGAGATTCTTACAAAATAACGTTGTTAGCTTATCGACCCAATGATTACACAATGTAGGTACGATTTATATATTTATATTTTACGATAATTGTTAAATTAATAGACCATAGATTTATATCTATGCTGAAGACAAACCAAACCAACAAAACCAACAAAACAACATTTAAAAAACAAGTCAGCTGCTTACTTTTAGAACCGCATTGAAAAAAAATCCGGGGTCGTATACCCAGCACTAGGTAGTAGATAGTACCCACCAACGCAGCAAATGCATAAAGCATCGCATGGCTCGGCGCAAAACTCGATCTACCCTCATATTTATGAGAATGCAGCCCGAACTGCTGTGTTTTCTAATTTAGGTACCTACACATGTATGTATACGCATGTTTTTGACAAATAAATCATCTTTATCTTTATCTTTACAGTTTCAAATAAGTAATCATTTGCTAGGATCCCTGCACCTAGCGAATAATTACTTATGTGAAATGTCTATGACAGATTTTAGATCATTACTATGCAAAACACTGAATAAAGCATGTAAACTTATACCTGTTCAAATATAAAGTATAGTCGACTTCAAAAAACTGTACTAACATAATCTATGTTATATTGTTACTAATACTATGGATCTGATGGTCTGAAAATAAATGATATTTTTTTATTATTTTATTTATTTAAAAAAACCTAAGACCTCGTGGTCAAAGATTAAACATCATGCAAAATTACTGACCGTATAATACTACTCCTGCGTCTTAACGCGTTAACTAACACGCATCATAAGGGCATTACACAGATGTGGCTAACATTATAATATTGTGTTAATTTGCGAAAGTTACGTTACGTTACGTTACGTACGTAACGTAATTAACTCATAGTTGGACATTAACACTAGCGTACACGTTCACGCAGGTGGAGACATACCTAGCATGATTAGTACTCAGTCCCACCGCAAAAACCGCTTGAAGGGTCAACGTACTACTGTGGTTGAACTTTACAGTTGATGCCGAGGAAAACTTATAGGAAATGTCAAACCTTGCTACAGAAAGAGAAGTAAAATTATATATTAAACAAACTTTACCGCATAAAGTATTTACCTTTATAGAGATATTAATTATAATCTGCCTAAAAGGTTCTCTAGTACCCACTAACTAATAACTTTGTTTAGCAAAGACCAACTTTACTTACGTTTGTCAAATTTGTGGCGTACGTACCTAAATGTGATTGAGATCTCTTGAAACAAGACCACAAATTATCGTTGTATCCAACCATGCATTGATTTAAATACTTAATATATGCGATGTATCGATACAAAGGGATACGATAGTAGCGATATATTTATATCTATGGTTACAACAGACTTTTTTGGGCATCCCTCGCGCACAGCCAGTGGTGTGGTTTCGCGTGCGCCAAAAGTTGTGACTTTTTCGTTTTTTTATTTTTTGTTAAATAATTTGCATGCCGCTGTGTTAACGAAATATGTGGAACTCATTAAAATTGATAATTTAAGAACCCTCTATCGTGTTTCTAGCAAATATAGATTATTTATGATTGATTATTACATTATTATATCGACCTTGCAAAATCAAAACAGCAGAGAAACGGAATGCTTCGTGCGTTTTTTGATTTTGGCATAGAAAAGGTAGAAAAGTTTTAATTTATGACAGTGACTTTTGGCTTGACATTCTAGTTCGGTTCTTGTTCTTGGTTGACGTTGACGGCGGTTGACGTTTATATATACTTTGACGTTTGGTTGTTTACAAAATATTTTTCAAACCTATTGTCGCGACCACTCGGGAGTATTGTCGTTTGTGTTGTGAAATTTTGACAAAATATTAAAATTGTTGAAATAAAACTTGTCTGATTTATATCTGCGAAGATGTTGTTAAAAAAATTATACACTCTTGTCTTCGTACATAGAGAAGATCAAATATTATTGGGCTTCAAAAAACGAGGTTTTGGCGTAAACAAATGGAATGGTTTCGGCGGCAAAGTGGAAGCAAACGAAACATTACTGGATGCTGCAGCTAGGGAAATGAAAGAAGAATGCTGCCTAACAGTTATACCTAGTGATTTGAAAAATATCGGTCATCTGGAGTTTACTTTCGAAGGGGAATCTATGCTAATGGACGTCAGAGTTTTCACCACAAATATTTTTGAAGGAACACCAACTGAAACTGAGGAAATGGCTCCTAAATGGTTTAATATCGATAATATACCCTTCAATGACATGTGGCCTGATGATAGACTGTGGTTTCCATACATGCTGAAGGGCAAGAAGTTTTTTGCAAGATTCCATTATGAAGGTTTTGATAAGATTTTAAATTATAAGATTGAAGAGCTAAAGTCAATGAAAGCATTTTATGCAAACAGAAAACCAAACAACAATGGTAATCCACAGAACTAATTTGTGCTGACAAATCAACATCTTCAATAATCAACAATTTTTTAATTACATAAGTGCTACTTTAGTGCTGTTAATTTTGTTATTTAAGTGTTATGTATCATTGATTATAAATGATTACTTATATCATGTTTAAGTACTACAAACTTTCTGTGATCAATGTGTGATTATATAGATAAGAATACAATAATTCAATTGCTATAAGTTACATCATTTCATGTCAGCTATTCTATTCTGAAGGCTTATTTATCTGTACATTTTATTATTTTTGTTTGCCTTTTTATTCAGATTAACATATCATGTCATGATACACACAGGATCCCCAAAAAACCACAAAATTTCAGCTATGATTTGGCTTTAGCCAAACTAGTCAAAATTTTAACCAGTTACAAACTCCTGATTGTTATAAAAATCTTGTCAAGTTGTTAACTCATTATTCTAAGAACCACTATGCAGTTGATTAGGTACTATTAAAAACAGCACAAAGGCCGTTTATTGTAGCATACATTGTAGGCACATTGTAACATGTTTACAGTGCTTGTTTTTTTTTATCATCATTATAAGCAGTATAATAAAGCCAAACATTGTTCTTACTTCATTTGTTTTTTAAATACAGTTCCAGTATTTTTAATATTTTTGTGTAAGAGGAGATACTTACAACTTATTGTCGTTTTAACAAATACGCAAATACAGTAGTTCTAAATAGTAGTTTACTATGAACAATAATTTTGTAGCTGAAATAAATGCATTTATCATAAAATGCATAAATCTTGCCTACTTTTTTTTAACTTACCGCCATAACGTGTAAATGTGAAAAAATGTGGAATCTCGTTTGTGGAATGTGGACTCGTGTTTTTGTGACATGTTTTACAATATTAAACATAATATAATTTCATCTTCAAAAGAGTGTGAGCCACTTCTATACTATATATAATTTATATTTTAGTAGAATATATAAGGAAAATTATCAAGTAGGTAGGTACTTCAAGGGAAGTTGTCGAGTATTACTGTGGCAATCAGTGTTAATTGTATTACATTTTTTTCTCCATAGAAAAATGTGATAATTTCTGGGTTAAACCCTTCGAATAAGAGATGAAAATAAAAATCATATAAAAAATCATTGTTTTTTATTTTAGTTAATTATTGTAATTATTACAAACAAATATGATGACACACATACATAGCATTATACACATTACACTCTCTTATAAGGTTAAACATTTTTACAATGGATTATTATCAAGAATTTTTAGATTATAAATTAAGTCAGTTATTTTTTTTTTTATTTTGGCTTACCTGCAGCCAGTGTTATTCGAAATAGGCACACTACTGATGCTGGGCACTGAAATATGATATTATATTAGATTTTCCCGCACCTCCGCCCGCGTCAATTTTGTACCAACAAATCAAAAACCATTAAATCAGTCTAGCAGTTCTCGAGTTATAAGTGTTGTAACAAACCTTACTTCGTTTTACAGATTTATAACACTGACTTATAGCACAAGAATAAATAACCGTTATTCTTATAATTTCAGGTTCTTTTCAAATCTAATTAGGTAAGTAATCTGTTATGGGCTTGCTCTGTTGATAGCAAGCGAAGCAAAAGAGACCAATATAGCTGATTTCGTTTCGTGGATTTCATCACCTCATACACTGTCCAGATAATCTAGAGGCAGTGATAACAGTTTGATTAGTTTTATTATTTTCATTCACACACACACTTTACTATTGTAGTTTATATAAGTATAAAATGGAAGTTCTGTATAAAAAAATGGAAACATTTGTATTGATCACAACTTTTTATTTGCGTACTGACTTTTAGACCTCTTTTGTGAAAGAAGTCGAATACCACTATTTCATTTAATTGCATAGACATTCTTTGAAAGGTTGAAAATCTATAGATCTAGAATGTGGTATGTCTACTACTCAGCTCATGCTCAACAAATCCTTCGCCAATCATTGACAAGAGACCATGAGTAGAAGAATCTTAGCTTATGTAGAGCAAATTATTCAACCTAAGAGTGGTCCCACAGTTGGCAGGCTTAGACTAAAACCAAACCAAACATACATTCATTCTTTAACCACATAATGAGTGATCACTGATCACATACAAAAATTAATTCCATATTACGACCCCTGCTTACCCCGTCAGGCAAAAACCGTGACAATTACAATTACGTACAAAATCATGGAAAATAATTTATAATCTATTATAATACAATATAATACACGTTTAGTCCGTCTAGGGCAAGCGGGTGTTTCAACACAACAATATTTTACTTTTCACTTATCAACTAACATTTTTTATTTGATAAAAATAACAGATATCACTATTTTTGTAGCTGTAAGAAGGTTGTCCTTGCCACTTTTTCAATCAATCAATATCGGTATTGTGGCCAGGTGTATTATTTTTGAGGTGATTCGTTAGTTAATGTAGCCACTTATAATATGCTTAGGGAAGATATTTTGCAATTAAAGGCATTGAGGACTATTTTATTATATCACACTTTAACTTCACTGATATCAAACGAAATCTTGATGAAACCTTTACTGTGATTTTACTTTACTTTACTCGACATTGCCAATCACATTTCACTGATTGTTCATTGTTAATTTACGCTTAAAAAAAAGAAACGTGATTGATCCTCCAAATTTAGTCCGTTTTAATCGCGTCCCGAACAATTTGACTATACAGCACTGAGTTCCAGGATCGGTTTCTCCTAAACAATCATTGCGTCTCCATTTCGCTTCCATCGCCCTCGTTCAGGGCGGTGCGGGCTAGGTTGCGGGCCAGCGCCAGCCGCAGGAGGTCGGCCTTCTCCCCTTCGAGGTTGGTAGACCGGAGCTCTAGGCACAACATGATCTCGTAGGTGTCGCTCGATGTAAATACTGGCTCGTCGGACTCAAGAAGAGGTAGTGTGTCTAGGAGAAGAGTTTCCCAGAAGCTAAAAAAGATAAGATAATATAATAAATATAATTGAAATTAAAGATGATATCAAGTCAATTTTGGAAGGATTTACAGAGAATATAAGAGAAATCAACAAATTTTACTCAATTAGAATATTTGCTGTATGTATTAAAATGTACTTACTATTCAGGTGCGATTTTAGATGTAATTAAAGAGACAAGCAGTTGAGCAGCTTTCTTGAATTCTCTAGTTTTGTACAGTCTGTGAAAGTCGCAATATTTACCTGAAAACATAAAAATCTTTATTTAGTAAGGTTTAAAGTTTGAAAGGCGGCCTTAAGTTGATAGACAGTTTATTTCAAGGCGAAGTGTATCGCCATACATACAATAGTTAACTGTTTAATACAAATATTGAAGTGTCGTACCTAGGAACAAGAGCGTGTCTGAGATGAGCATGGCGGAGCCGGCGGTGAGCAGCAGGTCCTGCGCCGGCAGCGCGGCGTGGCGCGTGTAGTGGCGCAGCGCGGCCGCGGCGGCCGCACTGGCCGCGCCCGGCCGCCGCGCGCGCACGGCCCAGCCCAGCGCGCCGCCCAGCCGCGCCGCCGACAGGTGCCGCGCCGACAGGCACTGACACACCGACTGCGCTGGAAACCATTCATCAAAATTTCTTACTTCTGCTCGCGACGTCACCCGCGTGGCCTACAGAATTGGGTCAATCGATCATTCAGGCGATCAGTATAAAAAAATAATAAGATCCAATGTATAAGCTATCTCTATTTCAAATCATCAGATCCATCCAGCTATTACAGCAAGAAGTTATACTATTAGTAGGATTTCCTCTAATAAACCAAGGTTTCTTAAAGATCTCAGGAATCCATGAAATAGATGCCAGAGGTATTTATTAAGAAAATTATGCAATTGTATTCATAGGTATTCTAAAAGTATGACTACAAAGATGTTAAACACTACAACAACACATACACATTGTTTTACAAAACTGTCTTACCTACCTGGCATATCTAGTGTTTTTTTTACATGATAATTTTGTTATAACACTTACCAACACCTAACAGCCCATATTTCTTCGCCTCAGCAATAATCCGCATGGCTTTGGCCTCTGTCTTCACCGGCATCCTCTCCAAGATTAGCTCAGCCCTCCTTAGCCCCTCTGGTGGACAAGCAGCTAAGTACGACAGCCCGGTAGACCAGAGGGACTTGTGTTCCATTAAAAGGCACCCATATTCTAAGATTAGGCTATCTCGGAGGCGAGAAGTTACACTGAAAAAAGTAAACAGTGTTATAAGGATATAAAAAAAAATTGACAAGCGAATAGATATAAAACTTACTTGGTCTGGTGCCTATCCATAATGGTGAGTTTGCCACAGTGATACAGTATGTCTGTGAGATGTGTTGCAAACCATCCATTGTCTGAGATCTGTTGTATTTCATGGATCACCTAAAACAGAAAATTACAAAAATATATATAGAGAATGCAAAGAGAGTAGAGGGTGAAAGTCGAGTAGCTACTCTAATTGATATTGTATGTCAGATTCTGATGGTATTTAAAGAATATTGGAATTTACCTTATTAGAAACATGTCTTGAGAGTGATGAAGGTTATATTTTATTATTACCAAAAAGGTTCTAAAGGAGGACCACAGGAAATTAGATGGATTGTTTATGATCATACAGTAAGGATAGCTAATGAAACAAAAAGATATTGCGCCAGCCAACCCTGACCAGAGAAATCTTGTATTTTGAGTAGAATCTGTGTTTCAAAATACAAGTCAAACTACAGTCTGGTGGATAAGTACTGCATAGTGCGAACCTGATGCAAATCTCCCTCCATTAAAGCTCGCACCATATCGTCGAGGTGCGACCTGGGCGAGGCGGTCATGCCGGCGCAGGCGGCCGCCGCCGCACCCAGCTCGTGGCGCCGCGACCACGGCGCTGTGAACATCACCCAGCCGCCCAGGATGTCGAACCACGACGAATACTTGCTGCGTATCGACTCGAAGGCTGAATAGTCACCAATTATTATCTGGAATAACATTAAAATTTTCAATATTGCTGGAAAAAACTTGGTTATGCAATACAGGTATGTATTTGAGTGTCTGTATGTAAACACAGCCTGTCTACATCTGTCGTGACTAATACTATAAATGCAAAAGTAACTCTGTCTGTCTGTCGCGCTTTCATGCCATACTACTAAACCAATTTTAATGAAATTTACAGGTCGTCTAGAGCCTAAGAAAGGGCATAGGCTACTTTTTAATGCGAAAGAAGGGCTGTAAGGGGTAAGGTGTTGAAATAGGGGATGAAAGTTATAAGAAATACCCTGATCACGCGAGTAGCCATCAAAGCCCCTAGCGGAAAGCTAGTTGTAGATAAATATCACTGCATCAAATCATCCTTGTAATTCCTCATAATAGTTGTATCTAAATAACTACACAGAACTAAAAGGTACTTACCCTCATTATAAGCTCCAACTTGGGCTGTGATGCTAACACTCTACTGCTGAGTTTAGACCTGCATTCTGCTTGCCAGTGCTTCCAAGATATTGTGAACTCTCCTGTTGATATACCTCCATACACCTGGAACCACAATTCTTAATGAATATATAGGGGATAAGGAAATGTTATTGCAATTTATCACTAAATAAAAATGAGTACACATCTGAGTAAAAGTTGAACTGTCAGTGCACTCATTAAAGATTCTTGACTGTTTCAACTTAATCATTTTCTCATGAGCAATTTGTCTATTGATTTTAATTTTAAAAAGGTAAACATAATTCAAAACTCACACTATAAACTGGCATACTCCTCAGTGAGTTGTCAACAAGCTTGAACTCATTGGTTTCCCCAGCAGAATTAAGCTTGAGCAGTGCTCTGGCAACATCCACCCTCCCTTGCACCACCATACCCACCACAGTGTCCCAATACTCCTCGTGCTGCTCTGAACCTCTCTCGCAGGCCTCCAGTAACTGGGCAGCAGTCTGCTCATGACATGGGAAGTGGAAACGCACCCATTCCAATAAATAAGGTAGCACTATGTCTCCAGGAATGTTATCTATGTACAAAATCTCACATAAATGCCAGATACATTCTATCGAGTAGAAAATTGTTATGTATGACAGTAAATTATTTTTTTCAACACCATTATCCTCTTTTGTGGCACTTTCTTGTAGGTTTTCGATGCACACTCTGATGATTGAACGAAACTGACGGGATAGTTTGAGGAACTCCACTTGGTTGTCTGAAATCTTGGCTGCTTCTGCAGCTTTTTGTAGTGATAAAAATGTTCCATTGGACTCATTGACTAGTTTCCTTAGGATCGGAGTGAAGAGAAGTATGTCTTGGCGGATGTTCAGCAGCTTGTCTTGAGAAGTATCTGCTGGTGTTTTGCTTACAGTTTGGCTGCGAGGGTATATGGTAAACTGGTTTCCTCGGCCCCAAGCACACCCAACGTGTTTTTTAAAGCATTTATCTGGCAGAATCTGTAAGAATAATGATTACAATATAAAGTTTTACTTATTTGACAAAGTTCCAATTTTACATTCTAATTTAATTCCGCACAGTTTCTTTGCTAGTCGTCTGGTTTCTTTTAGTCAAAATTTTCATTGCTAAAGGGTTAAGCAATTATTCATCAAGTGGCATTTTCGTCAAATTAGACAGGAGTAGACTAGGTGGTACCGAAAGACGATAATAAATCATGAAAATACTTTGATAAACTGTTATGAATAACTAGACACAATACATATAGTGACTACAGAAATTAGGAAGCCTTGGTAGCAAATATCTTTACATAGTTTTCGTGTAAATTCTAATTCAAAAGCAAACATAACCTTGTAACTTCTTTTCTTACTTACAAACGTCTTTGCTGCATCTGCTGCTTTCTCGTGTAAAGGGTCTGAGGAAAAACTGGAAGTGTTCATGTTTTCTTGAAATATTAGAGATCACAAAAGATAAATTTCATAAAATTTAATATTAACAACAGAAAGACCGTTTCGTTTCGTTTCGTCCTCATGACATGAATTTTTTTTAGAACTAGTGATGCCCAATACTCAGTATGATGCGATATATCGGAATATCAGATCTTCACTGTTATCTATACTATTATAAAATTGTAAAAAAGTCGTGTCTGTCCATTGATATTTAAAAAAAAACAAGTGGGTTAGAGTATCTAAACGATCGCGAACCCAAAATAGTGATTTTTAGAATTCTTGTCTGTTTGTCTGTTTGTTAGGGGTTGGTGCTAAAACTACTGAATAGATTTGAATAAAGTGTTAAATGTTGTAAATCATAATTTCCAACTTAAAAACTGATGTAACGCTTTTTTTAATTATTTAAATAGATCCTTAGATATAGCTTGACCTCTCTGTCGTATGCAAACCCATATAAAGAAGAGATCATCATTCTTGGTTTATGATTGTTTATGCTCTATTTAAAAGTTCCGGGTTCAACTAAAAAAATGAGATACATCTCATTTAATTCGGTTGCGTAGATGATGAGATAGAGCTTGACCTCTCTATAGTATGCATTCCGATATAAAGTATCATTATCATTATTATTATTAGTGATCATTATTGTTGGTTCTTTGATTAAGATGTCAAATGCGCAGAAATCGTGATTGGTGATAAGTTATAGTCGTTTAAAATGTCATAGACAAATTAAACAATAGTTGCTGTACGTTTTGGTTAGAATTACGAGTTATTACGACTAACTGAAGCTTCCGTTTTCTTTTGGACTTATTTTCACAAACAGCATCACCTTAGTACCTCATAAAGTACCTCAGTACCGAGACTAATTGTCGACCGGAATCGAACCCACAATATTCATTGAGCTTAGCGCCGTTATGACTTAGTCACGAGGTCCTTTTTACAAACCTCTAAAACACTACTTCAAAATATAAGTGTTTTATCAATGGGATCAATTTGTAATCCTAATTTTGTTTCTACATCTACGTAAGCGAAGCCGCGGGCAAAAGCTAGTTTATAATATAATCTTAAAATCATTGATTAGTTCAATAAAATTTTACAATATTTTTGATCACTGTTACTTAAACTAAGCATCGCATTCCCAAAATGTCGTTATTTAATACGATATTTTGGCCATGAATACGGCATCGCTAGTAATCAACTGTTTGGAGTTTTTTAATTAAATCTTATAACGGTAGAAAATGTGAGTTATGTGTTGTGCTCGTAAAAACGAAAATAATACTACTAGATATTTTTAAGCATAGCATTTTTTTGCATGGAATATGCTTAAAAAAATGCTATACTACTATTACTATACTAACTATACTACTATTTTACAAACCCATGAGACATCATCAAACCACGTTAGAAAATAGCGGTCATGTCATACTTCGGTTAAAACTTAAAAATATCGTAAAAATTAAAGAAAGACCTTTCTAATAATCATATAATAATATTTTACCTTTCGCAATACTCTACCCAATCGATACACTTACATAATACGCATGCGATACGGTTAGGTTACAATGCGAATCAAACTCGATTCAAACTTGTTCAATTCGATACGGTTACGAAGCGATATATCGATACAGCAGACTTTTTTGGGCATCCCTATTTGAAACCGTCGTCATCCGAACCGCCGAAAATCACAGATTCACCTAGATAGATTCACCATGATACACAGGGCTCATAATAGCGCAGAAGATTGGTAGGTTTATTCGTTTATTCGGTTTATTAATCTATTTACTTCTATCACAGATTAATGATAACAATTATTTCATATCATAGTATATCAGCTAGTGTCGCAAAGAATTTTAGTAAAGCTAGCCTTGGAATGTTTTGTAAAAAATACACTACATTCCCGTAAAAGTAAAACACAACAACTCGGAGACTGTTGATATTTCAATTTTGTGTTTTTATTTATGGTACGTTATGGGCGAGACTGATTTGGCGTACATTACATACATACATGACACTTGAAACGGAAGCATGTACACTGATGTATACGATAAACAATGGCAATATTATAGTTAAAAAGACTGATGTAGTAGAGTGATACATAATTATTCATATTTTTTCACTATTTTCTCTCTCAAGTCATAAGAAAAGAGTATTGAGGTAACTTGTACGGCAAGTTCATTGTATTGGTGAAGTCGGTAATTCTGTAACTGTTATGTCCCTTTTTCTTTTCTATTTCAAGCTCAGAATGTATAAAATATTTTTTTTCAAACAGTTCAACGACGATATTTCTTGGTTTTTCTCGGATATGTACTAGCCTTTATAATGAAGCTTTATCTACTGCTAGCGCCACGAGTAGTGTTTCAAGTGAACTAAAGTTCTAAACTCACAACACTGACTGAATGAGTTGAAAGAACTTTACGTTCTATAGCTATTAATTGAGGCACTCTCAATGTAGTATTTATGACTGTATAAAAATTACTGTGAATGGTAAATCGTGTCTAAAAATTAAAAACACAGAACTTTTTAAGGTAAATGTTGTTCCTATTTTTATATTAAATTTTACTCTAAATCAATTAAAAATATGACCGGATGACCTGTTGGAAGACATGTTGATTTTGTCACGAATAAAAACGATATTTGTCAATTCGTCAAAAACTGTTTTGTTTAGACGAAAAATTTACAAAATTCTACAGTAAATCGTGTGATACCGTGTTGTGTAACGTGATAGCAGTATAATGTGTGATATATATTTACGTAAATAAGTCTGACTGAGGGATAAACATTCATTACAATACAACGTCAATCCTTGTTATTTGGTAAGTTTTGATATTGCATCAATATTTGCCCGTCACTAACTTTCTATGTAGCGAATGCTGACTGTTTGTTTGTGACTGTGCAAGTTAAACCTTCACCCACTAGATCAGCCGTAGCCCGTAGCTAGTAAATGTACCGAGCGAACCTGGGCTGACGTAGCGCGCCGCGTAGTTATCGTATTTAGGCCGCGATTAGCAGCTTTATCGGGTGCCTGTGTTGTGTATTTGCGAATTGGGTACTTGTTTTGTGACGTCACTTGTATGCAAGTTGAATATTCTTCGTAGTAACGCTACCTTTGATATGATAAACATTATCTACAGATGATAGGACTATCGAGTGAGCTCCAGTTGGTTCCGTTATTCGTGAGCACAACGTACGTTTTGTACGAAAAAAGTGTATTTTTAAGTGTAATTGTAATACTTAGCTCCTCCCTCAATATCGCGTAAGTTTTTATGTTGTACTTTATATAACCTTAGTTTTTACTGTATCTTGTTGGAGGTCTTGTTAATAACCTTGGCCTAGCTACTTGGTATTTAATTTATAATGTAATATTCCACTCCTAAATGACTGCTTGTTCATACCATTTGCTCAAGTCATTAGTTTAATGAGTTCTGCCACAAATCCACAACTCAACTTAAAAACCAAACATAACTTTCACAACAGTTTACAATATAAACACCAAAACCAAAGGTGACTGACTAAAGTCTCATTATACTAGTGTGTATGTTGTGTAGGGGATAACCTCTGCCTGAGTCAAGCTTTCCTATAACGGGAAAAAATAAATGATTTCCTTATGATACCTATTATCAAAAATAAAGATTTACCTACTTAACATCACAGCTGATGATAAGAAAATTATTGAATAGTACCTATTTTCCTCTCATATTTTAATACTGCCAAGTGCAGTGTACATATAGTAGGTATTAATAAAAATATCATGAAATCAAATCATATAATAATTTATAGGTTTGGGTACTTACCTAACTTTTTTTATCAATGTTATCAACATCACATCAAAAATCCTTCTATCAAGGAAAAAGCCAATGCAAGTTATCAAAATATGTCATAATTACCTATAAACTCTTTCTTTCTCAATTGTGTTCCACACTATAAATTAATTAATAAAAAAAGGAGCACTGCTGTTGTACACAGAAATATTAATAAACGAATAACTCAAATAATAGCCTTTTGTCCTGATTTCTTTCCATTGTAAACTAATATTAAGAGAACTTTAATTTAGAAGCACCTAAGGTCCTACACTATCATTACTAAACAGGTATTATAAACATTTTGCTGTCTGACTCTGTTTCTCTTCTTGCTTTTTCAACTATGCAAAGAGTTTTCATGCAGTTTTCATAAATAAAAAGAGCAATAATCACCAAAGGTTTGTGTATATAACTAGCACACCTGTGTGAAGCCAAGGTGGGTCACCAGTCATCAAATATGAATAAGGATAAAAGGAAAAATATTAAATTGTATTTTTCAGTAATAAAGCATGAATGAAATACTGCATACTTGCTCAAAATTAAACTAGTAGACAGCCTTCATTCCGCACAGCACAGATTGCACATCCTTGATGCTCATTATAATAAGATGGAGTGATAATTTTGTTGTGTACTCATTCAATTGTTTGCAATGACATTGTTTTAAGCTCTTTCGACCTTTATTGTAGAAGTAAACAGGTATATTATAGGTGTCAGTCTGTACTGTGACAATGTTCATGAAATACAATTCAATAATGAAAAATAATTTAAAAACTGCAACCAGTCTATCAAGTTGATAAGTATTTATACAACAATATGACCATTTATAACACAGCAAGATATTGAATGGTAATAGATAGTGATAGATGTGGATAGTATGTCACTGAGGACGGAATATTTTATACTCGTTTCGCTTGGGGTACTATTAATATAATTTTATGTAAAAAGTTTTTAACATTCAGGGATAATGTACCTTTTTAACAGTGTAAGTTTTTAAATGGGTTTAGTATATCCAGAGATTACCCCCTACAACCTCACAAACTCACAAACTTTACCATTTTATATTATTAAGTAAAGATAAACCAGTAGGTACCTAGTCAATAACTAATTTGAGAAGACAACTTACAACAAACTTTTACCAACCCTTCAAATAACCACACTCCTGTTTGCGCATACGCAGCTAACACAATTTTGCATTCCCGACCATTATAAAAAAGGTCAGTCACTCTATACGGCGCCGTTTCCTCCTGGTAACATCAGCAAGGTTGATACTCAATGTCGATCTTTGTCGTGAAACAATGTCGTTTCCTTATAATATGGATGTCAGATAAGTTTATGAAGTTTATCTGATAATTGTAACACCACTACATCAGTATGTCATGTGTAGTTGCATTTATACAAATATCTAGTGTTATGTGAGAAGAATTTAATAAATATATAATACATACAACTAGCTTTCCGCCAGCGGCTTCGCTCGCGTGGTCTGGGTATTTCTTATAACTTTTACCCCCTATTTCAGCCCCCCCCCCCCCTTATAGCCCTTTTTTCGCATTAAAAAGTAGCCTATGTCCTTTCGCAGGCTCTAGACTATCTGTGTACCAAATTTCATTTAAATCGGTTCAATAGTTTTGGCGTGAAAGCACGACAGACAGGCAGAGTTACTTTTGCATTTATAATACCTATATAGAGAAGGAACCTTTTTCCCACAGGTGTATACAGAAAATTCTATCGATTCTTGCGAACTTATTTTGTAATAAACATGCGAAGGTTTTAAATACTGCCCAACTGACCTTTTTAAAGGACCTCACCAATGAGATCGGTTCCCGACACTGTCATTGGCATTCGCCTCATAATTTTCTTGCCCTATAGTGGCCAAGGGATTCGTGACTGCCACGACCATTTCCTGGACTTGGCATCTCTTACCTAATTTAAAATCTGGTAATTACCGGTGATATTATGCGTAAAATGACACCTCTACACAAAAAAGACGATTAGTAGTATTAATTGATTCATGATTTTTCGGTTCCAGTATTTTTATCCCCAATTTATTTCCTAATTTTCCCCATAAACTACAATTTCCGGGAAATAAACCGTGGCCCTTCCGTATAAGTTCCATACGTGTGGAATGCAAACTCCAATAAAGTCCAGTCGTAACTGGTACCTCGACGCTAACGTACGCGTACCTATCATGTCTAAAGTGTCCAAATGTGGAGGAAAATCCTTGGTCTTGAACCACGTGAGTGTATTCTGTATTACTCGTACATTTATTTACGTGTATCGCTTTGAAACCGGCCCGGTAATGTGTGTCAGTTGTGAATTGATCGAAGTGCTCACGAGCCACGTGGTATGATTTCATTGAGGGACTTTGTGTTGTCTCTTTCGCTCACTCTCTGACTAAACTGGTAGGTACTACATACTGGAGTACAGTTCTCCCCAAACTTATTGTCCGGCTTGAAGTGGGCACGAGCTAACTTAGTAAGTTTGGCAAGAACTGTACATAGTGGTATATTGATGCATAGTTTCCTTTGTCATTCATTTCATAATAAATGCGTCAAATACTACTCAAGTTATCTACTTCTAGCTAGCCAGTTGTGCTTTGGGCGCTAAGGTCTGTTATTATCCTTACATACTAACCATCCATCCATAGTAATTGTTTGTTGATTACCTTTTGACACCTAAACCTCTGATCAGAAGAGATAGATTGCATCGGCTCATAGTCTTTTGGGATAGAAGTGGAACCACAGGCAATACAGTTACCCATATTCATATCTTAGGGTACCCATCTGTGACGTTACAAGGGTTTTGTTTTAATGTCCGGACAGGAACTTTGGATAGTTTTTTTTTATCGACTTTAACAAATACAGAAATTGCCTAAAAGAAAAACCGGCAAGAAACTTCCATTCTACTTGAATGAATTTAGTGATAGTAAGACGATATTAGGATCTACTGACAAAATTATAAAATACATTGACCTGTGATAAGTGCGGACAACACTTAACTTTATATTAAATATTATCTCAATTATCATAAACAGGCTAGACTTTTGTGTTTACTTTGGCAGTGTAAACATTTCGTGTATTCCTTTGTGATCTTCAGAATATTAGCGTATCGGTTGTCAACCCGCGACTTCGTAATCAAGTCCGCAAAGTCGCGGCAAGTGAGTTTTTTCCGGTTACGATTCCGATGCTGAGCGGTCCGGAAGCGGAAACGAGGTGATGCGGAATGCCGATATTATTTCCGATTATGATCATCACCCCATATACTGTCTCATTGCTGGGCACGGGTCTCCTCTCAGTATGAGAGGGATTAGGCTTTAGTCCACCACCCTAGCCTAATATCATAATATGCCAATATGGGCACTAATTTTAGGCCTGTTCAATAGGTATTCAAATCGGAATTGTTTCAAGAGAAAGCCTACTGAAACTGCTGTTAATAAGTCTACCTAATACCTAATTTCTAAGCACAAGACATGAGTCAGGCTTGTAAATTCCAGTTCATCAACCAACACACTTTCCCCCACTTATTAAGAAGTCGGGATGTCTATTTCATAGAAATATAGCCTTAAAAACATGAAAACATGTTGTTCACCTTTACTTATCATCAAAGACGTTATCGATGTTCTTTATCCGATAAAGTATTCGTCACTCCGACGTACTCGATTGTATTTAATTAATGAGACAAATAAAAACTACTGAAATATTTTACTTATCTTTACGTCAATTTTATTACGAGAAGAATAATAGTCTGAAAGGCTATTATTATTGGCACAAGCAGCTCTGGATATGTATCCGGTTGATGGCAATAGGCTCGCCCACTATTACATGGGACCTAAACATACTAGCGATATGTGGGTGTACAATAGTACGCCTCTGCCTACCCCTTCGGGAAATATAGGCATGATAGTATGGAATAGAATGAAATTTGGCCAGACCCTTCAAGAGAAAAATCCTTAGGTCTGTAACAGGCTATCCCATCAACATGATGCCTACTTAACTACTTATTCTAATGGACTGGAACAGTCCGTAATATTCCTGTCGACCTCACATTGTTGTACTTAACCTTGACTCAGTACATCCCCTGTTCTTGCCTTAACATTCCAAAATCGTGGTATTCCACCTGAAATATGTGTTACGGAGAACAGTATTGTTGTCCACGCGAGCACTGGTGTGACAGCGATGTTTTTCAAACAACTGAATCTTCAAACATACCACTAAATATTCACTCAAATCGTAAAGGTCCAATTATGAAGGTATCTAAAAGGAATATGATGTGTGATCTTATTTAACGTTGATACTTCCGAACTACCGACTATAACCCTGTATATAAATTATTATAGGAAAAAAATGGCCGTTTTTGCAACATTTTTCGTTGCTACTCCGCTCCTATTAGTCATAGCGTGATGGTATATAGCCTATAGCCTTCCCCGATAAATGGGCTATCTGACACTGAAAGAATTTTTCGAATCGGTCCAGTAGTTTCAGAGCCTATTCAATACAAACAATCAATCAAATCTTTCTTCTTTATAATATTTGTATAGATTATCTATCTAGTCGCTTCAAAGACAGTCGACACTCCCAAAAATAGTTCAAAGCATATCGATCTCTGTTATGTAATAGTCCTAATCATCATGATCAAAAGTCACAAAATGAACTGTTACTGAGTTGTCTCTACTGACCCTGTTTACCGTGTTAGTTGAGGCGCGATGTTTAGCAGGTAATTAGCATGAGCACAATATCATAGGATGCAAGGCACACAAGGCCGACTGGTTAGCAGCATTGAGCTATGCATAACGTTATCAATGCTTTTTAAACAGATCGTGTATCAGGCTCTCTCAAACTCCATGCTAGGGGTATTACTGTCAGGATCATCACCCTCATTGGTCTTTTAAAGATATAAGCATATAGTATCTGCTAACCGCACGGGTATCTGACGCCATGTATGAAGGAGAATATGCAAGATTCCGTAAAAGTCCTGTACTTCTGACTCCATAAGAAAGCCGCGTGCAGTGTGTGGGTATATGGATCGATCAGGGTTTCTGCATTCATTTTAATCAGGTCAACTATACGTTAGTCCAGTCCTCAGCATTCTCCGAAGGAGTACTTAGAGACGTAGGTCCTGCTGCTACCTAGTTATTGTTCCCTAGAATGCAAGGTTTGAAAAAAATATTCAAGTTCAGCGGAATAAGACGGTTCTTCAAGGTCAACATCTACACCATAGACCTTGCATTGCTGTTTACGTATGCTTTTACGTGCTGTATCGATCTGCAGGCAATCGAGGCTATTTATAGACCACATGGCTGTGGAGGTTTGATGAAACCCCTATTATTCGTGCGGTTAAGTTAGAATAAACAACGTTATCGCTTTCTTAGGGTGAGTTGAACGTTAAAGCGGGTACTATCGTAGTCTCGTTAGGTCCAATTTTGTGTAGTTATACGGTATTTTTTTACATAGTTGCTTTTAATAATGTTCTAATTTCTTTATGAATTAGTAGCTTTCAGTCACCTGCTTTGCCCGCGTAGTCTGGATATTTCTTATAAATTATAACCTATATTACTCGGTAAAGATGTAGCTTTGTCATTACAAAGCAAAAATTCTTGCACCATTGTGCAAGAATTTTTCAATTCGGTCCAGTAGTTTTGAAGCTTATTCAATGCCAACAAACAAACAATCAAATCTTGTGTTCTTTTGTCTACTCGATAAGACTATTATTTACGTGCAACCTCTGCAGTGATCTTGTCAAAACTTCACACACTCGATCGATATCTAATCATAATAAAAATATAGTAATACAGATCACAGATATTGCCTATCTCTTATTGTTTTCGAACTTTTCAGCACGCAGCCAAATACTCTTGGCGTTGATACAGCTTGTGAACTGCCTGTGAAGATGATATTATATTCTTGGTATTTTGACGAAAAAAAATACTTTACCTCGCTCTAGCTATCATGGTGAAAGCTGGTAGATTTACTCTCAATTCGGTTTCATGGACAGGTTTTACTATAAAATTTCTTGCATATGTTTTTAAACATGTGTAATATTTAAACTCACTTGCAGGTATAACGAACAGTATATTTCACTTTGATTTACTGTAACACTTATAAATATAATTATCTATACAAATATTGTCTAACAACTGATTTCACGACCTCACTACGGGCCAGTTCAAATCCAACTGATGTTAAATGCTCCCAATAATCAACAAGCCACCGAGTGCCGCCATGATGTCATCCCCACTCCTAAACGCTCTCCTCCTACTTCCGGCCAATACAACGACTATTTATTTTATTTTGGAGTGTGGGCGACAACATCCGGCCCTCCTGCTTACACATTTGTCCTCGAATGTGTTCGTGTCTGGTGCATGTGCTGAGAACAAGAAACGGGAATTTAGATAATGTGTACCAAGTTAATAGCGTCAAGAGCCATAAAATTCGTTAAATGCATTATAACCTCTATATATGCATTTACATCTGTATTTACTCATTCCATCGACGGCCGGTAAATACAGAAAGTGTTATCACAAGTATACTCAAGCTAGAGTAATATTCACCCAGTTTCACAAGGTACGCTATTCCATCGACGGCCAGCGTTTTTGACTTGGTAGCTACCGTAGGCGATGCCTTAGGCCAACCCTGCAGTATGCGTCCCAAGTCAATCCTCCATTGAAACGTTTATGAACATTACACTGTTCGAGGCACTTGCACTAGACTAGAATATACTTATTATATTTAAAATCATAAACGAAATCGAATATCATACCAATCATGACAATTATTGTTTGGTACATAATCCACCGAAGTCTAGTCAATGCATGGAAACAAGAAACAACTGCAATACACGGTAGTTATACACACAGATCAGCGAAGTTTGACACAAAGAAACAACAAACACCGTTCGGTCATCCTAGTTTCAGTTAGAAATCTCGTTATAGTTATGATGACTTAGAAAACAAATTAGTTTGATCTCACCAGGATACAGCATTACGTTTCCTGCCTCAGGCCTTTGGTACCAAGTCATACTTGAAGTCAAAATATGTCGCTTCACTTAATCACGGCTGAGAAACCTGCAACTCTTTTTGACACCTTACACCTACCTACACTTTACCACTTGTGATAAATTGACATGGCTTACCAACCACTTACAAAGATGTTCATAATGCACACACGTCATCACCTCGTCTATAACCTCAAACAATTTTAAATATCAAACTGCCAATGACGGTATGTAGCTTTTGCATTGACAAATCATTTGTTGCAAGAAACTATCGCAATGCCCTGTCTGATCGTAACCACTACCAAATGTAACGACAATTGTTTTAGTGGGCTTAGGGATACACACAAAGATATGGAAACTTTATGCGTATCCCACTTCTGATGTAATATTTAAACTCACTTGCAGGTATAACGAACAGTATATTTCACTTTGATTTACTGTAACACTTATAAATATAATTATCTATACAAATATTGTCTAACAACTGATTTCACGACCTCACTACGGGCCAGTTCAAATCCAACTGATGTTAAATGCTCCCAATAATCAACAAGCCACCGAGTGCCGCCATGATGTCATCCCCACTCCTAAACGCTCTCCTCCTACTTCCGGCCAATACAACGACTATTTATTTTATTTTGGAGTGTGGGCGACAACACATGATGTACCTACCACAACTTTGTTACATACATTAAGCACGTTCTTATGCAATGAAGCCAGTTCTTGCTCTACATAGCATGCCCTTAATCTTGATACCCTTGGCCCCAGACCAACCCCGATCGACGTGAATCATACGATTGTGGGGTATCCCGACATTGTGCCAAAGAATTGCGGAATATGTGACGTAATATACGTGTGTATTACTTTCTGGAAATGGGATCAAAGTGAAACTTCAAATTTTAGAAATGTTGTTTACAATTTTATTTTATTAGATTTTTTTAATTGGGGTGACAGGTTCCAACGCTGACGTAGATTTAGATCTACGTCTGTGGGTTTTAAGGTTTTCTAATGAGCCTAAAATTTTTATTTGTAATTTATAAATTTATATTATAATTTATATTTTAAACTATCTTTCCTGACGGAAAGCTAGTTTCAAATATAAATTTTAGGCTTCACCCGCGTGGTTTGATTATTTCTTACAACTTTTAATCCCCTATTTCAACCCCTTACAGCTCTTTTTTGGTTCTAGACTATCTCTGTACCAAATTTAATTTAAATCGGTTCCGTACTTTTAGCGTGAAAGCGCGACAGACAGACAAACAGAGTTACTTCCGCATTTACAATATTACTAAAGGTAAACTTTTTTTAAATCATATTATTAAACAGTCTATGTGGAAGAAAAAATCGACATCTTCAGACACGATCTCAGCAGCATAACTGTATACCACACTGAAGGACGCGAGTTCGAATTCTGCCCAAGTTAGAATTTATCACAAAACGTATATCGTCCTACGTCCTAGCTACCATAATGGTAGGACGCTACAAGTATAAAATATTTAAATCATGTTATAAATTATAGTAACATCCGTGTTCTCATTGATATGTAACCGATAGGATTCATATGGTTTCCAAAGAATTATGATTCATCCTTCTTGAGATTCCGCGTGATTCAAAGTCCAAACACAGTCACGGTCATGCCTGTTCGGATATTCCTTTATCCATTAAAACTTTACTGTCCATAATCAATTAATTAATGTGTATTCATCGTCTATTGACGTCGGTAGACGTCTGTGGTCTAGTGGTTCGAGTTACGGACTGCTGATCGCGAGGTTGTGGGTTCGATTCCCACAAGACAAACATTTATGTGATGAACTTTGGTGTTTGTTTTTGTCTGGGTGTTTCTTATATATGTATTATAAGTATGTATTTACAAAAAAAAAGTATATAAGTATTATATCCATTGTCTAGTACCCATAGTACAAGCTCTGCTGAGTTTGGGACTAGATGGTGCTGTGTAAAAATGTCCCAAGATATTTATTTATTATATTATTACATATTTCTTTTATTTATCTTTATACACATTATTTGTATTTTTAAATATCTTTATAAAAACATAGATAATATAAAAATTACTATCGTTAATTCCACTTGTATAAATGTTATAAGAAAACTTTGCCCCAAACTAAGATTTTATCCTGTATTGTGGACTGTGGTTCAAATTCTTGTTTACACAAATATCCAGAACTGGAACGAGAATAGAACCCGAGACCTGTTACAGGTTAATTAAAAAAGGGTCCAATCCAAATATCCCTGTCTGATATATATCATACTGATATTACAAATACGAATGTAACTTATCCGCGCCGAAACTGCTGCTCAGATTTAGATAAAAATTGGCAAGGAGATAGATTGCATCCTGAGAAGGAACAGTCAGGCTACCTAGGATAGGCTACCTTTTGTCACAAAAAAAATCCCGTTGTAAGGCGAGTAAATCAGCTGGCAACAGCTACTTCTGTAAAAGACATGTTTATATTACAATAAAAAGCCAACTGTCCATTTCATGTCTTCACTGTCTACTTCATTTGACTTCTCAGGACCTTGACTTAATCTAGAAGCTTCTAGCAGCATCTTGCATAAACTAGTAAGACGTGGTTCTAATATTGTGAAAGTGAATTAATTTTTCCGCAGACGCTCGATGATGTAACCACGAATATATGTAAGCGCTGATGTAACTATGCCAACAATGTTTATCTGCTAAAGAAAACACTATGGGAATAGCAGCATAGCTTTCAGACACACATAAAGTTCGACGGATACTAAGCCTGTGTTCAGATTTTGTCACGCAATAGCTTTTTTTATATATACATACCACAAGTGTGGCAAACAAGCAGCCTATGCCTATGCCTATGGGCGTTTACAAAACCGGAGCGTCACTCCCGGCCGTTGCCGGCCCTGCAAAAACCTCTTAGAGGTTATGGTAGCTTTCCTCTTGCTGCCAGCGCAGAGCATCCTTAGAAGGAACATCCTGCAGGAACACAACACACATTAAAGTATGTTGTTTGGCTGCAGTTTTCTGTTAGGTGGAGATACTTCCCCAGACTGGCTGCTCCAGATTTGAGACATAAATTGCTGTATCCTACCTCTCTCAAAAGCTTAGTTAACCTTCAGTAATACCATTTGAGATCCATTTGATAATATCTCATTGATTAGGTGGATACTGGATAATATTTTTAATTGATACCATTTTATGTATTTTTTTGTATTTAATAATGAACTTGTAATTCAGTCATATTCAGACAAACTAGCTTTTACTGCTGGCCTGCCCGCAAACTTTCCTTTCCATCAAACTTTTAATATTTAAAAAAACACAGCCAGCTTCGTATATCGTGACCTCGTGTTCAACCGGCTAACGACCTATTTCAATCAGCTGATTTTTTACGTGCGTGGGGTTATAAACACATATTTTAATGTTTTCCTTATTCACCAGTAGAAAACACAACGCAGACTAAAAATAGTTCCCTCAAAACATGTTTACGAAAACACAGTTACGCCGAATTTTTTGTCAGTCTTGTGCTAACACAGGTACGTCACTTTCGGGAGCCATTAGTTAGCTAAACACTAGATGACACCAATCAGTTGAAGACATATTATTTGCTAGCAAAGAGAATGGTTGCAAAAACAGTATATATGGCCTTTATAGATCAAACCCTGCGAAAATGGGATTTGATAGGTCTATAGAATTTTACAACTTCCCAAGCGTATGGTAGATCTGCTTAAACTTCTGTCTTACCCCGTAAAACATTGAAGCACCAAGTAAAAAAATTGGCACAGTTCAACACATCATTCATATTCAAAGTCGGAAACAGTAATACATAATTATATCCCGCGCCGATAGGATGTGACGGTCAACGACCTCGACCATGCGCAGGAGTGTCCCACCTGTGTGCTATACAAATAAACAATGATAGAAGGCCCACTTCATAAAAACACGATAACAAGGTCACGCACATTCATACGCCAAACGTAACAAAAATCGAGGCAGTGTTTTTAGTATTGTAACTTGCATCACTTGCACGACTACCTGATAGACTAACAAGATGAGTGACATGATAGATAGGATATCCAGTTACTACACAAGAAAGACCAGCAACTGTCAAGAGCTGCGGTTGCCGTAGACATTAATCATATTGTCCAGAGATTTAACTAACTTAATTCTAATCTTTTTAACCCCCGACGAAAAAACGACGGGGTGTTATAAGTTTGACGTGTCTGTGTGTGTGTGTGTGTGTGTGTGTGTGTGTGTGTCTGTCTGTGGCATCGTAGCTCCCAAACGGATGAACCGATTTTGATTTTGATTTTTTTATTTGTAAGGTGAATTAGTCGGGAGTGTTCTTAGCTATGTTTGATGAAAATCGGTCGAAGATGGCCGCCACTACAAAATAGCGAATTATATATTTTTTCACAACTCCCTCAATATGGGTATCAAATGAAAGGGCTTAACTAGGAGAATACTATACACTATGATAAATTTCAAATCCAAGATGGCCGCCACCACAAAATAGCAAATTACATTTCATGTCGGGGGTTTTCTAAATTTTTAATTGCCAAATATGTTGGGATGGACTGACTACTGGAATTCTTTTATGCAAGGAGGTTTTTCTTCAGTCTTCGGTCACCAGTTTTTCAAGGAAGATAGTCTAACTTTTATTCAATTGGTGTTGGTTTTCTTCTAGGCCTTCTGTATTATACATCTTTGCCTTCACAATGAAGCTGCGACAACGCTTCTCAACTCGTCAGTCCGGTCACAATTTTAGCTAATATTTGGCCTATTAAACTCTTTAAAACAGGATTTAAGCGTATGTAAATGAATTTACTGGCCTAACTGTAAATGATTTAATGAGCGTTACGATATAACCAAGAGTTCACTTTGGTTTCCCACTTTTTTTAATCAGCTGATACCTACATTTCGTGAAAATTGAATTATGAGTTTTTGTTTATGGTCCTCGTGATCATCACTAGTAGCTGTTGCGGTGATCTTTCTCTGTCTTCATTTGATATCAAAATATGGCATAGTTTTCTTGTTTCTTTCTTGATAATAGGATCGTATTAATCCACTTCGTGCCATATTAAAACCACGTGCAGAGCGGGTTGTAGCATAAATGATTGTCGTGTTCGAATAATAATACTATTTTTGTTAGTCAAGCAATGATTCCAGCACGTGACACGCGGGCTTCCTCTTTTAAAGGAACAAGTAGGTACTGCATACCCTGCAAAGACTGTTAAGAAGGCTATTGCTTATTTCCTTCTCCGTGTGACGTATACTTGTCTCTGCCTTGCACTGGGACAGTTGTAATATTCTTCTTCTAACTTCGTAATTATCTCTTTCGGGCATTTATAAATATCATTTCCATAGGTACATTATTTTGTTCCGATTTTGAGGATTGTTTGTTTTCGTTGCAAATGCCTCTGCTACCTACTAGTGCTTAAAAGTGCACAGTCCAGTCTCGTACGGTGTGGAAATCGGGCTTATAGCATGTTATAGTTATTTATTTTTTTTTGTCTGGCGAGTTAAGTTAACAATAGACTTAGTCTAGTAGTAATCGATTTCCTAACCATGATGATTTCTTTTCATTCACGTCACACGTGTATATTTTGGACATAGTTTCAGACTTATTGAATCTTTACCCTTCAAAATGGACCGAGCCATTGTAAATCACACATGCAAATCAGTATGAACCATAGCTAAATCATAGTTCAATGAACGCCTCGGTCCACAGCTAACCGTGCACTATCATTACATCTACTGCCGATAAAATTTGATATTCAACCTTATTGCTCATAAAATAGGCGTTAGCAGTCGGATGAAAGAACATTGTGTTGTCAAAAATACAGTTAGGATCGTGCAGAGCGAATTTTTGGTATAGATTTCTGGGTGGGTGGAATTTTGGTTGATCTTCATGGTTGGGTGTTTGTGGGTTGAGCAGAATTTTAACCACCAACACGCTTTCTTTGAAATCCCCCATGCTGACTCATATAATGATGGTAATAAAAAACTTGCATTTTTCTCTTATTTGATGTGATATGGACTGGAGGTTTAGTTTTATCTTCAACCTCCATTACTAATTACTATTGTTTCACAAAACTTTAATCAAATAAATAATATCCTATTATCATAACATAATGTATGACTAACATTGATAAAAAAAGTTTGTTACAATACCTAAATAGGAAGCCAATTTTCAGCGTAAATACTCCATTGAACATAAATCTCACAGAAATTTTTTTCATAATGCGAGCGGGACTTAAACTCATTTTCAGTCATAAGGACCGGTCATAACATTGGGCATAAGTACCTATACCGTAAACCACTGTATACAAGACTTACACGTGTGACGTTGACCGTTGAATACAGTAGACCGTAAATAAGCACTTAAGTACTTACACTACATATACAGGGTGACTTAATTCTTTGGTGGAACTTCACACACTTGATATATATGTATGCTAATTATATTAAAACCCTGATGTTTTTTTATGATTTCGATTTACCATCATACAAAAAATACATTTCAGGGTTTTATGTTCTTTGACCTCAAAATTAGATGTAAAACTTACAAAATATTAGCTACAGTTGTAATTAATGAATACTATTTTATTACCGGGTCAATGCCCTACATCACATGGTCGGCTCATTAGATTTTTTTTTTAAATGATCATTAGAATAGACCCATAAAAGTGACGAGTGAAGTTTGAGACACTGAATTAAAAGTCACACTGAATACTTATCCGTAAATAAAAGTGATTCGTTATTTTAGTCGTCCACACTCACTACTAAGTCCATAGCATTAAGCATTAGTACGGCTTGATGTCAGTTTTAGTTACATACTAGCTTAAACACAGTAGCAAGCATTATTCAAGGGCTCTACACTCTGAGATATTGAGAATCCTTAAGATTAGGGGTAGACAAACTTATGGCTAGTTCGATCTGACTAGGCTGGGGCAATTAATTCGGTACCATTGAGATCTTAATCTTTTAGAGTACACTGATCACGGTATTAATCCGAAAATATTTTCAACGTAGCCTAAAATAGACAAAATCTTCACTCTGCCCCGTTTAGATCTCTACTTGGAAACAATTTTTCTAATATCACTGTATATCCCAAGAGACTTGGCCAAGGTGTTTATAGAATATACTACATAATTATGTACCCACAATCCTCCAGATGGTTTCAAGGTCCTATGTCATAGGAATGTCTAAAACTCCGGACTGCGACTGGGAATTCCCTAACCGTCATCCGACTTAGGGATTGAACTCAGAAGCACCAGCTGGAACTTAAAATATTCACTCAGATTTTCTATAATATAAACGTTAGCATCTAGAACGTTCAATGCAACAAAAAGATACTCTTAACGATTCACTATCTCTGATAACGCGTGACGTCAGAACCTGAAAGTAGCTGTAAACATTCATTGTCTTGACTTTATGTACAAACACATAGTTTCGTTGCTTACTCTGAAGTTTGTAAGCAGAGTTTGCGAGTTTAACGTGTCAGGACAAGTCCCAGGCTCTCAGGTAGAGCTAATTCATGACTTTTTCTATGGACTACTCAGCAGCACTTTGGACTGGAAATTGGTCCTATAGGCTTGCCCTTCCCCTTTACCTAACCTAAAATCATGACGGTGAACCGTAGGTGTCCACCTATATCTAACCATTGGAGGTACCAAGCGTGATGGTATGTCACCGTACAAATATATTTTGGTCCTTTGATACGGGTGAAGGAAAATATTATTAATAAAGCTGGATTTGCTTGAAAATTGGTCTGAAGTGGTCTTAAACGCAATAAGGAAGCGTAATTCCCTCGACAAAGGACCTACCCTAACTTCATGCGAACAGGCGAGGTATTTTCAATAACCAATTCGATTATAGAACAAGAAATTTCTAAAAATATTTTGGATTTAATTGCCCTGTGTTTATGAGTTTTCAACAATTTATTTTATTCAAGAACAAATTCTGAAATACTGTTCTATTAATGTCTGGAAACGTATTAATTTCACAGTCTTCTCAATACTGTACATAACATTTAATATAGCCAGAGTTTAGCCGCGCGTAGTGCTTCCTCCCACCTTATTACTCAACCTACCCTCTTTGTTAGTGCCTCGACACACGAACCAACACGAACGGAAAGACTGCCGGTGTTATTAAAGATGCTATCTTATCTAAAACAGAGAACTGACGGAATTGACACAAATAAGTCAAGAGTTTGCTATTTGAGTTGGAATTAGTTTCGAGATGCTTGTTTTGTGTGATTGTGGCACTATCTTATTGTGCGGGTATTTACTTCCAGAATTGGAACATCTACAAGTGTTGCTAACTACTTGCGACACAATATGAATGACAGTAAATCTTTATAATATAGCTCACAGATTGTACGTCATCATATTTTTTCTGCAGTGTTTTTTAACCGGAAGATTACCCGCGTTACCGTATATTGTTACCCGATAAAATAAAGTATACAACACAAATATCAACATAACCTTCAACACAATCTTTCCTTAAAATATCGCATGTGTTGAGTCATGTATGGGTGCTCTAACAGTGGCATTACCGCTTCACCTAGACAATACCGAGTCGGCCGCGCCGCGTGACGCGTACGGCGCGTCTTTACTAATATTTAGTCTGTATTACTGTTTGATGTAGCTGTGTAGTGTAGCTACTAGTGATTAAAAGTGATAGTTTATTCAAGAACACAATACTTTATTGTTGTTACTATAGTAAGTGGTATTAAAATTAGACTGTGGAAGTATGTGGCTACAAAAAAAGTAGTTTATGCGTAGATTTATTATTTAATACGCTTTTTATTATAATTGTTGTGAAAATATACTTAAGTGATAGTGCAATATAATGAGATTATTCTGAAAACGATCTGAAATTGATTACAAAAGTGCCATTTTATTGTGAAAGTGATTTGATCACACTTAATCACGGTGGGTAAATTAAATGAATATTTTATATGGATGCTACTTGATATTCCTTTCTCTTGTATTTGTGATAATAATTTTTTAGCAGTATAATAATTATGTAACAATATTTAAAGAACTCTATAAATTTTTTCAATAAAGCAATGTTGCACTGGCACCGGTAGGTCTGGGTACCCATCATTTTTTTTTCTTTTTAAGCATGTTAAATTGTAGAAGTTAATACTTAGTAATTTAAATGATATTTTATGTGTGTTATCTGTAAAATTATTTTAATAGTCGGTTTTCATTGTTTTGTTAAAAGAATGTTGAAGCAACGTGATATCTTCACAAAGATGGTTAAAATAAATAAATATAAAATAGTTCAGTCTCTTCTTGTTTAGTATTTATTACATTTGAAGTCATTTGCTTATTACAAAATAACTAAAAAATAATTAGATGATTGATTAAAAACTGGGCTCAAAGGTTATTTGGATGAAGATTTAAACCGTCAAAATAACAACTAGCCGGTTATGAACTCGCTGTAATGTTGATTCAAACGCATTGTGGGTTTTCCTATATACCCCGAAACATGTCTTATTCAAAATAAATTTGTTTTTATGACATCATAAAACAGTGTGTAGTATATTGGAACAATATCACTTAAATACCTTTGTATCCCTTTGTGATCGTAGAATGAAGTCTTTGAACCTAACATCATAGGTATATTGACATGTATTAAACAATAAGCCTTTTACAATTATAGAAAAATATGTCAAGAATTGTTTATTTACTATAGTAATTTTGCATGTATTAACATAATATGTTTGTAATTGTATGTATATCAGTATGTATTTATTGTCGGCAGACGAGGCGACTAACCACGCAAAGTTGGCTGTTTTTGTCTAAAATTTAAACAAAATACAACACTATTGCACATCAAAGTAAGTCATAGTAGATTATTATTATAGAATGGGAATATTTTTATGCTTGCTTGATTTATAGTTCAGCTGATTGTTCCTATTACAATTAAAGGTGTCATAAGAGCATGGTTAGGAGGCAGACATTCAGCAACCTTCAGTAAAATAATCTATGTATAAAGAAAAAATTTGCTAATGTATTTGAAAAGCTCGATAAGGAAACTTAATTAAGTAGTAAACTTTAAAGTTCTGGGTAATTTTTTGGACCAGCCATTTGCTACAGTTGTCTATTCAAGTTCATTCATACACGTCATTCATTTATCCTGGCTGCCAGTCCAACTCCACATAACAATGATTGCCGGATACGCCTCATTTTGGCTTTGACATCGTTTTATTTTACATTCCGTAGTAGCTGTGCGGGCTTATGTAACATGTTTTTATTTGTTGGCCAGTGTCACTGGTCCTTTTATATTGATCTTTAGACCACGTGCTTTATTATTGATATTTTGTAGTACTTAGAACTCTTTTTATAATCTTTTATTATTGGTTTATGTCACTGGTCATATTGGTCCATATGCCAAAAGCTTTATTTCTTGCCATTTAGATAGTTTAGTAATTAGTTAAGTATATACGTTTCTAAGATATCCGTGATATATATTTACACCTTTTTCTTGTAGTTACTTTTTCTAGTTTTTACATTATGGCCTTTAAAGATTACATTTTTACGAAAAAAATAAAAAAAATCAAACTAGTTAATTAGTTATTAAATAAAAAGATTCTCCTTAGTTTTGTGGCATATTGAGGAGTAAATATATAGCATTATCGGCCCACTCACCGTAAATAATCTAACAGGTGTTATCGTCTGATTCATAACCTTATCTAGATTATCACAGTTATGACACGTGGGACTTATCACTAACATTGACAAAGAGTATCTTTGTGTAACAAGGTAAATTATACTTCAGGGGCTATCAAAGCCCTTATGTTTCAAATGCCTGGCATACATAGATTGTCCGAGGCTTTTGTGATTTGCAATAACTTCAGATTTCCAAAAATATCAACTACTAATTAAAATCTACCTTGCGCTGCCTTACCCGAAGCTTACTAGTTACTAGTTGGACTATTTAATCAAAGCAAATGTCTCAATTTCTGCTTGATTAAGTTGTTGTGGAAATCCATTGCTACGAACGATAGTTTAGCGTCAATTACATTTGCTCTCATCAATATGACTTCGATCTCATCGATGTCGAGTTGGGTCAATTTGGTCAATCGATAAGCCAAATTAGTTTGCGAATTTGCGATGTATCAGAATTTGATCGACAAAACGGTCTCATCGATTGGATGTCGACCGCGTCAGTTTAATAACCCCTAAAACAGTTACTAGTGTTGTATTGAAAATCTACTCTTAACTTTCATGCAAGTCAGGTATATAAATATAATAAAGCAATACAAGACTAATATGATGATGACTGTATCATGATATTATCACGAAAATTCGCACTAATCTTCAAAGGCAGACACTAACCAAAATGTCTTTGTGCGTCGGGTCATTCGCCGGAGATAAAAATATATGTACCAAAGCGTCACGTATTTACAGAGCATAGCATTCAAAATAACAGAGAGCAATGAGGACCAGTTTTGGTCCTTTGAGACAAACAATAAGGATTTGGGAAACAAGGAACAGCATTCCTGACTCAATGCCAAATTATTTTGCTCTTTGGGTACTGAACTAATTAATAAGCATAAAGAATATGGATATGCTTTGTTTAAAACGTTTTGTTTTCTTTCCATAAACAAAACTGAGACATTTCTTGTAATTATTTTAACTGTTCTTTGTCGACGTCTGTGGTCTAGTGGTTCGGTTACCGGACTGCTGATCACGAGGTCGTGGGTTCGATTCCCACAGGACACAAATATTTATGTGATGAACTTAAGTGTTTGTGTTTGTCTGGGTGTTTCTTATGTATTATAAGTATGTATTTACAAAAAAAAGTATATAAGTATTATATCCATTGTCTAGTACCCATAGTACAAGCTCTGCTTAGTTTGGGACTAGATGGTGCTGTGTAAAATGTCCCACGATATTTATTTATTTGTTCTGTATTGTTTACAGAATTATATTATATTATACAGTCTTACTAAACTATTAAAGATTAAGAGAGATTAGAGATTACACTATGAAAGAAAGAATCTTTATGAAATACATAATATATCGGAGTTCGTGTCACGCCTGTTTCTATCCAATTAGTGCGCACACGTAAACAGTGGCGAGTCAATTAGTGACGGAGTGCCGTGTCAGTGGCCGCCACTGGCTAGGCACTGAAAACCTTCATGTGTTATGTCAGTATGTAGATCTATATCACTAGTCGTGATTGAAATGAACAGGGGGCGCTTCTTTACAGAACAGTAACCAGGTTTATCTTTTTTTATGTCTGTTTGATTGACATTTTCATTAGCCTTGATTGCATGGGAAATTGCAGGGTTTTAGGTTCTATTCTACTTAATTAAACACTAGCCGATAAAGCACAGCTTGTACCGGAGTGTCTAAGCTTGTCATACGTGTAAAAGTGAGCATTGGCTCAGACCCATACTATTCCTATAACCTATATGTATAACATCAACGAATTCCCTCCAAAATATATAATGTATTTTGAATCTTAATAGCTAGTCTGTCCCTGTGAGTGGAGGGCAGATGATTCGTGTGGAATTTGTTAAAAATAACCTACTTATTGAAAAATAAGTAATTAAATATAATTCGTGTATAGAAAACTAAATTGAATCGACAAAGAAATGTCCGAGATACTCTGTTCTTTTCCCCCAAAACGTATAGTATAGAATTTGTAAGACGTTACTGAGATGTTACGTCACAACTCAGTATATTCGCTCTCTTTCTAAATTAAAAGGCTTATTACTTGTTTTTGGGCATTTTTAAGTTTTTTTTTGATCGGCTCTATTTATAAATAAGAAATAATTAGTCACCTAGCCTATTGTGGAAGAAAAACAGATTACTTTATAGAAAAACACATTCCACGAACATCACAACACAATATGGGTTATTCCGTACAGTTTTATGGTCACAACATTAGCTAAAGATTTTCCTTGAATTAATAAGTATCAAGTTTTCCTTCCGAGCTGATCGTGCAAAGTAAAGTAGGATGTATCATTGTATGAGATGCAAATATTAAATTTGTATGTCAGTGGCCATTATCTCGGATCGTAAGTATATTCTACTAGCTTTCCGCCAGCGGCTTCGCCCGCGTGGTCTTATAATTTTTTTCCCCGTTTTTGCAACATTTTTCATTACTACTCCGCTCCTATTAGTCGTAGTGTAATGACATATAGCCTATTGCCTTCCCTGATAAATGGGCTATCTAACACTAAAAGAATTTTTCAAATTGGCCCAGTGGTTTCGGAGCCTATTCAATACAAACAAACAATCAAATCTTTCCTCTTTATGATATTAGTATAGATGTTATGGTGTGAAGCTGGCTGCCCTGCTGGGAGACAAAAGCACATAAGTTGTTTTTTTATCCACAAATCTAAATTGACCTCATGCTGAGTAGAGGCCTTCTCGTGCTTATGTCACTATTTCTGGTCCCGTGCTACTTTTATCAGTGTAGTTGGATTCAATCTTCTCTAACAACCATTACACCTGTTTAGTATCATCCTTTTCGCAGAAAATCAATTTTGCTAAATTGAGCATAAAATTAGCTATTTCTCAACAATACGGTAGTCTTAAATTCAATTAACTTTTTTTATCTCAATGTGATACCTGATTCGTCACTCGCAATACATCGTTCTATTTTCGAATCGATGTTTATTCCTTTTTCAAATTCCGTCAAGCTAGTAAGTTTATTCTTGAATGTCCTCTTGAGCTTCATACTGTGCCTTCATTAATGGTCACTCTAATGATGTCCTCTTTGGTTTTACCGTCCTATCCCGCTAAATATCCGAAACCTAACAAACTCCTCGTCATCACTTCATATCTACTATGGCACGTCAAGTCCATAATCACGTCTTGGTCTTTGGATCTCGATTTTAGTACCTCAGGACCACATTTGATACAGATCCTAGCTGATTCTATGATTCTATGGCTTACACGGCTTCCCGAAAACAAGCGCAACAGATTGGTTGAATAAGCGTGTCTTAAGACATTGATTTTTATAATCTGTGGCTAAATGAGTGGGTCGTTCACCTGACAGTGTTACGCCGATTTTACCAATTATACCTCTGTCAAAAGGAAATTATGTGTGTCCCCGTACTGTCCGTGAGACAGGAGTCAAGAAGACTGGTTTCAAAGTCATTGGGCTTCCCAATTCTAACCTTCTCCAAGTTGTAATGTGGTAAAGACCTCTTAGGTACATCAGCCAAAGGCTTTCTCGCTTTTGACCTTATCCATCAATACAATCTTCATACAAATAAATAAGATTATGAAGTTTATTACCTGTACTATTTTGTATTGTTGTTTACATTAATATCGTTCGCGAACTTTCTTATCTGTGTCGCAAATGCTATGCACGATAATGAACAAATCAATTTAAATTTGTTTGGTGATACCTAATCTCTAGGTCACTATGATATTGTACACAGAAAACAATAGCTAGGCTGGTATCTTATATTGTTCTCATAGTTCCTCTACTGATAAAATAATATGCGTTCCAAAAAAACAAGTTCAACTAAATTTAAATACAAAAGATGAACTAATTGACTTGTAAATTCTTGTAAATAAAGCATAATTGTATTTCAAAAGGCTGCTGAAGAAATTATCTATGCTTAGGCGTGTAATTAACTAAGTTTTTTAAATATAAATACATCACTGAAAACAAAACTTTAAACAACACTGCTTTGTTGTAAAACAGTATGCATTTTCAGTTGTAAATTATTTTTCCCTCATTTTATTGCGATTAGTATTTATCTTTTTATGTATAAATATTGTGCATGTTGCAGATGCCCCGCGGCCGGGACGAGATGCAAGTAAACGTGGCAGGCTTAAGGAGAAATATTAAAAACCTCGCGCACAACTATTCAGATGCCCAGGTAACTGGAAAGTAACCTCCTACAACAAAATTTATCATCATAACCTTTTCCCAACTATTGTTGAAGTCGGCTTACAGTCGGAGAGTTCGTTTGGGAGGCAACCCCAACTGGATTGGCAAACGGTTATGATAGAAGCCACACGGAGATCATATTTCCACTTTTCCTTCTCTGTTTAAATACATTTCTGCACTTTAACTCCTTGAATTTACCGCCCGTAAGGGTGGCAAACTGGTCTAAATTGGCAATAATTGATGGTTTCCCTCGAGGCGACTGACCCCCATGATTCTTCTGTCGGAACCGCCTGATTAGTGATCTTAAGTGGGACCGCTACGCTAGAGGGCCTAGTTTGAGCTCCGGGACGAGCTCTTATTGTGTTTTCTGTGAAATTCTCAATAGTAGCTCGGAGTTTGCAATAAGCTCAGTCTCTATAACATGGGACCTAAACATACCGGTGAACTTTGGGTTCACATTCCAACCCTTCGGGGAATACAGGCGTGATGGTATGTCAATTCTTCTGCCAACTTACTAATCATCAATTCTGTTTCCAGGTTAAAGTGCGCGAGGCGACATCAAACGACCCATGGGGCCCGTCCAGCACACTCATGGCGGAGATCGCCGACCTCACATACAACGTGATGGCGTTCACAGAGATCATGCAGATGATCTGGAAGCGGCTCAACGACCACGGCAAGAACTGGCGGCACGTGTACAAGGCGCTGGTCCTCATGGAGTACCTCATCAAGACTGGCAGCGAGAAGGTCGCGATGCAGTGCAAAGAGAACATATTCGCGATACACACGTTGAAGGACTTCCAGTATATGGAGGAAGGAAAGGATCAGGGTGAGTCTTGAAACACAAATATTGCTTGTAAAATTTAAACTATAACAGAAGAATATCTCAGACACTTCATAGAAATGCTCCAATTCCAATTTTATAAGGATGATGACGACGATTTGGAGTCAATTTCGGAGACTGAACCGAAACTACATTGGATATCGGCTTAGACCTTTCTAAAACGGTAAAGTCAATACATAAAAACTGTAAAGGGGCCATCCCCTTATACTTCAGTCATATGGGGGGGTCATGCAAAACATGTCTCTTCATAGAGTTCGGAAAAAGTTGATGAAGAGGAACGGGAGGGTCCAAGAAGTCGAAATTTTGCGTGACACAATCAAAACACTTATTTAATCTAAGATGAAACACGATTTTTTAAAGTAAACTGGTGTATAGAGAATCAATACGCAATTGCAGTCCATCAGATTCGCTACAAAAATTAAAAATAAACTAGGTGCAGTCACGGCTAGAAGCCAAAAGTTCTGGGCTGGTTCAATCGACAAACAAATAGAAACAAAATGTATGGAAATGACACAAGCTTTCGACAAATCGGACTGTCACTAATGTCATTTACATACATTTTCTCTCTATTCGTTTGTCGATTCGAATGTCAAATTGCAACTGGTCTAGCCTCCCAGTCCTGTCTAACCTTGTCGCATCTTTAGCAACCGACCCTGACTCCGTGCTAATGTCTTACGAAAGGCAGCAGCGGTGTGGCAACGTGGCAACGCGGCCGCTAATTAGTATCATGTGCGGAATGATAATTATATGTAGGCGTTACATTATCAAATGATATGATACAGTGATTGTCAATCTGTTGTATGAAATAATAGGTTTGTTTGATTGAGATCTTTGTACTGTCTCGTTAGCCTAGTGGTCGTGAGCGTGACTGCTACACTTCTGAGTTCGATTCCCAGGTCGAGCAAAGTGCTATTGGGCTTTTCTATGAAACTCTTAGTACCAGCTCAGTTAATGGTAACAAACTTGCCCCCTATTACATGGGATCTAAACGTGCCGGTGTATTAGTACGCCTCTGCCTATCCCTTCAGGGAGTACAGGCGTGATGGTATATTGTTTTGAGATCCTGCCATAGTGATAAGTACTAAGAATGAGTAAGTAAGTAGTAAGTTTTTGGAACATACCATCATGCCTGTATACCCCAAAAGCTTACCGCAATGTATATGCTTGCGGCAACTTAACATATACATATACTAACTTATAATCCTTTAAGCGCGACTGCTATGCTACAGGTCCTGGGTTCGATTCCCGGGTCGAGCAAAGTGTTGTTGGGGTTTTCCGTGAAATTCCTAGTAGCAACTCGGAGTCTGGCTTGCCCGGTTGATGGCAATAAGCTCGCCCCCTGTTAAATGGGACCTAAACATACTGGCGAAATGTGGGTGTACATTAGTACGCCTCCGCCTACCGCTTCAGGGAATACAGGCGTGATGGTATATATGTATGCCACTATCACATTCGTCGTCGTCGGGTCGTTCATAACTGCATAACCTGTTAGTTTAAGCAGTTACGCGATTGTAAAATGTTTGCTAACCCTGATCCGACAGATGATACATCAGTGGGATGTTTCTGGCTCTGTAAAATTATACATCAGTTGGTTTGCGATTTTCATGCAGAATTAATGAAATATTAGTAGTATTATAGAAGATAACAAATCAAGGTAGGTACGTTAGACCAGTAGAAAAACTAAAGATACAAAAAAAATCTTTATTTGGTATATTACAATAAAATAATCGGAATAGCTTTTATGTACTCCCAGTAAAATTTGAAAAGAAACACTAATGTCGTGCGCGTTGTTCATCATGTCTTCTCTACAGGTAAAGGAAAATTTTTGAAGAACGGTCATGACCTAGAAACAAAACTCCCGCCCAACCGTCACCTACTTTTACTAGACCCGGGTATAAAAACTATCCCAAAATCCAAAATATACTAGAAGCATAATTTAGAAGAGACAGTCCCATCAAATTAACATCTTTATAATTATGATTTCAGGTCTAAACGTCCGTGAAAAGGCGAAATCATTAGTAAATCTTCTGAAAGACGATGAGAGGCTAAAGAACGAGCGAGCACGCGCGTTGAAGGCGAAGCAGCGGTTCGCGCAGAGTGCGAGCGCCTTCGGCAGCGACGGCGCCCTCGACACGCCCAGCAGTCCTACTTACCCCGCCGTGAGTGCAACTTAATTATGCATAATAGCTGGAGACAACAATACAACAATGTATGTAACCACAGCATATACACTGACTGTAATTATACTGACTGCTATATGCTGTTGTTTACAGTTCTCATCAATAGTATTGACCCCCTTGAAGTTGGCATTTCAACCCAGCCGTAAAAATCGGAGAAAGAAAAATATTGAAGTAATTATAATAAATAAAAACGAAAGCTCAACTCATACGCTGTCGTTTCAAATATTTTTAATTCAATATATTTTTTGTCTGAATTTTACGGCGGGGTTGTAGTTAGCTCGTGCCAACTTCAAGTCGGACAATAAGATTGGCGAGAACTGTAATTTGTGTTATTATATGTTGTCGTCTCCAACCATTATAGCACAATAAACAAGATACATAGACTGCTCAAAATGCATTACCCTTTCTCTTTGCTTTTTGCTGTCGTCGGGTAATAAGGACATTTTAAACCATCGAGTTACAAACTAAACAGAATAATATCTAACAGACATTTTTAACCGACTAACGACTAACCCAACTCTTCTAATAATTCGGAGATAATAAATTTATAACCTTCTGGTTTATATGTATATATTTATATAAAGTAAGTCTTATTTCAACAACATTGAACTAACACTTACGCGAATATTAGCCATTTTGCAATAAAACTACTTTTTATTATATTCCATCGCGTTTATTATAATTTAAATCTCGACGTTTCGGACCCTTCACAGCGTCCATGATAGAATCTGTAATCTGAAAAAGTAGTTATATTACAAA
Organism: Acronicta psi; assembly: GCA_946251955.1. Lineage (NCBI taxonomy): Eukaryota > Metazoa > Arthropoda > Insecta > Lepidoptera > Noctuidae > Acronicta > Acronicta psi. The sequence continues at coordinate 479,299 of OX276477.1, read as the reverse complement.
ACATTGAACTAATATTAACAACATATGGAATTGGTGAAAGCCCAATATACTACTAAAAAAGCTTTTAAAAATAACACAAAGTACTTGGCTATCTTTCTGTCTCTCTCTCGCTTTGGTAGCTACGTAACCCAGTGGTTAACCCACATCGCTGCGTACCCCTCGTCACGCGTGTGGCTAACATGTTGTCCCCTTTCAGTTCGGCAGTGACGGCGCGCTAGACGCCCCCTCCAGCCCCGCCTACCCTGCGGTGAGCACTTTGATCTAACTCTTCACTTCACCATTGTGACTAATAAATACTCATTCACATCAACACTTAACATATATCACTGGTCATAATGTATATAGTGTCTACACGGCATACAGATAATCTTATACAATGTGTTACAATCTAACTTATTATTTTTGATAGAATAGAAACAAAGTGAGAATGATGAAAACTTTTATTTAGCAAAGCGTTTGAATCCTATAAAACAATAGATTTTGCGTTGTCTGTAAATTTTTTACTTGAAGGGTTAACAAATCCGACGTTCATAAACGTCACTTCTATATAGTATTTTATTCTGTTGACTCGTTGATTTGTACGTAACATTGTCATTTGCTCCTAATTCTATATCACCAAGTATGCGTCCGTACGATATTTTTCAACAGAAGCCTCTGCGTATACATTTTTTGTGTTTGCCGGATATAATTTTCTGATAAAATATACGTGCGGATGCGGCCAGGCCTTACACGCCATAGTGTCAGCGTTGGTATTACTAATCGTTCTGTTCAACAGTAAAAGTGAGGAGTGTGTGTGGTTGCAGCTGAGCGGTGAGTCAGCGGAGTGGTCGGGGCGCGAGGCGGAGCTGGCGCGGCCGCTGACGGCCGGCGAGGAGGAGCTGCAGCTCCAGCTCGCGCTCGCCATGTCCCGCGAGGAGGCCGAGCGCGACGAGCGCCGCCGCCGCTCCGACGACGTGCGCCTGCAGCTCGCCATCAGCCAGTCGCAGCACGACTTCCAGTACGTCACACTCCTATACACCACCTGCCGACGTCCTCACCACCAAACACCTCATACACAATCATGTCATCAGCTGACTAAATCACACAGCCAAAGTAAAACAAAATCGAACCCATTTAGTTCTGGCTATCCATATATCTTATTTTCTTCACACCACACATATCCCTTTTTTACTATCCTGTCCAAATCCAATCCTAATACAATCCCATCCAATCCTTACCAGACTGGAAACATACCTTCGTGAAGAAGCGGTCCGCCTGCACACGTACAAGCGTCGTGCGCCGTCCGCACCCGACTGGTCGGTCGTGGTCCCGACCGGCGCCCCGGTATGGTCCGCGGTAGACCCGACACCTGCTCCGATCTGGACGGCTGTGAACCAGACCACGGCCCCAATCTGGACGGCTGTAAACCAAACTGCTCCCCCGATTTGGCCGGCTGTAGACCCGAACACCGGCGCAATCTGGTCGGGTGCCGAGCCGCCCCCCGGTCCAATCTGGTCGGTCCCGGCAGAGAACTCGCCGCGCTGCTGGTTCTACGGGTGCATGGAGTGTCTCAGACCGAATGTAATACAGTCAGTGCCGAACTCGTCACTAGTAGATTGTAGTGTCACGTCTATATTACGACGAACACACTAGATTATTTACTAGTGCAGAAGTAGAATGTAGTCGGCTTTTTTTATTATTTTCTATAGTATTAAACAATTAAATTATAATAGCAGACGCAACAATGTGATGTGTCCCTCTTTTTTATGACTTTTAAAAATAACTATTATGAAATCTAATTAAATATTTGATTTTACAATAACACAGTAACAATATTTGTATCTACAGGACGGTAGACGGTTTGCCGCCACCTAAAAAGATCCAGAACTCGGAGTCGACGCAAAACTCGCACCTACTAGACCTGCTGGACGTGAACCTGACGGGCCCGCCCGCTGCCGCTGCAGCACCACTAGTGGACCCGTGGGGGGGACACGAACAACCACGACCGGTAAAAGGAAAACATTTTAATTTCGACTAAAACGCCGCACAAACATTTTGCGCTTAAAAGCCAAAGTATTGGTTAAACATTATAATAAAATGATAAGAATACAATACAATAGAAATAAAAATAGCACTGGCAACACTGACAAGTGACAGCTAGCTACAGCGTTGCCTCTACGTATTTTGACGTAGATCTACGTCACGATATGATTGGACGACGGCCGTTCTATGTAACCTGTAAAGGCTTTAGTCCTTTCACAACACAATTTCCTTGAATAATGCATTTTTATTACCTACCTAATTTATGTTTATATTTTATACACTCAAAATCCTTTGTTTTTACTTTGTCAGTCAATGCAACTGGATTTTGGTATATTTGCCGACTCTATGGTAAGATAATACAGAAAAAACGCGTAAATTGCTAGAAGTATTTATGCTACATATATATTAGTGTTTTCAAAAGTATTAAGTTGACTGTGTTAAACAAAACTTGTTCAAATATATGCTAGTATAAAAAAATTATGGGTCTCTTTCCACCACCTCCAAGTAGCTTCCCGTGTAATTATTTGGCAGATAATCTCACACAAAAGTTGATCCACTTTTTAATTTATCTGGCAGTTAACGGCCAGGAGGTGGTGAAACAGAGTGAAAATAATGTATAACATGTATGTATTAATAATGTTGACATAATTGTACACAATTGTCACCCAGGTAATAGAAAATATATTACGCTAGAAGGTAAATATGAAATACTGTTAATTTAGTATTTTTTATTTCATTGACATGTATATTTTCAGGAAACATCGTCAGACTGGTCAGCAGTGGGCAGCCCTGCCAGAGACCCGTGGGCGCCCGCCGCCGCGCCGCCTGATCCCTGGGCACCTGTCGGACATGTAAGTATCAATATTATAACTACACTACACTTCACATTCACACACACACGACGTTTGTGCTCTAGTGGTTCGAGTGCCGAACTGCTGTTCACGAGGTCGTGGGTTGAATTCCCATATGACACACATATTTGTTGTGAACATAATGTTTAAGTTTGTCTGTGTGCTTCTTATGTGTTATAAGTATGTATTTACCAAAAAAATGTGTAAGTATTAATATCAATTGTCTAGACCCATAGTACAAGCTATGAAATTCTTATTGGCAGGTCACCGTTTTGATTTGTGCTCGGTAATAGCAATAAGTTAGCCGGCGCACCACGCTTCGAAGAATTTAGGATGGCATATATGACTATGCCCGACTGCCCCGCTAGCCTAGCGCTAGAGGTCCTGGGTTCGAATCCCGGGTCGAGCAAAGCTAGTTGTGGGGTATTTCTGTGAAATTCCGAGTCTCGATTCCCGAGCTCCAGCTTGGAGCCTGGATTTGTGGCCAGTTGATGCCAATAGGCTCGCACCCTATTACATGCTTAATAATACCGGCGAAATGTGGGTGTACATTAGTACGCCTCTGCCTACCCCTTCGGGAGATATAGGCGTGTTGGTGTGCGACTGGACTGTTTACTATACTATTCCTATTAAAGCTATATGTTGTGTTGCAGGGCAAGTCCCCGGTGTCGGTGCTGTCGTCGCCGTCGTCGTCGGAGCTGGAGCAGTTTGACGCGCTGTCGCAGCGGCCGCGCACGCTCCACAACCACGCCGAGCCAGACCCCTTCGACCTCACCGCACTTGGTATTAACAACATAAATTACACCATGACATAGTTATTATGATCCCCCCGCGATTGGGAATAATTACATGAAGACGGGTAATACCACAGTTAGTAATACCTAAAACGTACCGGTGAACTGCGGGTGTATCATAATACCCCTTCGCCTAATCGGCGTCGCGGTATATATGTAATTTTTTTTTTACCAAAATTGATAGAATAAAATTTTGTGGCCTGGTGTGTCTCAATATTGGGAAAAGACTTTCTTTATTTTTAACGTAATGTAACGTATTACTCCAGGTGACAATCTGACACCAAAGCCGTCGTCACCCCCCGTGGGCAGCCTGGGCGCCATCAAGAAGTCTCCGTCGGCGTTCCTGGGCGAGAACTCGTCGCTGGTGAACCTGGACCGGCTGCTGCAGCCCACGGCGGTGGCCGAGCCCCCGCAGCCGAACCCCTTCGCGCTGGAGCCGCAGCCGCCGCCCCGGCCCGCGCAGATGTTCGTTCAGCCACAGCCTGTGAGTTTGTTTGTCTATGTTATCGTAAGATGTGCACCTAGTAGTGCTCCAATAGAAGTAGTTTAGATAATACTTACGTAACTTGCGAAACTTTTTATATTTTTTTCTGAAAATCGACCCCTTCTTTCGAAACAAGCTTATGGGAAAATATAAGTGAAATGGACTAATCAAGTTGAGAGGGGATGCTCTGTCCTTTTCCCTAAAATGAGTGTAGTATATAGATTTTGTATGATTTGTATGAGAAACAGCTCTATACCACATTGTGACAATAAATGTAGGGTGCAACGTTTATAGTCACTATACCGTATATTGCAAATATAGTAATTATGAAACAGGCGCGGCTCACAATGAACGAGTTAAAGCAGCAGCAGATGGGGCTGACTGGCCTAAACTTCGGTACCGCGTCTCCGTCCTTCGGTGCGGCCGTGCCCGCGATGGGCATGCCCCTGCCGCCTGCGGGCGCCCCCATGGCCGCCCCCCTGGCGGTAGGCCCCCCCCTGGCGGCAGACCCCTGGGCGCCAGTAGCAGCAGCGCGGGCCACGTCTCCGTGGTCGCCACCACATCAGCGTCACACGCCAAACCCTTTCCTCTCCTAGCCGCACTCCATACAGGTATTCTACCCATTAACGCTTACTATAGTTTCATACATTATACCGCAGTGTCTTCCACAATATACAAAGTATAAAATAAGAAACTATATAAAGATACGAAGAAACTAAAGATAGAATACAGACATGACATTGATGTGTTGGTTGGCAGGGTAGCAGGTAACGCAGAGCACGGCGAGTGCGGGCCGCGCCGCGGGCGGGGGCGCGGCGGGGCGGGCCGCGCCGCGGGCCGGTGGCCGCCCGCCCACACAAACTGTTCTCCGACCACGACTACGTGTACTTGACCAAATCATAAACTGTGCGCTTTAGCGTGTGAACAGCCGACCCGACACGAGCTGCTTCCGCACCGCTCTGTATTGTGAAGTTCCCCGAGTGAGTTCACCCGCGACGAATACGTCACCGCCGCGGTGACGTCACCAGCAACGGTAAAGTTGTATCGAACAATAGTTTATTCCTCAGTCTGCGCTTGTACGAAATTAGTATTTTTTCTTTTATACGTCCTATAATAAAATCACCAATTTTGATTACCAATAAAATGTATGTATATTAATTGTATTTGTTGTAATAATTAATTTACGCAAATGGTGTGTGGTTAATCATGAGAAATTGTGTATTAATATAATGTGGACTCAGTGTGGTCAGTGTGGTGGAAGGTAGAAGATACGGGTGTCGACGCACTCAACATCATTTGTTGACATAAAAATACAAAAAATATTTTTGTTTAAAAAAATGTATAAAATAAAATGATGCTACTTAAAAAAAATATAATATAATTGATAAAAATAATTGAATTTTATTAGAGAAATAATACGTCATGAAGACATTTTGCTTTTTACGAGTGTTATTTTAGTGTCGATGTGTCGATACCCACTTATAGACACAGTATACATAATGTAAAATGAAATGTTTTTATTAATAGACTGGATAATGCTGTGAGCTGTCGAGATTTATATATAGCTGACGATAGTGTGTGTTTGTGTGTACAGATGTCACCGGGAAATAACATTTTTACAAAAATAACTAGGAAATTATTCCGGAAGCTTCCCGCTATCGGCTTCGCCCGCGTGGTCTTATAATTTTTTCCCCCGTTTTTGGAACATTACTACTCCGCAACTATTAGTCGTAGCGTGATGATATATAGCCTATAGCCTTCCCCGATAAATGGGCTATCTATATCTAACATGGAAAGAATTTTTCAAATCGGTCCAGTACTTTTTGAGTTATTCGTTACATACAAAAATACAAATCTTTCCTCTTTATAATATTAGTATAGATATAACATTGTACAAATGTCTAATTAATTCATACTGCTGTGTACAGATTATAAAATAAAGTAAATTAGTCCTGTGTATATCTGTGTGTTTTATATCAGTTTTGAAATACAAGTTGGCGATTTCTTATGAAGCCAAATATGAACTTGTAAACTCGAATACAGTTAGCCTAACACAGGTAAAACCTCTGTAATCATTAACATTATTGGATTACGAAAGCCACACTTTATTATGAACTAAACTGCACTACACCTTTCACGCCACCTTCAGTAATCTTATCCCGACATCAGGTAGAAATTGCAAAGATAATAATTGTCTTAACAATTTGCACACACAAACACACACTAGATAATAGAACGTAGCCTAGAAGTTAGCGTCAATAGAGTTATGAGTGTTAGCATTGTTAGGCCCGAGTCGACAAATACCAGGGTTAGCGATCACACTTAGAATATTCTCGAATAAGTGTATCGGCGAATGGAAATATTCAGATGCCAGTGGCGATGTTTGTAGCCAGAAACAAGAAAAAAGAAACAGAAATATACATCGAATAAAATCTGATGTGTTTAATGTTGTTAGCTGCTTGCATGGCCACTGCTCGGGCCACAACAAATTCGGGTGTAAGGTTTCGTTAAGTTACTCCGTTGATTTTCACGGTACGATTGATGATGACAACATTATTTTGCATATACGGCCGTAAAATAACTTGTGCTGTACAAAAGCGACTAAGATTAATGTTATCGATTAAATCATATGTGACAATAACCGCAATAACTGAAACAACCAGCGTGGTGGACTGTGGTCTAATCCCTCTCATACTGAGAGGAGACCCATACCCAACAGTGAGACAATGAATGTGTTGATGATGATCTGAAATAACTTGGGTTTCACTTAGCTCTGTTAGCCCTGTCAATCTGATATGTACTAGGAATACTAATTTAAAAAATATAGTACTTATCTGCTGTCACTGAGGATTATCGTCTGTGAAACTCAACGGAGACATGTCGCGACGTCTAAGGTGTCAAGTTGTTATACGTGCCTTAGTAAAGTTTTGTATTACAGTTAATGTATTGTACGTCGCCCTCCACTCTACTCCCCATAATAATTGTATCTGCGGTCATGGGGGTAACTTGCTGGCTTCTCGTAAAAAAATTACTTATAGTCATTAAAAATAAGGGTTGAAAAGGGATGGGTGTCATTCGGGAAAATTTTTGAGAAGCTGGGCGGGGTTAAATTTAGAGTAAGGTAGGGTAAGAAGGTATCCTAGTATTATAACTGTCCAAAATACTAACATATTTTTAAATTTTCCCGAGTCGAGGTGTGAAGCCCCTAAATTGTTACGCCCATGATCGATTAGAAATCAATCTCAGTGTCATTTGGATCAATTGGGCAACAAGGGATATCTCTTGCTTGTATACATAAAGTATTGAGAGTTACACATATATACTAGACTATATTATATGGTTCTTTGTGTTTGCAGTTTGAGTGTTCATTTGACATTGTATTTTACAAAATTAGTCAATTAAAAATAATTTGACTAAGATATCAACTGCGTTTTGCAATGACATCTGAGAAATTCAATGTAAAATTATTTGGAAACTAAATAAAATAATTATGTGTGTCCATTTATGGAATATAGTTATTTCTGTTATAAAATAAGTTGACAACACAACTTTATTCTCTTTTGCAAATACTGGTGTGTAGTGGCTTGTTTTACATTCTATTTTCAGCTCAATATTGAGTTTTGAGTTCATATAATAGAAACTAAGCTGCGTCCAGTCGAAAATTATACGTTTTTACGTACAAAAGATTCCAATATAATAATGAGTTGTACTATATCAATATGTATGTTATTGTTTGCTATCCTCATTATTGTAGTATTCAACGTATTAGATAAATTATGTACGTTTAGTTGACACGCTGAGTGTGTTGCCACGCGCGGAAATTTACCCTTGCCAGATAAGCAATCGCATTTATATAAATTTTAATTATTGTAATTCTTTGAAGATACTTTGATTACAGCAGTTTTACAATATTTTTTCGCGCTGGCAATACATTCAGGGTCTGTTTTTTGCTTATTAACTAGCAGGTTGATATGGTTATTGTTTATCAGTTATTTAGATAAATTATTATTTTTAATATTATTTCCTGACCATTAAATGCATCGATGCTAATTCAACGTGTCACTAGCTAGGGAGAAACTGTAAAGATTAATGTAACTATTTAATTAAAATATATAAGTTTTTCAATACATCTCTCGTGTATTATTCAACGCTCCAAGCCTCCAACTGTTCAACGAAACTGATCAAGAATTTACAGATTTTTAAATTGATTCAAAATTGACGAAAATAACACAAAATAAACAGACGACCTTATCAGGTACTCCGTATTATCGTCGGATAATTTGTTGACTCCAACTAAATTTATCGACACAAAAGACACGTCAATGACGTCATGAAAGAGATGGATTATCAAAAGGAAAACAAAATACGATATATTATACAGAAAAATTTAGTTATGGGTAATAACTTATTTTGACTACCTATACGTTAAAATAGGTACTCTAATAAAAATATTTTAACTAATAACATACATATACATAATTGAAAACTGGTAGCTAAGATATTGTTACCACTCTGGGAATGCTTGCAACAATTTGAATTCCGTGACTGCCAAGTGCTAACTGTCTTCTGTATTCTTACATCTTTTTATAAGTCTGCTTGGAACTAGTTGGCCGCGCCTTATCTACGGGCGGGGGTAAAGCGGCGGGTTACTGTGAATGAAAGCAAGCGCCCCCGCCCCTCCGTCCAACCGCGCGCAGGCGACCCCGCCCCTCCGTCCCACCGCTCACATACCTAAGGCGCGGCCTACTAGTTCCGCGCAAACTATAACACTGGAAGCTGAGATCAATCTGATGGTGACTGTACACACTACACCTACAGATTATAACTTGAAGTAGCATCACGTCATTATTGACCATCGTCATTAAAGAAAGTGAAAGCTATCCCCAAAGCACGTAATTCACGGCATGATATTCAGAGAATGGCATCCGAGGCATGACGTACCAGACATGATATCTACTACTATGGCAAAATAGTTAAAATATTTTGAAAACTCTGGGTGCTTAGGTACAAAATTTGAAATCTTTGACTGCCTGCACTGGAAGATGAGATCAGTCTGATGCTGACTGTAGACCTACACCTACAACTACACACAGATTATAACTTGAAATAGCACAACGTCATTGTTGTTCCGAGAAAACTATATTGTTCTGTCGGTAAAAGAATGTAAAAACTATCCCCAAAGCACGTTATCCACGGCACGATATTCAGAGAATGGCATCCGAGGCATGACGTACCAGACATGATATCCGATCATTACATGCGAGGTCTACCGGCCCGGGAATGCATCCAAGGTATGAAGACGGCCAGAAATGAGATCCAAATACATATTATGGTATATGCTATCTGGGTATGACATCCAAGGTATGACATCCGGGGCAGGGCATCCAAGGCATGTCCTCCAGGATATCTGTCAGGGGTACGGAATTCCGTCCATACATATGTAATAATTAGGTATATACTTCAGGTTATAAGCTGTTAGTGCTTTTATACCATCACGCCTATAAATATATTATTTTCGAGCCTTTTGTTGTCTTAAATAATGTTGGTCATTCTCTGTTACTGGCAATCTGGCATATTACTCACATTTTTTTTTTGTAAAAAGACTGTACCTACCTACAAATCTGTACAATTTTTTCTAGGTACGCAATTATACGTTACAATGTACCTAGCATAGATATCTATGTTACCTAGGTCATGTGTAGGTGTAGGTTTATGAAATGCGAATTGCGAACTCGATTTTCAATATATCAAAAAATATTAAATCATACATACAAGGTTGCGGGCAGACATCATCAAAAAATAAAGATTATGTTTGAATCATAAGACCTACATACATTTTATACCATAGATTTAATGTTAAAGTGGCCTAATATGCCGCTCAAATACATACATAATAGGTACTTACCACTTTCTGAGGGTTTTTATTCACACTTACACTAATTTAATGAAATGATTCAACACCAATTCTTATTCACTTGCAAATAATTCGCCGGCATTTAAAATTAATTACATTAGTTACATTCTATAGCAAGAAAGCACACCACATTGAATATGATGAAAATTATTCTGCTCTTTGGGCGGGACAACTGACATTCCTACTGCTACTGTCTACCCTCTTCTGATTTTAGATATCTGTTAGGTATTGATAAAAGTGCCATCTAGCGTCGAAGCAAATTACTTAGGGTGTCGTCGGTCAAACAAATTTTAAGTTTTTTTTAACAGTCGACTCCGTATTGCAAAAATACATTCTAACGATTTCAAATAGAATGCGTATGTTTTAGTCTGCTGAAGCGAGCGACGGGTTACTGGCAGAATGATTTTGCATAGTAGCGTTTTTAAAAATAGTTTCCAGTCATTTTTTTTTAAATATGTGTACTATATTTTGTGGTCCTTGACTACTCATCCAGATCTACTATTCTACTTCATCAATCAACTTGCCCTTATCCAAATTTTCTTGGGTACCTATGTACCTATGTTTTCTTCTATACATCTCTTTGGTCATCCATTCGACAGTCACTACCTTCTTAACCATAATATCATCATCTCTTACACATGCCATCTATCTTTACTTTGGACTTCACTTAATATTATATCCATTGTCATTTATGCTCAAAGCCTTTCTGGTAACATGCTCTTCACTTCTACTTATCACATGTCTATACCGAGCAGTTTTATTATATTACGGATATATTTAAAAGAAAGGTTATGGAACTAGAACAATGTTAATGAAACACCATCTTACAATATGATTATAATTTATTCATTAATAGTTTACAAAGACGTTATCGTACAAATATTTCAAAATCAGCATTGCATACAAAATACCCACAATAAAAAATCATGTTTCTCGTTTTGTTCTATAAAAAGGAGAACGCTTCCCAAACGACATCGTAAGTACACACTTAGTACGCAATTGGAAACCGTTTATATACAAGACTATGCACCAGTTACAAAAATCTCTGTTTTTCATGTAAAAAATAATAAAAAATGGTTTTTAATCCCATGTCGTAATTCTAAAAGCATGGAATGGACGATTATATAGTTGGGAGCGGACCAAGCTTACCCTAACGTGATAACTTACAATAACTTACCTACCTTACATGTTCATTAATTAGAAGCCAGACAGTGCGAAGTACACCTACACACTGGCGACTTGCCCGACATACATCACGACTATAAAGTCGCAAGTTTGTCGCGAACATCGCCAGTGTGTAGAAAATATTCGAGTCTGTCACATTAACTATGCACAACTTGTTTTTTTTGTTATTAATATTATTTTAGTTTAATTACACCCGTTGAAGTGGTTAGTGTAATTTGAAATTAGTGTTCAATAATCGAGTCGTGCAAAGTTAATGTTGTCAGACTTATTATATTGAGCAGTGTACCGGTACATTGATTGCGGCCGCGGCGCACGCGCACGCGTCTGGTATTGCGTCAATCCCTGATTTAACTTAAATTAATTACGGTACAGCGTCACTGTTATGTGCTCTGTTTGTAGGCATCAGTCTCACGATGTTAACGTTTTCACTAACCTACAAGAAACGACGGTACTGCAGTACTAGGGGCTGCTAAAAAAATGTATAAAAACCATCGACTAGACACTACAATATCCAATAAATATTTTTCGAAAAATTTCAGAATAATGTCTTCCATACTAAATTTATATACCATACAATCTAGAATAAATAATCCAAGCGATATGAGTGATGGTCACAAATATTAAAATATAAAAATAATTCGACGTAAGCAACGTGACGGCAGATCTACCAGTTTTAAGAAAAATAATCTATGATTACATTATTAAGGTGAAGCGATATTTTCTTAATGATCACATTCGCGCCACACCGCGCGATACTATCGCCTTAATCGTACTAAATGCAAAACAGGGCGCGCTTCGTTCGTGTGAACCATTTTAATAAATATTTTTTTTAGTACGAAATGTGTATATTCAATGCAGGGGCATTGACTAACATTCCCATTTTATATTTTTTATTATTAATAAATACCAGTGGCAGCGGATTCTATGCCAGAATTAGCTGATTGGGTCGTTCGTCGCCGCCACGCTTCAGCAAGATGGCGGCATGAGGAAAACTAAAATGGCGCCAGTGACGCGCGCGCCCTCGGTGACATTCGAGTGAGTTAAGTCCCACGCCATCAGCGCAGCGCTGCGCTCGTGAACAACGCGCGGCGGTCATAATGGAAGAGTATTGCGAGCAGGATTTGTAAGAGATCCCTTTGAATACGAATGATGAACGATTGAATGATGATGTATGTACTGAATCAGTCGAAAACATTTAAAAACTCCAAATAGTTACAAAGTGGCACGGCCATAGAATAATCAGAAAAATAATTGGCAGTGCTTAGACACCATTTTAGACAGAACTGCACTCGACCAAGGCTACATAGTTACAAAATAATATGTTATCAAAAGGATCCCCGGCGGCGCGCTAGTGCCTAGTACTCCCAGTGCGTGGCGTGCGCGAGGTCGGGCCCGGCCAGGCGGAAGTTCCCGTTCTTGGCGGCGGCGAGGTAGTCCCCGCCCTGCGCGGCGCGGATGGCGAGGCGCGTGGGCTCGCGCAGCTCCAGGTGGAAGCCTTGCGGGCTGTCCGCGTCGCAGCACACCGTCTCGCTGTCCGCGTGCCAGTACTTGCCGTTTTGTCCTGGAATACGGGGAATACATTTATGTAAAGCAAAATTTACGCAACACCGAGATTCTTATTCAAATATACCAATCCGCAGTAGGCTAGCGTGGGAGAGACTATTACTGAAACTACAGATACTTTCATTCTAGAAGAATAGCCCTGCAGTGGAATAGTAGATACGTTGATAATTAAGTTACTTTACATTTCCATCTAACCAGAGTTTATGACATTCTTCATTGCAGACCTTCAACAACCACCAGGGTTTTCCTAAGATATTGAGTACCGACCATTTTTAACATCTCGTACCATGACATCGGTAAAATCACCGAATGTTCGTCGATGGAGCCGTAACCTTAAAATAACCACCAGGGCAGACAGACCATGTTTTTTTAGCCTTATTTTTGATGGCAGTTTTGAAAATCTAGATGTTTGATGGAGACAAACTCCTTAAAGACTTACCTTTGAAGTAAACAGCTCCCTTGGGGCCGCGGATGACCTGTATGGTCTCGTAGTTGGCCTTGTTGCACTCCAGCTTCACGCCCTTGGGGCCTACGAAGCCTTGCTCACACTTCAGCACCAGGATAGGCCTGCAAAAGTAGAAATTGTTGTTATACATCCATTTAAATAAGAAAGATGTGTCGGGCAAGTCTTCCTGTTTCACAATGGTTGGAATTTTTTTGAATGATTTATGAGATTGTTTTTTTTTGTTGACAGATATTTCAGTGATGGCCTCTGTGAGTCTGCAGGAAATCTGCATGTCGGATAGATTTTCTCGACGGCATGTGAAGTTTGCCAACCCGCATTAGGACAGCGTGGTGGACTATGGCCCAATCTCATACTGAGACCCGTGCCCAGCATTGGGACAGATAATGTGTTGATGATGATGATATTCTAGTACCATTATCATGACCTTTCACATCAGATTACTGAGTATTGTATTCATCCGTCCACAGAGGTACGCACCTGTTGATGAGATAGAAGAAGTATTTGCAGTTCTCCTCGATGGCGTCAGCGTTGGCGTACAGGTGTCCGGAGCGCTTGGTCATCAGGTACTTGCCGTTGTTGGCGCGGAAGGCCACGGCGCCGTCGCCCTGCCACTCCAGCTCGAACAACGCGTTGGATGACCTGCGGGGAGGGAACGCACACGAAATGTTACAAGATACTACATTATATTTTGTAATAGTGCGAAATACTAGCATTCCGCCAGCGGGTTCAGCTGCGTGGTCTGGGTATTATAAATTATGCTACGTTGATGACGTAATTGTCTTTATTCATGTTCTTAAAACAAATTCCCCCGAGAACCATTCATTCCAGACATAATCTATCTCTGTGCCAAATTTCATTCAGATCCATCCAAACTTTTACATTTCTAATATTAGTAGAATATTGTAGATAGGTAAGACGATATTTTAGACATTATACATTTAGAAGTTACTTGGAGATATTATAGAACTGGGTTTCAAACTCAGTTAGTAACTGAAGATTTATCTACTCGGTTTTGCTCTTAGACGTGAAGATTCGGGATTAGCCTAAGTTGTAATTCGACAATTTTGCAGATTAATCCTTTGGTACAGTAAGAGATCGTAAAATAAAAAAAATAAAAAAAAAATCGACACGAAGAAGAAGAAGTAAGAGATGGTTTGGTACTCACTTGTTGTCGCCGGAGGCCTGGATGCCGCCGCCGGTCTCGAGCGTCCAGTAGCGGTCCTGCATGGTGCGGATGTACCAGCGGCGCGTGGCCCAGTCGAACTCCAGCTGGAACGTCTCGTGCGAAGAGATCTCATCCTGGTTGGCGGTCACGTCCACTCCTAGAAACAAATGTTTGGTCAATAATATGTCTAAACCGTAAAAGTTATTCCTATGTAGTGAAAATGTTTTGTTTATTTGAACAGTCTAGCTCTGAATAAGGTTCATGTTCAAATCTTCAGCAACTAACTGTAATATCTCTCATATAATTCATCTGCCATTAAGGTCCGAGGGCTCTTATAGCTCATAAGTCCTTTAGGAATTGACACACCACTCCCAAAAGATACAGCAGTGGTAGAGCCGAATCAATAATATTTCGAGTATCATTGAAGATTGGGATACCGTTGCTCGATCTTGTTTTAAACTCTATATATACCATAAAAAAAAATTACACAATAAAGTTATTTTTAATGAAGGACAATTAAACGAATTTATCTTTAATGTCTGAGCTTTTCCCGCTGCCATCTACTCGAGAATGCTTTAGCTAACCGTCTCTCGAGCGTGTTGGTTCAGCTCTTAAGTCGCTATTAGTAGTTAGGACTACATCAGTAAACACTACGTTAAGACCGTCAAGTCTCTAGGGATTTGAACTCAGCGATATCAAAAGTTGAAGTAAGTAAGCTTCCATGTAGGATTGTAAAAACGTTTGGTCTCGAGGCAATGCACTACCTTGCAAAAATTTGACAGACCCCATGGGTTTGAGCTGTATGTACGTTGTCTTTCAATAAAATATTTCTCTGATGCGGCAATTTCTAAAACCACATTCACCCGGAAGCTAATTCAGTTGGAACGTTAAGTTCGAAGTAATGTTCTGACTTGCAGGAAGCCAGCCAGCGCATCACTCGCCCGGTGAGTCAAAGATTTGCCGCACGGCCGACAAGCAATCGTGCGCAACAGCGCAACTAGAATTAGGGTTGTCAGTTTCAAGTTCAATTTATTCTAACTTCGGGCATCAATTTCATACTTTATGGAAGCAAAAAATAATACAGTAAATACATAGTTTGTGTAAATATATGACGACGTCTGTGGTCTAGTGGTTCGAGTACCGGACTGCTGATCACGAGGGTTCGATTCCCACAAGACACAAATATTTATGTGATGAACTTAAGTGTTTGTCTTTCTTATACATATATAATAAGTATGTTTTTACAAAAAAAAAGGATATAAGTATTATATCCATTGTCTAGTACCTGTAGTACAAGCTCTGCTTAGTTTGGGACTAGATGGTGCTGTGTAAAATGTCCATATATATCGACTATCGGTATATTCAGATTATCTGTGCGTATGGTATATTGTGCGTATATTAATAGAAAATAAAATATTTGCATTACAGTTAGTTAACGCTTTTTGAATAAATAATTATTTACTGCTACAAATGGCAACCACTATATAGGTATTAGATAGTTGATTATACTGTTATAATATATGGATATCGTTGGTGTATGCTAGATTTGTGTAAAAAATAATGTGTTTAAAATAAATCTTTCAAATAAATGGAAGGAAACTTTTTTTAAGTTGGTTCAGTTAAAGTAAATGTAGGAAGTCTACTACAACAAACATAAGCGTTCCTATGACCGTGAAGCATTTTCGCCAACCCTGGGTTGCATCGTGCGCTCGATCGGGCTATGACCGGCGCACGCGCACAGTACCGCTAGCAGCTCTCAGCAAAGATGCATTGCCAACCATTATTTGTTGTATAACGGATACGTTGGACCGATATTTATACTAAATCAGAGATATATCAGATTGTACCTCTTGCTGGCCCACGAAATCTTACTACAGAGACTGCAGAAATTTTTAGAGTGAATGTGGGTACTGAATATCGCCAAAAGGGAAGTTCCCACGAGATTTAGAAATACTAAAATAATAGATTTTCAGAAGATTTACGAATATCCTAATGTGTTTTAGCATCATAACAATCGTCAACACAAGCGAAGGGTGGTGATGCGTGTAACATAGCCACACCCATGTAGTACATACACTGCACTGTCATAACATGCATATGCCACAATAATTACAGATTTTATCCCCGACGCGGTCGACTGCGCGTGCGCACAACGGGTGTAACGACAGATCATCGCAAACAGTCGTGTTATGTACTTGTATGTAATTATCAACGTGTGAGAGCTGAATGCCATCGCGGTTAGACGTATATAAAAGCTTGTTGTATGGACTGTTCAAGGGTTGAAGGAGACGTATGACGCTGAGTGTGACTGAGTAATAGTAATACCGCAAGCTTAATGAATCTTTAACAAGTGGCTACTATATAATAAATAAATATCCTGGGACATTTTTTACACAGCACCATCTAGTCCCAAACTAAGCAGAGCTTGTACTATGGGTACTAGACAATGGATATAATACTTAAATACTTTTTTTGTTGTAAATACATACTTATAATACATAAGAAACATCCAGACAAACACAAACACTTAAGTTCATCACATAAATGTTTGTGTCCTGTGGGAATCGAACCCACGACCTCGTGATCAGCAGTCCGTTACTCGAACCACTAGACCACAGACGTCGTCATATCTTGGCCTATTTTTCCTGTGACTGTACAATATTAATATTATAGGGTATCTGTAGTGTCTACAACTCTGTTAGATGTTAATTTGAATCTGTTGGTGATAAGAAGGTTCTATTTATAAGTAGCTAAATGGTAATTAATTAATTACTAGTCTCTTGTCTATTTGTACTATCTTACATTAGCAAAAAGTAAATTAAATCAGTTTATATTTACTTAAAAAACTGTTACCGAACTTACTTATAATAAAATTATTCTGTTATTGGACTTGTAATTATTCATATACCTAAAACTAGATACGGCAGTGAAAAGAAAAATGTAGGAACCATGATAATAGTTGTTAATTCAATTGCTAGAGGTAGCTGGATTTTATTGCCAAATTAAAGTTATTATACAATTTCAACTTTTACATAAACTTCTGATGTGAGCATAGCTCGTTAATCAAATAAACCGAGTAGGCAAACTACTGGCCAATTATATTAAATTAAATAAATAACTAAAATAAATGTTTTAACGTTATAACCAGCGAGCGGGCCACTTGGAGCATAAATTTAATTAAAACTATAAAGTTTAGTGATGTGGCGAGATCACACGACACTGTGCAGGCATCCGTGCAGTAGAAACGTTAGAAAGCATAGCGCGCGTTTTTTGTGCGGAATAGTTGCGCGTGCGCCGCACTATCATCTAATTCCGTTGACAATTTGACGTTGCTGAATACCTCTTAATTGGCCTGCTTTTGAATGCGAATTATCATGCATATCCGATTATAATATCCGCTTTTTCCCTGTGAAATAGATCTTGGTATGGACGGTTAAGTCGACAGACAAGTGATAAATTACAATCACACTTGTGAACGCTGTGAATGTTTTCAATTACCGTAATCAGGAAAATATAATTATAACTAAGAATAAAATTAGCGATAAAATGTGGAAAGTTTTGAACGCGTTTAGAACAGAATACCGAATGATATCAAATTATGTAAATTCGTATAATCTGCACAAGTGCAACTGAGCATATATTTTTAATTTTCTACAATAAAATAGAGAGGCGGCTACGCCTAATATAGCACGCGACCGTTAACGAGTAAAATATTATAATTAAGCATCTTAACAACGTATTACCCGGTCTTTGCACCTTAGAAAGGTGATTTGAATTTCTAATGATGTTAGATGTGTAATTAGTAAGACAATCCATCTGTCACTTCACCTACTGCCGTTACAGATATACAAATTAAAATTACTTGATCAAACAACTGTTTAACGAACATTTTAATATTAAATAGGTGTACTTATAAATAATGTTTGTTAAACAGTTAAGTTTGGTGGTAATAACTGTTAAGATTTCAAACTATCATTTTCGTTTCAAAATAAATTAGATAGCTACTTAGGTAAGTAAATAATGTAATTTGTGCGTATCACTAGGTAGGTACATAATTATTATTATAAAACGAAGTCCACCCGCCGCGCTGCTCTGTCTGAACGCAAGATATAAAAAACTACAGAGCGAATTTTCATAGGTTTTTCACAATGGACGGTGTGATTCATCATGAAGGTTTAGATTTCATTAAGGTTTTGTGTAAATAGGCTGAATTATGATATGAAATGATCGAGGAACAGATACATTTTATCAATCTCACGGCAAGACGACGTAAACCGTTATATTATGTGGTAAGTACTACAGAAACCTACACGATAAACAGTCGTGACTGGCCGATACGTAAGCCTGATAGCAAGGTCTGGATCGTGACGAGGTATTCACAGGAAACCGCACCAGAGTGTGAGGAATCGAAGAAGAAGAAGAAGAAGAAGAAGAAGAAACAACTTTTATTTGGCCAATGCCGAGAGACACCAAGAAATTACAAATAAAAATAATATAATAAAAAAGGAAAAAAAAAAAGAAAAGCTAAACATACAGCACCATCAAATATTAATATTATTTTTTATTTTTAGTGTCTATTGGGGTGTCATTTTAAGTGTCTCACGGATAACTTTAAAGTACGGTAAAATATCTACGGTACGAGGCCGATGTACCCTTCCGCTTTCCTGGAGTCGTATACGATCCATGAGGACTATCAGCCACGCAAAAAAATGTGCAAAAATCTTACCGTTTACCGGCTTCCCATTGCAAATTGGCAAGTCAAGGTATCTCCTTTAGTTTTCTTTTTAAATAATCAATTAAGGGTGACCCAGAAGGTCGTAAGAGTTGTTACTGCAGATGCAGTAGTAGCAACAATAGTTTATAGACAGGTTAAAGACGATTTATTTACACGAATGTCCTTTTTATCCTACTGTACAACCCCTAGTGTAAATTTAATATCACGTAGGCCACGTTCTGGGCACACGTTTTAGGCACACGTTCTAGACACACGTTCTAGCCACACGTTCTGGGCACACGTGTCGTAACGGTATACTTCAGTTGTCAGTTGGCGATGGTTAAAATTGTCTCTTATCATCATTTGCCAATTCCGTCTAAATACCTATAAATATTATTAAAGTTTTACCGGACAAGCAAGACTATTACTCATTGGACAAGAAAATAAACGTTTAAATATCTTCTGTTCGATTATAACGTCGATATAGTGACGAGCGTGTCGTCGATCCGACACAAAAACTGTACTACTTACGTGAACAAATCTGTTCACAATAACTTAACCGTTACCTGGCGAAACTTGCAGTTATTTTTAAGTTTTCGATGACTTACTTCAGATGACAGTAACTGTTATTAGTTTCTTTTACATTAAAACCAGGCTAAGTGAAATTGCCAAACGAATTTTTGTCAAATCAGTCCATAGAATTGAGAGGACACAAAGCACATAAAAACATTCCTTGTATAATTAGCATGTAAGGTGTACCTCTTGTTGGAGATCCAAATAAAAATAAATAAATAAATAAATAGTGCCATGAAACTTAATAGTTCCATTTCTTATACCAACATAAACTTGGATTCTAAATTGTATAAGTATTTCTTGCCACAATACAATGGTTTTACACAATTTGGGGCTTAGAATAATTATAATTCAACATTTCAATACCTATTTAAAATATAAGTGAATCCTAGAGTCCTAGTGTCCCTAGAGTTAGAGGCAGACTAAGTCCAAAATCTCTGTAGAAACAAACTAGTCGTCGGTTGTCTATGTAGATTTGACGTTGAACTAATCATGGTAGGTACCAGGAGAGAAGCAAGGGCATGTCGCTAGTAGTTAAAGCTATGGTGAAATGTAACAGGCTACAAACCCATCCTAGCCCGGGGTAAGTATGACCATGCATAACTCGTAGCTCAGGGTTTAGATAATGACATACAGCTATTCCCGCGACGTTTCCCGTTCAGTGTCACTCATAATGAAGGCAACGGTCACCGTGACTATGCATGATGCGGCAGCTTTATTAAAGTGGTACAGTCTACTCTACAGCGAGATTTAAGTTCATGTTAAAGGTCATAGGTTGGGGCACCACACTCTATTGTGGGTGGGTAAGAGAAGCATCGCATTATTCAGATATTCGAAAATTGTTTAACTATTGACATGATAAGAAGTTGGTACACCTATACACTAATGAAGAATGAAGCCTATACTATACGGTTGAAATATCATTGATTGCATTTTAACCGACAATAAAAATAATTATTAAGATACATCATATAATTATATTGTTTGTACCTAGTAGATTTTTCATTTGGCCAAAATAATAATAATAATAAAATTATCACTCGCTTTAACGGTGAAGGAAAACATCGTGAGGAAACCTACATTCCTGAGAGATATTCTCGAAGGCATGTGAAGTCTGCCAACCGGCATTAGGCCAGCGTGGACTATGGCCTAGTCCCTCTCATACCGAAAGGAGACCTGTGCCGAGCAGTGGGACAGTTAATGGGTTGATGAATGTTACCACAATTCATTCAATTTCACCTTATCTTTCTCTATACTAAACTAAATACCTAGTAGCTAGCTACACTGCTTCAGAAGACAGTACCTATGAGAGGTGAGGGCCGGGTCGACACGCCACGCCGTTACTCTTCAACGATCCTGACCGCCTGGTACTTGCTCACGTCATCTCTGTTATAATGGCTTCCTTGACTGTTGTAATTGTAACTGTACATCATGCGTGAGAAAATCATAAAGCCGTGAGATATTTTGATGAAAAAAAATTGTTATAATAATAATAATAATAATCAATTTATTGCAAGTAACAAGACTCATTTTTGTTAGTAATACATTAAAACTTATCCTATGTTAGTAGTTATATTACAATACAAAACATCTGTTGATACGAAAATCACCGCTGCACCACTCCATGTGAGATGGCACGGCAGTGATTAATGTACACACAGTCCAGCCTATCTGTGATCATGGCCAGAATGCTGTTGGAACTAACGCGCACTCTGCGCACCAGAGATGCACACCGTTTGCGCATTAGGGCGTAAAAACAATCCACTCCCGCCTCAGCGAACATCCCCGATGCACTGCAGAAGCGAGGCAACCCCAACAGCACCCTGAACGCATTGTTGTACTGGATACGGAGGGAATTGTAGGCTTTTCGAGTATACCTAGCCCACAGGCTGCATGTATAAAAAGACGTGCAGTAGGCTCTGAATAAAGTAATTTTAACTTTGTTTGAGCATTGTGCAAACCTGCGAGCCAGCATGTTCGCTCTGACCGACAACGCCCTCCGTTCCCTTTCCACGTCCTCGTCATCCCTGAGATCAGGAGTAAGAATATGCCCAAGATATTTAAAATTAAACACCCTTTTCAATGGATGTCCATTGAGCAGAATGGGTGGTATTGTTATCGGGCTTTTACCTCCTGTCTCAAAAACCATAACTTCGCTTTTCTTCACATTGTACTTTAGGCCATGACTTTCGGCATACTTTTCACATATGTTGACCAGTTTTCGTAGCCCGCATGGTGACGCGCTCAACAACGCCATATCATCCGCATAACTGATATTATTTAAACATATGCCATCTATGTAACAACCAACTCTGGCGCTGCTGAGCTCGCCGATCAGTTCATTCATGTAGAGGTTGAAAAGCGTAGGCGAAGATAAACCACCTTGCCTCACCCCGCATTCCAACCCATACGAATGTGAAAAGGCACCCGCCCATCGCACTGTATTGACCTGGTTTCCATACCAATATTTCAGAACATTAATAAGTGCGTTTGGTACCGAGGTCTTTTTCAACTTACTCCATAGGATGTCGTAGGAAACCAGGTCAAAAGCTTTGGACAGGTCGAGAAAGCAGCAATACACTGAGGTTTTGTGCTTCGCATAGTAATTGACAGCATGCTTCAGACACAGCACTGCACTCTCTGTTGATAGTCCTGGCCGAAATCCGAATTGGTTATCATGGATTTGGATGTATTTATTCAGCTGTGTATTAAGCATGCCGTCTAATACCTTTGAAATGACAGTGGCTAAAGATATGGGCCTATAGTTAGACTTGTCAGCAAGGTCACCGGTTTTATTTTTTACTATGGGCACTACCACAGTACGTAGCATATCTGTAGGTATATAGCTATGTGTTGCACAAAAAGAATACAGCATAGCCAAGACTCTAGGTAAATGAGGTCCCGCATACCGAAGGTGCTCAATACTGAGGCCGTCATGACCCGGGGATTTACCCTTGGTCATAGATTGTATAGTCTGGGCAATTTCTTTGGCTTTGAAATTTATCTCCGGTTCTATGTCGACCCCAGCATCAAGCACTCCCTGGGAAGACCCCAATGGTGACCTTACATAGAACTGATCCTTGAACAGGTTCGCAATTTCTCTCGGCCCGGTCACACCACAGACGCTCACGGGCAGTCCGGATTTATAACTCAGTTTTTTGGTATTTTTCCAAAATGCACGGAAATCATTTTTAGAATGGTTTGATGCTAAAATATCCATTTTGATTTGCGTTTCGTGATCCTGGCACCATTTCAGGCGTGATTTAAAAACTTTTCGGGTCTTACACATTTCATCATAAACATTACCGGAAGTAGGTTTACCGTACCAATTCCATAACAAAAACTGTTTCCTAGCCTGCCCGTGAGCCTCTGCTACATGTTTGTTCCAACCTACAATAACTTTCTTTTTAACTCCCCTACTACTTCCTCGACCCGCCATAGCCGCCTCAGTCAGGGCCCGTACAATGCTATCATAAAGTTTATCTATAATAGATCTATGAGAAACATCATTACACATCTTATCACAACATATATTAAGTTCTTGGGGAAAATCTACAAGTCTTAGCCTTTTGTTACATTCCTGACGATAGTTATCTATTTCTTGCTGACATCTTTCGCCCCACACAGCGCTATTTCGATAGCTTCTAACATCATGTGTCTTTGATGGGATAATACTTAAGTTACAGTTAATTAGAAGTGGAAAGTGGTCAGACCATAGAACATCGTACAAAACAGACACATTGAGTACTGTGTGCGCAGCGGCTTGTGTCACAAGACAATGGTCAAGCCAACGTTTAGAACCATGTGACTCACTTAAAAAAGTGTAGGTATCCAAACTTAACATCTCAGTGTCAACACAAGACCATTTTTGATCCGCACAAAAGTTTAAAAGTTCGCGATAAAATCGTTCAGTGGGGTGCGCGTTGTAATCACCCAACATATACACACAGTCGACGCCACAATTTTCTATAATAGCACTTACCGAGCTCAGTACATCAGTGAAATCCATCAAGTTCGCAATCACATCTACAGGCATATACAAACACATCACCAGGAAAGCTTTATCATTCGACACTATTTTGATAGAACATATACGCGGGTTATCACACTGAATAACAGTCACATCCTGGAAAACACTCTTTCTCCATAGCAGAGCGACCCCACCGTGTGGCCGACCGTATAAAATACCTTTGGATAGGTCCACTGCAGATACACCCGTCGAGGAGAAATCTTCACTTATAGTGTCCAAGAAAGGCATCTCATTTGGCAATAACCAAGTTTCTTGTAATGCTATCAAATCACAGCCTTTACAAAGATCTTGGATGCTTGATAAAGAACGCTTCACGTTCTTGCAATTAAATGTAATAAACTTATAAGCCTGATTATTCATTCCTTTATTGATTTCATATTGCTAGGGCCGAGCGCCTCAACTTCATGTTTGGGCCGAAAGTGAACAAACCTTCGAAAAACAATGCCTTCCGGCCATATTTTCTCGTCTAGGTATAGCGGTAACTTATTTATAGATACGAAGAATTTGTAGGCGTTGTATTCGCATTCACGTTTAATAGATATTTTCTCCAATGATACCCTTTCTTGCGTTTTCTTTTCAATATAATCCACAATATCAACTTCCGATGTACTCTTATGAACATTTGTAATAAACATCGGCATTTTTCTCTCGGCCGCCCTAAACTTCTCTTTAGACTCAGTTATAGCCTTTCCCGTTTTACCTTGTAAGCGATGGTTGAGTGATTTCTTATTACGCACTTCTATCCATCCGTTATTTACAACCTTTTCAATCTGTGCAACACTCGCATAAGACCTCTCTTGTGATACGTGTAACAGCTGCTCGGCCCGTCCGTTATCAGTTAGCGGTAGCGATGACGTAGTAGCCCCGCCTCCTCCACCTCCATCTACGCTCGGACCGTTACGTTCGACACTGATGTCACAGCGGTCCCCGCTCGTCCGGTCCGGTAATGGTTCACTTCTACCCTCGGTACAATTAGTAATGATCTTATCGTATTTTTCACAGTTTTCTATTTGAGACAATGACTCGTCATAATTTTTATCTTCAATAATGGCGCTTTGTATATTTGACAAACCTATAGGAGAGTGATCTCGATTTATACCTCTCTGTATCTGTATTTTTGAAAGCAAGAATGTTGGTGTAGTTGGTTATGGTCTTTTAGTTACAAATACAACAAAAAAATACTTTTACGGCCTACAGATTTTCCGTGAATGCACGTTCGTATAATTATGTTTTTTTAAATGTACATTTAAGTCAGCTTTCAGTCTAATCAGATGCGGCGGAATATCAATATTTTACATGAAGCTACTGCCGTCAGGACCCCCGGCATATTCCGAAGCCTGATTTCTGATCAATAAGAATAAACTGATCTGACTGGAACCTACAATTCTCATGGGTACTACCTCTAACAATTCTCATGGGTTTTGAATGATAACTAGAACCCATAGTTTATCTCGATTTTTAAGAATTTCAAGATAAAATCTTTGAGACCGATCGATCACGAGTATAATAATGATTACTTATACCCCTGAGCAGGCATAAAATAAATGAATACGGTTCAATGACAATATTTGCTTCGTATGTGACAATCCGGCACGAGATGACGGCAAGTAGGTACAAGTATGCAAACACAGCACATCACTAAACAATACAGGTGAACACACTCAGTATTGGCGCGCCTCTCACAACACACGCTTCTGGGAACACGGAACAATCAGCACACGTCATGTCGCCGGGAGGCTGGAGACGTCAGATAATGTTTGTGTTCTACGGCAGTGCTTGACAGTAATTAATACAAAAACCTATAGAACATACAAAGAAACGGCGACATTCTTTCCATACCGATCATGAGAGTAGGAAACGCGTGTAATTAGGGACTTGAAGCGGGTGAGGTGTGAGTGAAGCCATTAACTTTCACTGTATCACTAGATAGGAAGTAGGCATGCAGTAATGCAACCAGAAAGGAAGTGCACATTATGTGTGTTGATGAGCGGACGATTAATTGGAGCGATTTTAGTAACAGACCAGTATTGGTACTGTGAGGAGCAAACCAGAGTCAGCTCGCGGTAACACAACTACACTTTCCGAGGACCTTCCAGAGAACTGCCATAACCTTTTATAGGTCGCAACAATAGGGAAACTATTTCTGTATAATCGTACTTCTGCCCTAAGATACAAGCTACGCTTAGTTTGAGGCTCACTCGACGTTCCACTGTTTGTTACTTTTCTGGCAATAAACAATTTGTATTTGTTGTAGATGTCCCAGACTCCCAGTCCAAGGTATCATCATATCAGCCAAAAACGGTCCAATGCTAAACAAAGGCCTCCTCCAATTACTTCCAAAAAGACCGGTCGTATGCTGCCTGCATCCAACGACTCCTAGCGACCTTTTCCAGGTCGTCGGTCCATCTTGTTGGAGGCGGTCCCATCCTAATATGAGCCGTGTAAGAAGTAAGAACTCACCTTGTTTGACGGACACGTATTTTTCGTTCAAAGCAGCGACGAAGGCGGCCTGCGGCAGGCTGTCCTCGAGCGAGAACAGCTCGTCGCGGGTGACGGCGGTGGAGCGCGTCTTGAGCACGGCCTTGGAGCCGATGGGCGCCAGGTACGCGCCGGCGCCGTCGCGCAGCGCCAGCGCGCCCGCGTGGTACTCCGCGCTGAACAGGCACGTCGACGTGCACTGCTCTTGCAGCTGTACGGAGAAATACATTGACGGTGAGATAGGTTCATCATCACCGAAGAAACACCTCACATTAATATTTATACGCTCTTTATTGAAGCACGTAAAGCTTCGATGTCTTTTGAAATCTCACCAACCTTATGCTCTAGTTTCCTAATGCCGAGTAGACCCAAAGAAGAACTAAACTGAGAGACGATCAGGGCCGAACGCAGCAAGCCAATGTGTTCTCTTCTTAAATTTGTTGGTTTAGGGACATGTTAGTTTTTTAGCGTGTTTATTTCATTGTTGAAGAGGCTATGATGATGATCGAAAATGCACACAGACTTTGAACTCAAGCGTACGACTCTTCTCGTTACTACTACTAGTGGACTTTTATAAGTATGGAAAAAAGGAAATCTGATTAAAAAAAAATCCTTAAAAAGTATTATTGATGCAAAATCGATTCTATCTATTGCAAGTCGAATAATCTATATAATTTACCCATACCAAGCCTGGCGATTACGGTGATTGGTTTACATCAAGTTTGTCTATATTCAGAGTTAATGTGACAGCAATAAAACCTAATACGGTCTGATGTTTCCAATTGCATTAAGTACATCACTATTCAGTCTTCGGTATATATAGGTAGGTATCCTGTACGCAGGCAGTTTGATTGCCTCCACTATAGAGCAGCATAGTGTATACTGTGTATAGGTGATGTCTCACGCATCGTACGTTTAGTATCGACGTTCCCATCTTCTTCTTCTTCGTGTCGATGGTACGATTTTATTTTTCAAATTAAATCTGGTGCGCCCAAAACTTCGCCACCTCCACAGCACCGTCAGTGGCAGCGCAGAGGTCGCTTAGATTGCAGGTTGTGGGGCACAAAGGACAGGATAGGAGGTGCACCATTGTTTGCGGCACAGTTCCACAACCACACCCTGCTGCCGTTTTATCGAGATATCCCCACTTCACCAGGTTTGAATTACACCTCCCCACTTGGGTTCGGAGTCGGTTTAGTGACTTCCAAATGTGCCAAGGAAGATCACATCCTGGGGGGAGGTGCTCGCTTGGTGGTAGGTAATTAGTCGGTGGGGGGGATATCTCCAACCACAGTTTGCGGCGGGCCTCGGTCGGACAACCCGATAAGGCCTCTGCCGATTTTAGGAAACTGTGCCGACTTTTAAGTCTTTGTTTTGGTAGTTGGGCGCCAAACAGTGGGTGTCTAGGGTCCGATTTCTGTTTATTTTTCTCCACTGCGCATGCCACTTCTCGTCGGACCTGTGGGGGTGCTATGCCAGCCGTGGGATAGAGAGAGATAATTGGGGTCGGTTTAAGGCAGCCTGTAATTGTGCGACATGTTTCATTGAGTGCAATATCTACTTCCTTGGCGTGTACCGAACGATGCCACACTGGACACGCGTATTCGCCCGCCGAAAAACAAAGTGCTAAGCCAGAAGTCCGGAGTACCTGAGGTGAGGCACCCCAGGTAGTTGATGTTAAGCGCCTGAGAAGATTGTTACGGGACGTTCCCATGTGGTGGGGAGTCGATGGGAAACAACGGCCGCGACGACATTGTTTGCGAAATGAGCTAACTGGGATGCAGGTAGGGGTGGCACATGCAATAAAATGCATTATTTTGAGCCTTCGCGGGTTGTCACCCAACAATTGACCAAACATCGTATTCATTGTGATCACATCTACGCAAATAAAGGTTCGGGCAGAAGCTATTGTGTTTCACTAAAGCACCAACGAGCACAGTAATTAAAATCCTGGCACACATTTGACTTTTCGATTGGTTTTGGTTTAATTTAATAAAAGGTCTTTCTACTCGTAGTCTGGCAAGTCTGAGACACCGATAGCTCTATCTCTCGTCTCTATAATCCAATTTCTAATCATAAATGTACAGTGAGAAATTACTGATTATCATTTAGTTTTAACTAAACAATATATTTTATATCCGACATCCGTATGCCAACCCTAGGGTAAATGCGCGTACGCAATTTGCGACTACAAATAACGTATTGTACAAGTGTTGAGCGCCCCAACACTTTGTTTTGCGCTTTTCATGTCAGCGTTGCATCTTAATATGCACACTTGTGTATTGTTAAACTGATTCTTTTACATAATATGGTAATGGTATTTATCCAGGGTTTTTGTTATCACTGTTACTAATTAGTGTGAAAAAGAAAGAATCAGAATGATTGTCTTATTCGAATGCTAATTACGTTGAAATAAAAAGTTAGATTTGTTCTGTTAGATTACTAATCTTTCTGAGGTATGGCTTCGTCTTGGGTGGCTTGAAAGTACTATAAATATGTAAATATTACATCTTTTGTCCTATAGTACAAGTTCTACTTAGTTTGGGCCTAGCTGGCGCTGTGTAAAATTTCAGTTTTTTTATAGTACTAGGTCTAGGACGCTAATTTTGACTGACAGATCCAGATTTATGAAGTAAAGGTATTTGAAATTATTTCGCAGTCATGTTGCAGCGGGCCCGACCATCCCTTACAACGACGTGTCATCATCAGAATTTCCACTCACCTTGCCTCCAGCACTCAAGTACTTGTTGTTGCAGGTGTGCAGGGCGTACTTGCCGCCCTCATCAGCCCTGAACTCCAGGGTGAACAGCGTGTCCTCGCCCCAGGGCACGTTGGCGTCCACGTGGATCTCGTCCAGCGATTCCGACAGGTGCGCGAAACGCTTGCGGCCGATGGAGCGGAGGTTCATCTGGAACAAATGGGGGATAAGTACCATCACGCCTGGGTGAACAAAAGGCAGAGTTTCCCGAATGATTAGGCAGACGTGTACAAAGTGCTTCGTTTTCACTGGTCCTATGTAATAGGGCACCAGCCTTTTGTCATAAATCCAAACACCGAGCTGCTACTGAGAAAATCCCAACGATACTTCTCGACCTGAGAATAAAACCCAGCAACTCATGCTCAGTCGCGATTACGACTACTAATATTATATATATAGAGTATCTAAAGGTGCTCCCTCACCAAGAGCAATCGCATGTCATGAAACGTTACGGAGTCAAACATTCATCAGTGAGCGAGGGCAACCGATACAACTTGTACCATCATGTTTAAAATGTAAATTAAAACCTTTTTATACAAATGATAAGCGAATGCATGTTAGGGAAGCAGTATTGTAACAAAACGCTTAAAATCGAATCCTTAATATTACAGGCGAATGCCTTAGTGAGGGCGCACATATACATTAAATACGTTTTATAATTATTGCCGACTGGTAACCTGTCACAACAAAGTCATTTATAGGCAGTGCATTCCCCTCTCGAGGCGGTCGAGATCGTCGATACGCCACGGAATCTCCGAGGCACGCATTATCTCGCATGATATGTCATTCACATGTTATTACCTAGATTATGCGTCTGAAAAATGTGGAACGGAACATAATCACATACTGTTTTACTTTTAATATTCTCACTTAAGTTTTATCCTTTCCTTTCCTAATAGGCCAGGTACAATTTTTTTTAATAAGTATTGCTAAAATCTGATCGGCCTTCTATCAGAAGTGAATGCTTCTCTCGTATGTGATCAGAATTGCATAACTTCAGTTCACCTCTCTAATAAGATTCATTTTCTGTTCCTGACCTGGTTTGAAATCTATATTTTTTGTTCTAAGTTCATGCACATCGTATGTCTATTTTGCAATTCGAAGTAGACATAAAATTTGAGCTGGTTTGGCAGAATACGGCTGCTGAGTTTATCTTTCACGTATATAATACTAGCTTTCCACCAGCGGCTTCGCCCGTGTGGTCGGGGTGTTTCTTATTACTTTCATCCCCTATTTCAAGCCCTTACAGCCCTTTCGCTTTTTTACGACAGACGGACAGACAGACACGAGTTACTTTCGCATTTATAATACCTACGGATTTCAAAATCCGCCGCTAAGCAATAATGTAGCTAGAGAAACTACTGGGCAATCTCATCTGAACTGACCGAAGACAACGCGAGTGATACCACTGGTGTACTAAACCCAACTGCGGTAGCCGGTTACCACCAGCCTGCTCTGCATATTTATCATGTTGTCACATTAAGTAGGTAAGTGTTAACCTGTGGCCTGGCGGCGAGGTGTACGTGCCACAGCTCAGCGTCGCCGGGCACCTTGGCGGTGCAGCACAGCTTGTCGGAGCTGGAGCCGAGGAAGTAGCCCCGCTCCACGTTGCGCAGCGCCCAGCGCCCGCTGTTGTCGTCTGACACGCTGCAGGAGAAGAAAATAAATCAGTACAACTGTAGAACTTCAGATTTGTGTCAGTACCTACTCAGTATATTTAAGGCCCGTTTCACAGGTTACATATAAGTTCCCCTTAAATTACTTGGCAGATAATTTCGTACAAAGTTCCATTTTTTTATGTATCCTACGGGTAGCGGCTATCCAGAGGTGGTGATACAGGCCCTTAGTCAGATTATTATTTTACAATATTACGTTACGTAACAGGGCACCAGGTTTTGAGCAATAATTTTGTTAGTATATGATCCAACAAAAGAACTGAACTAAAATTACTTACGACTCGAGTAATTTGATGCTGGAGTTGAATCCATTTACAAATGTAAGTACATAATGAGCGTAACAGGGATCATACACCTTTGTGATCAACCATTACAAATATTTTTTAAATGATACAGAAACAATCTAATATTTTTTAAAAGATACAGAAACAATCAAATAATTTTTAAATGATATCAAATAAGGACCTTATTTTAACTAACATAAACAGAATTCGCTTACAGCTATAGACCAACAAACAATGGATGCTTGGGATGGCTTCGAGGAAAAAGCCCCAGACTGACACGTCGCCAATTAGGAATGCCGTGCAATTATTTCATTAGTGGTTTATATAAGGACCTATTGGGAGACGAACGTTAAATGGTTAGGATTTTTGAAGACAAAGGGCGTGATGTCTGAGCGTCAGCAATTATAGAAGCTTTTGCTAAGCATCATTTTCGTTCTGGAGTCCAAAATGGCCACTGTGATGAATCATAATTATTATGATTCGCAAAAATCGTTATAATGCAAGGCTAGCCCTTATTGGTAGCAAGTTTCGTGCAGGCAATTCATAAATATTATTATTCGATTTTAGCCCCCTAGCATTACAATTTTTCGTTTCAAATTCTAATCCTAAAAAACCTCCACGTTATATTATGGATGAATTATGTATTATCTCAGTCAGTTCTGTCAGCTCGAGCTAGATAACACGACAGTTCGTTGCTCTGCTGTTTGTTTTCAAAACTTCATTCAAGCAGTGTTACGTAAAGAAATCTCAACTCGATTTCTTGGATTTGTAAGAATCTTCTGCGATATAATGCATGCAGCGTAAACTTAACCCTGCTTTGTTTGTGCATGCAGTGGGCTAATAAACACAGTACGTGGATTACTTCCAGTGTGAAAACAGAGGTCTGCTCCCAAGGGGATGGAGCTGCCCCTTGCACGCCTGCACGGTGCCGCATTTTAATTAACCACTTACACTACACGACTCGAGGGTTAATGCGCAGTCTTTTGTTTATATAC
The DNA here is from genome assembly GCA_946251955.1 of Acronicta psi. Lineage (NCBI taxonomy): Eukaryota > Metazoa > Arthropoda > Insecta > Lepidoptera > Noctuidae > Acronicta > Acronicta psi. Next base: position 447,347 of record OX276477.1, on the reverse strand, counting down.
TTATTGGAACCCGTCTGGTTTCTTCGTAGCTAGTAGGGCGACAGTGTACTTGCATCGTAAATACTACTATTCAGTATTACCTATGTGAAAGTATGTCTGCCCATCTCGATTGCAATACATGGGGAATTGGAATATACCGAAATTCTTTCTTCTAAGGATTCCTCTCAGCTCTTCTTCGGTCTTATATTTCAATTGTATTTATCAACACTGCCACCTGAGGCCCTATGCAGGGCATTGCCCGAGCATTGCCCTGCATAGGGCCTATAGTTTTTCCTAATGGAAAAAGAGCCATAGCATCTTTGAGTAGACTAGTCCCAGTTGACGACAAGTAAGCATCAGCCATTGTGTTGCTCGACCATAATTTAAAGTTAAGTTAGGTCCAGTACCTAAATAGTTCTCTTAGCAACATTTTACTTTGTAACAACGTAATGGGACTGCACTACACTGCAGTAATTGACCGGAACGCAATGGAGTCGACAAAGTTTTATGGCTTCGATGTTCATAAGTCTAGACTGCTGACGGGTCTCTGTTTGACCTACTTCGATAATAAGACCTCGTTAAAAGTCAGCGATAATATGTGGCAATTTTGGTTTCACCTCAACAAACTTGAATGTATTGTTCTTAACAAATAACAAAGTAACTTCAAGTTATTGCAAGTGGTGTTGTGTGTGGTTGATGTTACAAATGAAGACAGGCAGATACACACAAAAGGGATACAATAATGACCGCAATCGTCATTGCGAGATCGATATGTCCTGAACACAAAAATACCAGTTTTATGGATGACTCGCCAGGCTCGGCCCGATTAGTAGAAGGGTCGAAGGCCCAACAAGCTGCAATAATAATTATTTTACTTAATTTTTGATTAATATCACTGTTAAAGATCGATTTTCCGTCTTCTCTATTGAGTCAAACACAACAACCTGCATGCTGCAGAATGTGAAATGAAAATACTCATTTAAGAAACGGTAATTTTGCCACACAATTGCATTTTATCTTGATTTAACACATCAATATCCGTAGAGAACGCAAGACAAAAGGCGAAACTTGCTAAAGAAACCTTTTCAGGTCCATCAACACACACTCCATCAATAGTCGCAAACGCAACATAATGCATTGCACAAAATCCATTAAGTTTAAAACATCAATGGTGAAAGAAGGTAATACTCAAACAAACACTCTGGTAACATTTGCATCACAACACCGGTTGAAAGCGACATTCAATTTAAATGCCAGACGCTTTGTAAGCACAAGGGACTTGCACGTTGAAGAGCAAACGAGGTACAATAAAAATGTCGGCGATCATATTACATGGGACACGGGAGGTTGTGAAAAATAATACAAGTTAAAAACTGAAACCTCAACTGTGTTAACGTACAATGGTGGAGGTTAGTCTGTACTTTGTTTTAAAACTAGCTGTTCTATCTTTCTCAATCCCGTGGAAATTCCCCAAAATCATCCTAGTGCACATCTACGTCACTGGAACATTTTTGAAAAACATGCTTCTAGACCCAGCAGTTTTAGCTGTGCGTTGAATGATCCGTTAGTAAATCTGTCTGTCAGTTTCTGCTTTTATAGTTATACGAGTAGATAAATAACCATAGATCCATGATGCATACGACTACTAACTAAATTCTCACATGTGTGGTGATCTGTTTGTCTGTTTTGCAGTGTTTTAAATCGAGAGGGTGAGAGCTCATAATAAAACGCGTTAAGCGATGAAATATTTTAAGAACTTTGAATCTGAATAATTTCTATGTCACCTCCGTTGGTTTTATCAATACATCTTCGATGTAATCTAGTTTCACTCAGGTTACCCGTCGCCGTGATAATTCTGTTTTTTCTACCACGGGACACAGTTTTGAACGTCCTTAAGTAACTCATACCAAATTCTGGACGTTTATTTACGAACCCTGAGCTCAAGCATTTTTTTACAAATTGCTTTTAAGGATTAAGTTATATGCCTTAGTTTTGTATTGACTTAGGATTGCTTGTACAGGGTAAGGAAAAGGTATACAAATAAGTATCTTTGATGAATTTGCGTATCTTTTAACCCCCGACAGGTCATCCTAAGTCAACAAATATACAATAATAATAATTTCCATAACAATTGTGACCCCTACAACCCTCAAAACAATATTTAAAGACATTATTTCGGCACGCGCTTGTTAGAAGTCTTCCAACCTTCACGTGACCTTTGATTTTACAGACTGAAACAAACTTTAATACTTTAATTTAAGGTTTATTGTCCCTTGAGGTCGTCTCGTTTCCAACCCTTATTCGCTCCCCTCTTAGCTCCCGTGTATTTTGTAGTGATCAATAATTTTGGGGTTACCTCCGGTAAGGGTTAACATGCTTCAAAGGTCTATTAAAGTGTTTTATGGAGCTGTTAGAAGCAGGTACTAGGCATTTAAGTATGTTTTTGGTATATTAGATATGTTTATCTACTATAAAGAATCATAATGAATCCACCAACTTTTTAAAAACATGCAACAAATTGTATGGCTTTCCAGTAGTTTTTATATACGTCCAGGAATCCTTTGGCTAAGTGGGCGACGTTAAATTAAGATTAGTTAGGGAAATCTATTAGTCAAAGACAATTATTGCATCCTAAGTGAATTGGCTCGGTGAGCACAAAGATGGCAAATGTTGAGCAAAAACATGGTATATCGAGTGAACGTCTGGAAGTCAACAAACAATTCCCAAGTTATTTGTGTGGACAGTGAGTCACGGGTTGGAGTCACGTTTCATCCCTTTTATTTGGGAAGCTGCGAAAGAACGTGACTCAGTTTTGTTTTCTTCTGAAAGACACGATTGGGACAAAATCTCTTCCGAAATTAAAAATATCGAGTACATCGACCTGTACGATCTCTTCTCGATTTGATCATCAAACATTGAACTATTTTTATATACCTATCCTAATGCAGCCTAATCCCAAAAAACTGCAAAAACTTTAGAATAGTTTTTCCTATGTCTTGTAACTTTTTTCTAGCTCGTTTGCCTAACCCTAAGACAATGCAGGAAAGACCCTTCCCTGTTCCAAGCCGTTCCGTCTGTTGAATGAGCGGTCCATTTGGGCCGTGTCGGGTCCAATTTGTGATAGTTTTTGCTAATGTAATTAAAGCCACAACTTCATCTGAATGACACAGCAATTCGTATCTTACGACGCATTGCAGCTTTAGTCAGGCAGGCATCTTCCACTTATATTTTTTCAAAACCACTTAGAATTCAACGAAAGTCACACAGAGGTTCCGCACTTTTTTTACAAATAGTAAGCAATAAATCAAATGTAACATGGGGTATAAAAACGTCGCCGGCACAAGAAGCTCTGTTCCGGTGAGTCACAAGGATTAGCATTAGTATGCGAGGGGACACCGCCATTGTATGGTGTCGAAGACTGAGAACATGGACGCGATAAGATTGTTTGATCTGGATGTGTATTTGTTCCGATTTATTTCATGTTACTCACAGATTAGATCATTGACATCTAAAATTTTTCTTTGTATCATTTTTGGGACTTCGACGACAAAGATACAAGTACAAAAATATAAACAGCTGATGGCAATGCCTTACGCCCCGCAAGACAAGAATGATTTCAGACCTAATGAAATATGTGGGAGCCTGTTTATTTTTAACTAACCCGCCTACTATAATATGCATGTATACTACACATAAACCTTCTTCTGAATCCACTATCACTTTTATCTATTACTGATAACTGCATTATAATTCGTTGTTTAATTTAAATGATCTAAGTGCACAAACAGCGGGAGCGACTTTATTTTATACTATGTAAAGAAGATATGGTAATCGGTTCTCGTATATTGTTCAAAAAAGTAAGCATTTGTACAGAATCCTAGACGTTACTAAGAAACGATAATGTCTGATAATTATGACACGCAGTAACACACGCGTACTCACACACATTGCATAGCTTCTGCTATCAGTAAAAGGGTTCTCACCTGATATGGAACTTGCTGCCAGGCTCCTTCTCCTCAGACTCGCAGGTGACGTTGCCGAAGGAGTCCACAGCCAGGTACTTGTCCAGGTGAGAGCGCAGGTAGATCATGCCTGGACAAAGAAGACAAATCGTTAGATGTTAGTGCGTGATGCTCAGGCCACACTTAAGAGACACGGCGAAGCTTATTGACGCGAAAATTAACGCGATACACAACGCGTCATAATTAACGCCTAAATTGAGTGGCCACACTTGAACCGCCAGTCGAAATATCACCTAACGTCAGCGGCAATGTCAATGCCGTTGTAAAATTATCGCGAAGAGTCGTGGTTACACTATGCTCTTTCTGCTGATGTAGTCATTTAAATGAGCTTTACCGCAAAACCATTTATTTACCATCCAATCCAAATACAGTACAGTTGTGTCGGCCACTTAACTTTTGTAGTAGACAGCTTTAATCTGAGCATGTTCGCTAGATAACAGAGATTAATCATGCCGCCGCCGCCTGTGATCGGTGGGTACACAACACTCCATCTGAACAGTGTCGATGGTGTCGATATTAGTATCGATATGTATTGAAAAGTATCGCTTTGAGTTATTTTTACGGGAGCATTAATAAGGTCGCTTTCGAATAGATTAACAAAGTATTTAGGATCATCAGCATGAACCCATTAACTGGGTCACGGCACGGGCAAGCTATAGTCCCAGCACGCTGCCCTAATGCGGGTTGCCAGGCACATAGGCATGCAGGTTACACAGTTTATATTCACAGTTAAATAAATATTTTTCGAAGCTTAACACACCTGAGGGAAGCCGCATCGATCAGGTGAGGGCCAGCTGTTAGACCTTGAAAGTTGACAGAAGGGGAGCGACCCTCTGATTGGATCGTAATTTGGCAATCGATGGGGCGGGACACGGTGTGCTTGAATGGAACACAACTGAATAGGATTTTAGAGGAGCGTTTTATAAAGCTGAGATTTAGGATTGGTAACGTTTTTTACGCTTCCAAAGCGGAAAGTACGAAGCAAGTCCGACTTTCTTTGTTTTAATACTAATTAAAAAAAACTGCTCAGAATTTGCAATGCGTTCCAAATGTGAAGAGATTCTACAAGAATTGCTAAATGTAGCTGAGTGGAGACCTGTGTAGCAATTGTTTTTCCCTGTTACAGTCCAATACACACGTGTGGGGGACTTTTTGCGACAATTAGTCGCAGAGGGGAGCGCGACAAAACTGTCGCCATGGACACATACCAACGTTTTTGTGTAACGAATTTTGTTTAAGTATCATGTTTGATATTCAATCGTTAAAATTATGATGCATAGCTGGTTTTAGTAAGAATTCGATCACGATCAATGACAGTGTTTTATAATCGAAATCGTATCATCATAGTAATATTTACATTACTCCACAAACCAATCCAAAGCTTTAAAATATTGATTCTATTTGCTCCTTGGCAGTTACAGATAACAGATCAATTTCATTTCCAAGTTAAGAAAAACTAACTGCACCTTAATGATCGTAAATGTATCTTTAAATGGACATTAATACCTTCTAAGGGAATTAGAATTAAGTTTCAGCGCTTAAGTATTGTTTCCTTCCTGTCAGTAATTGTGGTTTGCAAGCCTAACCCATATAAGTAGGCAGGCTTAGACAGGAAGTCAGTTTTTTTTAAGAATAGTACTTGAAGTGAGTCACATAGGCTGCTATAGGATTACTAATGTTGTTGTGGACTTGAGTTCAATGATCTTGTGCCACAGTCATTTTATCAATGACTGGCAGGCTAATACTATCATTTTTCGACTCATTGATCAAGTGAAACACTGGACCTACGCGTTCCATTTGCATTAATTGGGTTTGTAACGGCAAAAGCTCAATATTACGAAAGAGGTTGTCAAATGAGGCTAAAAACTATAGCCTGCTGATTTATGACACTTACGTGAATACGTCTAGTATTCACGTAAGTGTCAGAAATCAGCAGGATTAAAATAATATAAATATAACGCGATAAAATCCGTAAAAAGTAGTTTTATTTTAAATATAGCTGAACATTTTATTGTTGTAAGTAATGTAACATCAAAACTAAATATCAATGAACTTGCAACAGAAATCATAATTGATTCAGTTAAAGTAACTACTTCCAATCGATGGTAAAGATAGAAGACATCGCGTTGCCTACTAGATGCCTCGTAAATCAAAACACGTCGCGAATTACAATTTTCCAGACAAGATTATAAACTGCTTAGGTCCCTTTGACTAGCTGTCAAGCTTACTATAGTAAACGGATCATAAACGCTAAGTGGGCAAATTACAGGGAATGTCGCAAGATCTATTATTTCCCGGCAAGAAAAATTTGGAAATTACTGGGTTCAAGGTTACTCAGGCGCCAGGATAAAAACGTTTGCTATTGCTATACCAAGTTTGATTGATCATTTTGGTCCCTATAACATGGTTATGAACGTAAAGTAAGTGAATATTAATGAATGAATAAATTGCCATAATGCAAGTACTTATCTTATTATGGCAAGAAACATTGACATAGCCGATATTGCCACATGTAATTAACTTGTACTTCCAGATAGTTTATCTTCTGTCTCCAATTACTTTTGTCGTATTTTGTCGCCAATATCGCGATATAGAGTGCTCCAGTACAAGATAACTTACTGTCATTAGCATTTCCCGACGCCGGTTCCAAGGTCCATATCTGCTTCTTCTTGAGGCTGGTGCCGTTGGCGTTGATCTTGAAGCCGAAGGTCTCGGCTGTGAGGTAGCGGAACTTGGAGTTGATCAGACCGATGGTCCACCAACCACGCTGCTGGTTCTGCGTGATGATGTCTCCGGCACCGTTCATGTCACCGTTGCTGTGTCCGTTCATCTTTATAGTCTGTGGAAGAAGAAATGTGAAGGGTTAAGTTTTGATTATGTTAAACAAATACCGTGTAAAAAAGAGTACGCGACCAACAAAACTTCAAATAAAATATAAGGGGTGGCTTAACATCTATTTATTCAATAGCGGTCTGAGAGTATTTTGGCACCGGTTGATATAAAGATGGCGGTCACGAAATCCGTGCGGAAACAATACATCCGCCGCCAGGACGCAAATGAAGCAAGAATCGTTCATCTCAGTTGTCTGACGGCTCATTTGTTTTGGAGACAATAGCTGTCACAATGGCTGCATATATTAGACGCTGCTTGTTTGTTCCGATTGAATTGTTTTAGCCACAAGTTGATAAATTTAAAACTTGTAACAGTAGACAAAACACTAGTAGTAGATATAATTTATCAGGTATTAGTATTATTAATAATTAGTGTATAAATTAGTGTAAAACAATAACTACATGTTGTATTGGGTGCATGCCTGTAAAAACATTGTATGTGAATAAATAAATAAATAATTGAGAGGTGATCAACTATGTTGCTACGTTACTACCGAAAAATGTTCGCTAATTAGAGGACACGCACAAAATCTATTTTTTTTAGATGTTAATAAGTTTATGGTAATTAAATATTCTGCATGCAATTGAACACAATATTATCTTTCGTGACGTTTTCCGAATCACCAGATAAAGACATTTTATCTGTGATCCATCTTACAATATCTGTGACTAAAGATTACATGTGTTTTTGTTTAGATAAAGAAAAGGTAGATAGGCTTCAAATATTACCTACGTATTATCGCTAGGTCATCTAATCCCAGACTAGACAAGCAGTTGGACTCATTCAGCGATAATTTCCCTGACTGCTGGTAGAGATTAGCCACGTCCGGCAGTTTATCTGACCCGGTTCGCTTCCGTATTACTACGTAGACTACGTACCATGGTTTGTTTTAGAATTTAGATTGGATCCCTATTCCTGAATGGGAGCTCTGACTGTTTGTGAGTTGAATGTAATCAGGAGCTTATAAAGAATGTCTTTCGGATTGTCTTTAAGTGATTCATGTTTGATGTTTCAACTAAATGGTGTGTGGCCTGCTGCGAGGAACTGAAACGCAATAAATCAATACAAATTTACTAACTATTAATGCAGCTATTGATCTGCTGCACGATGTCGATATAATAAAAAGCACTGCTTTCATTTCAGAAAGTTTGTATGGACAAAAATCTTAAAATATGCGTCAACACGAACTTCTCTTTCAGATGCCCAGACGGTGCAACGAGCAAATCAAAGTAGATTTAACTGTAATCTCCTGTTAGGTTAGATACGAGGTTAAGAGCCAATAAACATCTGGTTTCAGCATCCTTTACGTTAAATAGTACCTACTACAGACAATCGCGTTCCCTCGAAGAATTGTGCATAGAATAATTGTTTTTTTTTTTTTATAAACCAATAAGAAATCTAATTTATCTGATGTTAAGCGATAGACGTGGATATATAACTGCCATCACACCTTATGGATAACGCCTATGTCAATGAACAAAGAAAAACTTAGTGGTTATAAAAAAAAATGTGGAAACCTAACTTAGCCAGTTTATTTATTTATATAAGTACCTACTCTTTATTGTAATCCAGTTTTGAGTAATACCTTAATACGCTACACGGTACACCAATCTTTAACAAGAATCTCCACTAAAACCTAAAAATTCCCACAGTAATGATAATTAGGTACCTAAATATGTTTCAATGATGCTTTAATCTGTAATTCCTTTGAACTCGGTTTATAAATGTGTATAGGCTGGCAGGATGCAACCGTCACGGTGGAAGCCCAAGGTGCTCAAGGTCCCACTAGGTCAAAGCCACCGCGCCTCGGTTGTATAATGTAACTTGCGCACTCGCATAGGCGCGGGCGCGGCGTACGTTAATGAAGTACGATTGTTGTGATCGGATTGACATGTAAGTCATTATTTATTGTGTAAAATAGGGAACGGTTTAGTAGTAATAGCGGCAGTCCTGCTGTGGTAATAGTCAATAAGACCTAAAATGGTATGGTTCAGTTGGTCACGGTCAGTAATTTGGTAATGTACTCGTAAATTAATAGTGTTACATAATGTCGAATAAAAAATGTCACTGAAAAGGAAATTAGGCCTATACATAACATAGGATAGTAAATTAGAAAGCCACAAAACATTGTAAATAATTAAAAATCTAGTGTGTTTTGCTTAAAAAGTTTGTACAACAAACTTTGCATCGCCCAGCGTACTGAAACAGACCCCAGACTTACAAATTCTAGAGTTCTAGACTATAAACTACTAAACTAGCTATGAAGAACCCACAAATAACCGTCAAATAAACAATGGCTACTTATCTACGGCTCGACCATCATTCACATAGTCGCGATTGTTTTGACAGCAGTCAACCGTAAGTAATTGCTATGATATCCATCATCATGTGATTAGGCTGGCCATATCAAAGTGTGCCCAGGAGGGACTCATAAATAATACCTTGGTTGTTCATCATGGACCTTAGAACGGTAGGCAGCTATAGGATTTTGGAATCAAGAACAGCAGTAATACGATTTACGTAAGAAAATTCTTAAAAAGTTCCTACGTGTTCTAAATATGAATTTATTTAAAAGGAAGTGAGGAGGCGGCCAGTGTTTACACTAACAACTGGCCATAAATAACCTCATTTTAATGTAAAGTTGGCTTGGTAAGGTAAAAAGCCATTTACAGAAACCACTGTCAAGTGCATGTAACGTGATGAATGCAAGCAAGGAGGCGGTAAGTATGACATTCGTGTCAAGAGAGTACTTTGAGAATGAACCTTACATGGTAAATTGAATAATGATTTATGTAAATTAATATGATGCATGTGGATTTTTGGGATGGCAATAGTGATAATGACTAACTGTTACAATCTAGTGTTATCCATAAGAACCGTGTTCTGCTTTATAGGGATTAAAAAATATTGATGTAGTTACGAATCCAAGTCTACATCTGGTCTGAAGACAATATCTAGGTGATACGTGATAGTAGCAGTTATATGGTAAAATTCAAATGATAATTTAATTTCACAAACTAATTGCTAGATAATTTGATTTGAAGTGAAGTATTAAACTTCAATATTTTGTTTGTATATTCGTGACCGATAATTAAGTTTGTATACAGACAGATTTATCTGATTTTAGAGAAATAAATCTTTTGTTTAAAAATCGTTTACTATCTACTAATTAATTCAAATGGATCATCCGAATAGTTACTATGAAGTCGGGTTCAGTAAACAATCCAATGACTATTGTCTAAATATAGTCACAGCCCGACGTTTATAAACAAATAGCGATGGTTTGTTTGTTTTAGAAAGTAAACAATCAGTGGCAGTAGACAAAGCGCTTCCTGAGAAAGCGGACGATATCTTGATGCGAGATGGCCGATATTGGCGTCAATACCTTACTCGCGTCGTTTGCCGTGTGTCTGCATTGGTATGTCTGCTAAGAATGAGACAATTGAACCGATGAATGGTTACTATGCTATAAACAAAATACATTGTGTCTTATCTGTTATTATTTCGAGTATTTTCTTGGTTTTGAATATGAGTGTGGATCGATATAAGAGAAGAGGAAAACGAACGAAAAGGTGGATGGACCGTGTGAGAATGGATATGACCACAAAGGAGTTGAATAACGAGATGACGGCTAATAGAGATGTATGGAAGAAAAAGACATACTGCGCCGACCCCAAGGGCTATATGGGCAGGAGGATGATAACTTTCTTGAAAATAAGAGACCTCCTTTTATCGGTAGCTTACGTACCTTAACGACCAAAGCATGCAGATCCAGCAAAAGACTGGGCTCAAAATGGAGAAAGTAGTTAGACTTTTGCTGTACATGGTACATTGTGGTTCCTACAGTACATACCTAGTTTATAGTTGTTCTACATAAGCAAATACATTCTACTATAGATGAGCAGTATCAAGCAGAACAGGAAGCTAGAATCAGTGACTCAAACTACGCAAAATTTATAAAGTTTATAAATTACGATCCGTTAATGGTAGGCTAGATAGATTACAATCGTGATGGGGGGTCACTGGGGTCAGGCACTATTCTTTTAAAAAGAAACAAAGGGCATCATCATCGTAGCTTCTCCTTCCAGTTTAAACAAAAGTGAAACGACTGCCATCAAGTAAGCAACCCAAATTCTGTTCAATAACGATATCCCAAGAATATGCTACTTGTTTTTCGTCCGTCCTAGGTTCTATACGACATAGATCATATCTAAAGATAAACAACCGCAGCCGCGTGATATGCCGTAACCCTACCCTGGCATCACGATGATTTACCGACGGACATGTTAACCAGCTACTAGATATAGTGAGGTTGACATGCTCCAAGTAAAGAGGCATGTCGCATCGCCCGTTAATGATTTCATCAACTTGTTGCATTCTTCATTAAGTCGTTTAAGCTTTTAAACGAATTGCTAAAAAAAGCAAAACACTTAACATACATACTTCTTGTTAATGATTTCACGCTTGGATTAATGTTCTAAGGAAGGGTATCTAATATGTCCCGCGGGGCTAATTGGAATAACGCGCGTTTGATATAATCATAAGACTTGCCTTATAATTAGAGCATTGCTGATTCTGTTGGGGTGGAAGAATTGTACACGCTGACTATGGCATTGACCATAATTACGAGAATAAATATGTATACTTAGCAAAATTCGTCTAAAACGTATTTTTATGAAATTACGATTGCAGCTTAAAATTTCATGAAAAAATCGCTTTTTACTTCATGTGTCCTGTGGGAATCAAACCCACAACCTCGTGATCAGCAGTCCGGTACTCGAACCACTAGACCACAGACGTCGTCAAAATACTCTGATTAGTAGTAGTAGAATGTCTTAATTTTATTCCAATTATTGACATAGCCTTGCCCAATTACCAACACTGATGTTTATAAGTAGTTATATTAATTTGACACCCATGTCAGAATTTGGAATAAAGGTGTATTTTGACTTAAATCTAATTAGTAATTTTATACTAAGTCATAAACTAAGTACTGATCATTGAATGAACCTCCTCAAAAACTAATTTAAAAATTCCAATTATTGACATGGATGTCAATAAATTGGAATTACACTATTTTCGAGATACCAAAAATCGACACCTTGTAAAAATTCAACGAACACAGTTAATGGAGAAATAACCATTGAAATCTGTTATTTTAACCTTCAATATTAGTTTAACACAACATTCAAAAAAAGGTATTCGATTTTTTTTTTATTTTAACATGATTAAAATTAACGCTTCCCTTATCGAAACTCTAAGAAAACCAACTTTCTCTCCCTGACACACCGATTGCACTGTTTGTATCTGCTGTTTTGGCGGCATTTTAGTTCTTTTGACTGATTGGTGTTAACAATGGCATAAAAAAATGAACTACCTAAAGTAATTTTAATAAATATCACTCTTGGGTTGCCAAAATTCCTTATATTTTAAAAATAACAAAAGGATGTCAATAAATTGGGGGGGTGTCAGCAATAGGGTTCTTTACCCTAGTTGTACAAAGTATGATCTTAAATTCTAGTGGCCCATACATTCTACCATTACAATTACTATGGTGTGCAAATATTTATGTATACAATTTATATTATCAAATTAGTTTGCTTCCTCACGATATGTCATAAATTCATTTAGATCATAAAAACATTTTTCTTTTAACCATTGTGTCAATTTTGTTTTAAATTTAATCATAGGCAAATCTTTGAAGTAACTAGGTAACTTGTTATATACTCTTACAGCATTTACATATGAGTTTAAGAAGTTTAAGTTTCGAAGGCACATGAGAACTATCTCATGAGAACTTTAGATACGAAATGTGACAGCAGCCTATATTTACATAGGTACAGTATTCTGATAACGCGAAATCCAGATTACGAGCCGGTGACGTCACCGGACAAGCAGCTGTGCTATCACTATCCTTGTAGAGTGGATATTTAGTAGAGTGTAAAAAATAGATAGACTCACAGAAACTTCCTTATCACTCCATGCTTTCTTTCCTTCGGTGAATGATGGATTGGGTGCGTGGGTAGAGCTCGATCCTTTTACTATAGACACTAGATCAGATACTGATTCGTAAAATGCAATAATTTATGTCACTCATTGACCATTATATACTACTTCTGCTTAATTACAAGAGCAATCATCTAAATTACTGTTTAGATCATACGAAAATAACTTACAAAAAAAAATACAAAATTGATTCGTGTTACATAGCATTTTATATCGTCTAAAGTAATTACTGTATAAATAATTTACATATGGATGACCTATAATACTCACGCGAATAATAAATTAGCACTCTTTGCAGGGGGCTGGACACCGCGGTAAGTTCGTTGACCTGCGCCCGCGTTTTTTCAAATATGGCGGTACTTTATTATGGTTACATTTTTTTGTTATGTTGGTCAAAGTCACTAAGTGTTTTTTTTTTTCTAAAGCGTAAGCGGATGGTTTTGAATATTTAAACAGAATCCAGCAATTTAATTAGTAAGTAACTCCTGTGTGTTGATAATAATGCTGACAGTATACAGTACCTAACTCCGAAAATAATTGATTGCAAACAAATAAAAATTGCAATAGAAGATTGGCTGGAATATATTAAAAAGTTTAAGGTTGTGTATCGATTGAATACTATTACGTTCCAGAACCTTTACACGTCGAAGTAAATGTTGCATACCATACAAAAATCTGCTCAGAAACTAGCGGTTTTTAGAACAAATTATAACGTTAACGACCCGTGATGTCAATAAATGATTCATGATTTATAAATAAGCTTATCAATCAAGCGCGAAGCTCGGTTCAAAGGTCTTCGTCCGCGTAAACTTGCAGCGAGTACATAAATCAACATAATATAAATAAACAAAGTGCAAGGCTGTGTGGGCGCGTCGCTCTTGCCTCGGCCAAGACCAGTTCGACCTAACTTTCTTGCAAGTGCACTCTAGTAGTTATGGCACCATAAAGAGGTGGATAGAAGTTATGCGACAATGTAGGTTATGGTTGTACGGCATAGCTATGCGAAAAGTTATTGTTTTTCTTTTTTTAATCTAGTAGAGTTAACTAGTTCTATCTAGGTAGGTAGTTAATGGATATTGTATTAAGGGTGTTTATTCAAAATCCTATTTCCCCCCAGATAACCTCAATCAATCCACTGCAAACGAACCTACTGCCGAAACAGATGCAGACTGCTTTATTATTTACTTTCAAACCGTCAGGGCTACCGTTGTCATTCTCCTTATATTTATAAGACAAAGTATCCATGAATATACAGCTTACATTCCGACGAGCTTATATTTTATCAGCGAACCCGTTTCAAACTGCGGCCAGTAGAACCGGAGTGTTATCGGTACCAAAAATACGGTATTTGCAGATGCCGTTCATTTATTGTCTGTGGTTGGACCTCCGCTGAGCTTTATGTTTAGCGGGAGCCATTTTTATGATTGATAAACATACTTTAGAAAATAAATCGAAAACACAGAGTAGACATTCGATATTTTAAAAAATATAACGAATGAGGTTGCTGAGTTGTTCGTGCCAGTAAACTTTATACTTCCACAACTTCAGCCAAAAACATGAGTTACATACTAACTTGTTCACCCAATTTCTACGTTTCACATTTATTCTGAGAATTAAAAAAAACTCATACAAAACATTTAGCGGCTGAAAAGTAGTGTTCTTGGAACGTAGTTTTTGTTTACAACATTACAACCAAAACAACATTTATATTGCACCGTAACGAACGTGTGTCAGTTATTCACTTCGTCTCGACGAAAACACGTAAAGAGTGATGAGTACGGTTTAATTTTTTTCGTTGCATTACCTGCTTGTCATTTTTTTTCCTTATTGCTATTATTATACAAACAAGTTTTTTTTTCTAAATAAATAAATCTGTTGTTTGGTAAGTTGGTACCTACGCATATTTCTATACCCAACTGTCAGAGAAGAGAAGGACCCACATCATACACGCTATCGCCCTCAACAGAACAGACCCACGGACCTAAGGACTACGAAGCGGAACGGAAGACCATGTCAAGATAATGTCACTCTATGTACAAAACAGCGCCACCCGCGGGCGTTCTATCAACAACAATGAACCAAACTACTACTATAATTCGAAACAATAAGTACAACTGAATAAAGCTAGACGTCTCAAAAGTTTTGAAAGATTGATTTCATAGCTTTACAAGTAACGAAGTAAAAGATTACCTAGTCTTGTGAATTCTAAGGTGTAAAATTAATAATTAGTTTTGCAAGAATTTTTATTTGTCCTTCATTTAAAGTTTACAACTAGCAATGAAACCCCAAATATCTAGCATTCATTTCTTAGTCTTCGCAGAGCAACAGTGAAAGTAGAAACTCTTTGTATTCAACATTTAACTGTTATGTGAATCATGTTTGCATCTCTAACCTACTTGCGAACTCATTAATCGCCTTTCAAAAGTAGCTCATACTGGTAAAAGAAAATTGGTTGTCATTGGTAAACTTCTGCCGGTATCAATTGCACAAATCTAGGTGCAGTGAAATTGAATTTCAAATGAAGCATTTCTGAATTTCCCCGTTTAGTGATCGTTTCATTTCAAATTTACCGATTCATCTTTTTGTGCTTTCAGTTGATCGTTTCGTTTTGTCTGAATTGCTACACTTTTCTAAAATATGTATAAGATAGAGATAGACAAGCATTTGAATTGCTTGACAGTTTTAATTAACCACCATACCAAACCATAATACGGTTTCCACTGTGAAACAATTCAAACCATATTATGGTTTAAAATACCATAGTATAGTATACTTGTAGGCGTCAATTATTGTTGAATCTATATCATAGACGCATTCCACACGCTAAACACCTTATGCAAGGCAGCTATCATTTCTGAGTGGTCCTTTATTTCGTTATTAATGCAGTCTAGCCAATGCAAGAAAACAATATACATGGGGATATCGTAGCAGTGGGGACCTAAGTATCTTAAAAATAATAGCTTAGAACCAATAACAGTTCCAACCCACACAGTAAGAGCTTTGATGCTAAAGCCTCCAGCAGTGGAATGCGATAGGCTTGTTATGTGCGTGATCTTACTCATAATAATGTACTAATGACGCGGATCACGAAAAACTGCCTCAAAATTAGCGCCGTTCCATCATTCACGCCCGTATATATTACAATTAACTTGTTAGAGATATGTGTAGTGTTGTCCCTTTGCGTGTAGTGTGAAGGCGATCACGCGAATGTGAAGCGCCGTTAGCACGGTTCGACGACCCGGTTCGGTTCACTCATAACGGATGAACGAGGAAAAGATGCACTGTGAACATTATCGGTCAAGTGGTCAACTATTTGTAAGGAGCAGCTTGCTAGGACCTCACAGCAAGTTTCAACGAGAGTATGTGAAGTTATTAAAAAAAAATTGAATGGCAAGATAGTAAATAATCTTGAGTTTCATTACGTATTACCTACACTTTTTTCCGAACTTTTCGTTCCTTTATATTGTGAAATGAAAGTACATACGTTTTCCTTACTAGAAGACCTTAAGAATTGATCTAAAATAGAAGGCATTCATTTTTTTTTTTCAAAGAAAACAGAACATGGCTAATGCTGACCATTACAAAGAACAGACCAAAATCCCGATGAGTGACCAGCAACCGGCATGGAGCAAGCGGCGCGTGACAGCAGATACCGTCTCGCTTGTTACACAGAGAAACAAAAAAATTACGCTTTAATCTAGCAAATCATAATTCTGGATTAAATATTATCAGACAAGCTGTACTGTAAGGTTCCTTGTTCCTTGTAAATGAAAAAGTAAAACCTTTTTTAAGTGAAATTATTTCTGCATCTAATTTACAAAAGTTATAGACAAAATATACCTGTGTATCGCAATTCTATTCGATATAATAATTATGATGATGAATATATGAATAGATGATTATGAAATTAGTCGAAGAATCATATGAAAATAACATATTAGCCATTTTTAAACTAAACAATGAAACACACTCAATGTTATACTTACATATCCTAACGTTATAATTTCTCATCTCAAAATCTAAATATAGATTACACATCCATTAAAAATCACTGCCAACGATCCCTAAACAAATTATGTCTAAAATAAAACGAATATAAACAGACAGGCCGGTTGTCTAATTAACGTGAAGCTGAACTGTTCCGGGCGTGTGTCGACAAATTAAATTATCTCAGCTATGTGCCGTGATGACAGACGCCATGATTTTGGTCCTTTTAACCTTACACGATTAAAAAGACCAAAAATTACGTATGGTGGAAGATTCTACTAGTAGGTAATGTAGGTATAGAATTAATAATTTAATTTTTAGACAGATGATGTCTGCAATTTTAAATGAGGTTTTAATTAAAATAGTGGCCGGCGAAAGTTGTACATTTATCATATCAAATCCCTTCCATAAGTCATATAGGTAATCAAATTACATAATTTATGATGCTACCAGTTTAATTTACAGCATTGATTTTTCGATAACCCTAGGAGGACCGGATTACGGAAAAACAGCTGTTTCTAATTCCCACTTTTAAACTGGTTTAATAACTTGTCGAATATTTAATCCGAGCATTCCTTAACTGCATTCTATTCCGAATCGAGAATCCGGCATTTAATTTCGTCTCATCGTACCGTCCGCCTAGTTAGGATAGGACTGAGCTATAAAATAGATTGATGGCTTGTTTGACGATCACAACTGTTATTTATCGGCTGATATAGAACTTTATGACTTTTACGATAAATCGCTTGAAATGTACGTCGGTAAAATTGTGAAAGTATTAAGAGAAAAATAATGATATAGTTGTTTTTTAATTGTATTTATTGATTGCTTTTGTAAACTTGCAGTTTTCCTTTGACATTCCAGATTTTATAGATAAAAAAGTAAGTGGGTACCTACAATATGCAGCTAAATCTATGTAATACTTGATTATATCTACCATAATGAATTAGCAAACGTTTTGATCATGCTTTTAAATTCACACATCGTTTCGAATTTCGAAAGTAAAGGCAAGTTTATTTTGAATCAATTTGCAACTTACCTACCTACCACATGACAAAGACAAACTCATGACAAACTCTACATAAAATCCAACTACATAATCATAAAAATAAGTTACTATAGTTGTCAAAGAACTGCAGCTGCGTTTGGAAATGTAAAAATAAAATATTCGATACAGCAACGATGGCGACGCGACGCGGCGCGGCACGCATGCGCCCGTGACCTTGACATCGGACGCAATGCGACCAAAACGCCAACGCGCCACACCACGTGTCTATGTATTCCAGACGTATTTGGATGGAACATTTATTTAAAAGAAAGTGATAACTTACTGTTAAAAAATTACAAAAAACATACCTAAATGCTATTCAATTTTAAGAAAATAGTATTTGCCCAAATTTGCGCGAGTAAAAGTTTCAAAGATTCAAAGATTTATTGCATACGTGTTTATTAATAAATTATTAATAAACTAAACTGCATCTATTAATTAAAATAATACTCTGGAACAAGTGACTACTTTATGTAAAATCTGCAGTGACACTAACTTTCACTCGAGTATTACAAAAATATGGAGTTTTTTTTTACGGCCAAATTCCGTGTCGATTATCATCATAGGATAACCGACACGAAGGTCGTAAACTATGTCTATGAAACATAAAATGATATAAATTATGGTTGTGGCGGGCTACAATAGTTCATTAGCCGCTTGTTGCGCTGTATTAAAGTTTATTTACTTTGTCGAGATTGTTATTATAATATCGCTATAACTACAAGTGGACTATAAAAGAAGCTTAGTCTTCCGTGATTCTGAATCTTTAGTACTTGCTGAACTTTTACCATTTCCGTACTTCAAGCCTGGTCCTGGTGGGCCGCCAAAACTGGGCTTTCACAGTTGAATATTTTCTTTTATGATCTGTAAAAAAGTTTTTTTTCCAGCCACCGAAACGGTGAATTATAAGGACAAGATTTTAAAATTATGGAAATTAGATTTTTCTTCTTGTTCGATTCGATCGAGTCCAAATCCTATGAAGAAGTGGTAAGACATGGTAGATTTCACAAAATAGTCTACAGTTATTAGTTATTACTTAATTAATCGTTTATAACACCAAAAATAAATTAGGGAGAAGGTACATAGAATACATCCATTAGCGACAAAAGTTTACGTTGAACATTCAAAGGCCTGTCCTGATCCATCCCGTCCCACAGGCGAGTTCTGCATCACAATGAAGGCATTCATACTAAATGCAGCATTGTGAACACACCAAGATGGGAGATTAGGGCGACACAAGTGCTTTATGTTTATTTTTTACTTAAGGCCATATGGTATAGCAGAGAACATTTCAATGACAAGTAAATTGACTGTGACGTGTTGGTGTCTTGTTCTGAAATAATGTCAATGGATTATATATATATATATTTTTAAGTAAGAAATAAATATTATTGTATCTGTATAGCCATTACTACTTGCTAAAATGCCTTGTATTTTACCAAAGGACCAAATTCATCTAGATTGTAAATATATTCTGAAGTACTGCGCTGTAATATTTAAACACACGGCGTACAAGATGGCATCCGTAAAAGGAAAACCACAATACAGGGCCATCGTCTGTGCTAAAATTAAACTCCATTGCACCAATCAGTGTTGCCAGCCGCATCGCTTTGTTTTACTTTTTAAGATTCTATTGCGATTATCCAGATAAAATTATTGTAGTGGATCGATTTTAACTCCGCCAACTGCGGATTCGTCACGATTCTCGTTAAGACTGCCAGCATTTTTTGTGATTCTCTTTTAGTAAAAAAGACTTGGTTCAATAAAAACACAAGTTCTCGGGTTTTTTACTTATGACATGATAAAACTGTTATTTAAATGTTGAAAAAGGTTGTGATATTGATGGATCCATTTGTTTTTCAAACAATAATGGGAATCCGAATGTTTAAAAATCTTTAGATAATTATTATCACAAACACGGAAATCCAGTTACTTATATGTCTGTTACGCTTCCAATTGTTTCAATACACATCAGTATCTTCAGCATTAATTAAAATAATTTTAAACACTTCATTAGTGACTAAGCGGGAGGATACTATAGCAAAAGGTATGCACTACACAATTGCGTTGGCGTCGCGTCTCACTTGTGTAAACAACTAAGCGTACATCACACAATTACCGTGGCAATATAGCTCCTATTTCCAAAAGTCCTGATAAAGTTCCTGATATCAGTATTACATCTTTGTTGAAGTGGATCTTACTGTTACTAAATTTGGTTAGAAGTTTTTTTAAATTATCTTTAAACGTCTACTTTAAATTTTTTGATGGATATTTGAAATGAAATGCAGGTTCATTCCAACTTCGAAGATATACTAGTCGTACGTAGGATAATACAAATACATACATAATTATACGAAATGAATATGTGAAGAGTCGGAGATGCAAAATCGTAAAGTCCTCTATCAAAAAAGGCCGCATTAAAAACCAACGAGCCAACTAGCCTGCTTGAGGATTTTATTTCATCATCATCATCATCATGTCAGCCAAAAGAGGTCCACGGCTGAACAAAGGCCTCCCCCATTGACTTCCACAGGGACCGGACGCATGCTACCTGCATCCAGCGACTTTCAGCGACCTTTACCAGGTCATCGGTCCATCTCGTTGGAGGCCGTCCCACGCTGCGCTTTCCGGTGCGTGGTCTCCACTCGAGAACCTTTCTGCCGCAGCGGCCATCAGTTCTACGAGCTATGTGCCCCGCCCACTGCCACTTTAGCTTGCTAATCCTTTCAGCTATGTCGGTCACTTTGGTTCTTCTACGGATCTCCTCATTTCTGATTTGATCGCGTAGAGAAACACCAAGCATAGCTCGCTCCATAGCTCACTGAGTGACCTTGAGCTTTCTTATGAAGCCCATAGTGAGTGACCACGTCTCTGTGCCATATGTCATCACTGGTAACACACACTGGTTGAAGACTTTTGTCTTGAGGCACTGTGACGAAAAGACGATGCGAAGTTTCCCGAACGCTGCCCAGCCGAGTCGGATTCGACGAGTGACCTCTTTCTCGAAGTTGAACCTACCTAGCTGGAAGGTTTGTCCTAGATAGACATACTCGTCGACAAGTTCAAGAGCAGAGCTCCCAACGGATATTGGGATGGGCACGACCTGGGCGTTTGACATAACTTTCGTCTTGCCCATGTTCATTTTAAGACCCACCTGCTGGGAAACTCTGTTGAGGTCATTGAGCATTGTGCTGAGCTCTTGCAGCGATTCTGCCATGACTACGATATCGTCGGCAAATCGAAGATGAGTGATATACTCGCCATTGATGTCGATGCCGAATCCTTTCCACTTCAGTAACTTTGAGGAGTTTAATTAAAGTAGATAAAATTGAGAGTTTCCAGGATCTTGACAGGAAGAAATATTCAATCTCTTCTTCACTAATAACACAGGCGTAATTCTATTTAAAAATGTAATCAAGTATGTATCCTTTACCACGCTGACCCGTTCAAAATTTTGAGCGTGACTAGGGTAGATGACAATCAAATGGGACAACAGAAGAGGACATTAATCGAATAGAAATTCGACTATTAATAAACATTGAGAACATTAGATGCGTCAGAAATAGTGACCCTTGCCTAGAACTTTCACGCCAATGATAATAAATTAACTTTCTAGGTTAGTTAGTATAATTATTATTATTAAATTAACATAAGAATATATCTGTAAAGGTGGCTTTACATCATTGAAGGAAAAATCAATTGAATAAATATCAATGAAGCGATGTTATCTCTAAAGTACACGATATTAATAACTCGGTAATCGTTTTAAAAGGATTATTAGGACATTATCATAATCCTAATTTCTATATTAATACAAGTTATCACATCCGTTGGGAACGACGTCAGCATAATTGGATATCTTAGCAAAGATTAAGTCATTGTTACTTCTGACTGACGGCAACATACTTACCTATTTATATAAATACTTGATTGATTGCTTAATTAATTAATTATGTGTATTATATAATGTATTGAACATTCGCACATGTTCTAGACAGATACAAATTTTACACATGGATTGAAAAAAAAACAAAATATGCTCCTAAAGAGCAAAAAATTTTTGGTCCTTATGTACGGGTACTTTTTTTTATTCTGCTTTCAATTTTACATAGCCCTTGTGTAGGCCTTGTCAACACGTATACAGCCTCGCATACGCAAGTGATGTGACAACAATGGACGGATGTCTGGCTGTAATCGCGGGCATTGTCGCCTGTCATGCGCTAGGTCCATTTTATGACATGTTTTAACATTCGCTTACTGATGAGTAAAGGATATTCGGCGCCCAAATGTGTCCTCATTAAAATATAATTTGAAACAATGTCATTCACATTTAAAAGCTCATATTACCTATTATTGTTATTTTTTCGAATGTTTACTTTCGTAGAGATGAAAGAATATTTCTAGTACAAAACCATCTCATCCAATTACAATTAATCTTTTTTGTCATTTCTAGTGGTTTCTTTTTAATTCAGCAAAGCGGGTATTGCCCCTGGCCCCCATAAACAATAGATTAATTTATGCATGGTTTGTATATTTTTCTTTTTTTTATGTAATATTTTACATAATCAGTAATAATATTATTTATTGAACTGTACCTAATATATACAACCATTAAGCGCCATCCGTGCTACACAAAATTCCCAAAAACCAAGATAAGAGAAATACATTGTTGACACTATCCATCGTTTGATAACATTATAAATATTCAAGCGTGACGCTGTGAAAGCCTCTCGAGAGCTAATAACCGAAGTAATAGATCGACCGATAGTGGCGATAAGCTATCGATAGATACCGATATGTCGGTCGCGATGAGAAACTTTGAGATGAACGTAAAAATTCAGAACAATACTATTCAAGTAACAATACTCGCTGTTGGATACCTTATAGTCTTTGGATACAGGTTAGGTCTGCCTTACTCACCAGGTTGAGACGTTTATAAAGATTAAGAAAGTATCTCATATTATGTTAGTCATTCTTTTCAGGTTTCTATGTACAAAATTTAAATTAATTTAACGTGAAAAATATTTAGTAATACTAATACAACACCGGCCATTAGGGATGTTGAAAAAATATCGATATATCGATATTATTTTTTCAATATATCGATATTTTTGAGCGATATTTAATATTTCGATATATCGATGTATCGATATAAAATTCCAAGTATCGAAAAGGTATCAAAATCGATATTTTTTTCAAAACAATAAACCGTAATCTTTTAAAAATTTAAGTTAAAAGATTACAAATGACCTTTTTTTTTTTTTTTGGCTGTTTTATAATTTAGTTTTAAGTTGGCCGATATATCGATATATCGATATTTTTTGAAAATATAAATATCGATATTGATATTTTTTTTTAAAAATATCGATACGATATATATCGATATTTTTTGAATTTCCGACATCCCTACCGGCCATTCACAGGAGATCGTTGAACGCTATCTAAAAAATTCTGAATTTGGAATTAATACCACCAAGCACGGCGGCTACGTTCGGATACACGTTCCGGTGTCCGCGTTACAGAATAATTAAACCAAAGCGCACTTAATTACTGAAATGGCCACATATCTGTTGCTCGAGCTAAATGAGCCTCATTTTTATGAAACAGATAACATCGACGCCCGTTGGAAAGTCGGCGCGATGCCGTGTCTATCGCGGATTTGGGAAAGTATAGCAATGATGTATATGCATTCTTTTAATATTAAAATTATTCTTTAAAATCGTAACGTGACTTTCACCTGGCAAATAATAAAGTTAAAGTGATGAGTCGTCTCCGTCTCATTACAAAGCACATTTTTAATGAGCACAAGCGTCGGCCGCGAGATTTCCATTCATTCTCACTTCCGATTTCGTGATGGTATTTTGCTTTGGTTTAGTTATAAGAAATATACTCATAAATAAGAGATTAAAATAATTTAACCTATTTTAAGTAATTTATCCAATTTCAGTACAAATACTAAATCGTTTTGCATTTTTATTGATAACAACGAGAAAGCTTCCGCAGGGGGAACTTGTTTAAATAAATATATGGCGTCTAGACTTCGCATTCTATTGATTCATCCCAGACATGGCTGTAGCGGGTTCGCAAACGCGTACATGTCGAGTTCAAATTGCATTAAAAATTAACTCGGTTGTCTTTTAACTTTTTAAACAGAGTAATGTTAAGAAGAAACTAAGCAGTTATTCTATATTGTATGTTAGGCGTTACTAGTTCGTTTGTTAATAAGCGAAGTTGTCTTCACACGCACGCTTTTCACATCTAATAATTCAATCTGTCGTTAAATCTATTCGGTTAAACTTACATGTGTATCAGCCAATTAGATTTACCAGTAATTGCCGTTTCTGATTAATTGGAACTGTCATCACACATTTGTCATCAGTTTGTTTCGGTCTAGACATGAAAACTATTTTCAACTGTCGCATCAACTGTAAAACGACACGCAATGGTAATGAGGTGTGAACAAGTCAGATGGACACTTGATACAACGCAGGAGGACATGCTCACGCGCCGCGGTCTGATTCTGCGCGTGCGCAAGATACCCGTAAATCACAGCGGCAGGCTAGATCCGAGCTCAATTTCTCTGGCCATTTATTAATCATTTCAGCCATTTCGTGTCCGTACAAATAATTTGTGTACACGCAACGGTAATTTAATAAAAATGTAGCATCTTTGTTGCTTATTGTAGTCACGTCAACGGAAATGTTGCGTTTCTGTAAGTGGGTAAGTAAGAAGAATTCTGTAAGTAAGAATTGTTGGCAGCTTTGATTGCTCAGCAAGTATCTGGAATTGCGATTGCATTGGTGATTATTTTACATTGATAATTTATTATCTGCTGTAATGAAAGTTGTAATTAGATATAAAATAAATAAAATATTAAAAATGGTCCTTTGAGTCGTATCTTGATGGCAGCATGATGCATCATGCAAAAAGATTATGAAATAAATTTACACCGAACAAATCCCACAAAACTCATTGCATTTTTTATAATAATGTACAAAAGTTGACCAGAAATTGAAATCCTAGAAATAGTAATCAGTTCCTAATGAAAATATTTATAAAGATCGTCGCATTCACTATGAATAATTCAAAATTGAAAGTATAGATCCCTATCTATATTATAAAAGTAACATAAACCACAGTCTTGAAGAACATTCTATTAATAATTCATGTTTTATGTATGGCTCACAAGTGTATTAATCTTGTGAGCGGTTATTAAACTCATTATTCTGTGTCATTTCAGGTCAAATGCACATAATGTGAGGGTTTATCAAATGTGTTCAACATGAACCCATTTATAAAATACTAGCTTCCCGCCAGCGGCTTCGCCCGCGTGGTCTTATAATTTTTTCCCCCGTTTTTGCAACATTTTTCATTACTACTCCGCTCCTATTAGTCGTAGCGTAATGATATATAGCCTATGTTACTCGGGGATAATGTAGCTTTCCAAAGGTGAAAGAATTTTTGAAATCGGTCCAGTAGTTTCGGAGCCTATTCATTACAAACAAACAAACAAATCTTTCCTCTTTATAATATTAGTATAGAAAACAGGTAAATCAGTGTTAGTAACTTATTTCAGGCATGGTTTCAGTTTATGTTTGTTTAAGTTTTTCGTGAGTAGTTTTCGCATTAGATACTTCGAAAAAAGAGAGAAAATAAAGCCGCTAGGTTCCTTTGCTTTTATAATAATAATTTATGTAGGTAGGTATAATCTGCCTCGTTAGCCTATTGGTCGTAACTAATTGATACGCTCGAGGTCCTGGGTCCAACTCCCCAGGTCTAGCAGTGTTTAGGGTTTTTTATGAAAATCTCAGTAGCAGAGGGAGTTTGGATTTATGTATATGGGACCTAATTATATTATTATACCGAAAAACTGTTGGTGTACATTGATACACCTCTATCGACCCTTTCAGTGAATACAGGCGTGATAGTAGGTAAGTACATCTCATGTTTGTGTTATTGATGTTTTTTAAGTTTCTATGTAAACAAATTATTTACTGGTGTACCTAGTTATAGACTGGTCTATAAATAGGACAATACCTACCATGTAGACTAAATTTAAAGATTTTTTTCGATTGTCTTTTTTTTTAATGACAACCCTAGTTCCGCCGTCACGCTTTGATGGTTTTCTTCTTCTTCTTCCTAGCCTTTTCCTAAGTCCCAACCAGATGCGGCTGAATATTAGTATTTTACACGAAGCAACTGCCATTAGACCTTCGCAACGCAATTTCTCGGCAATACAATTATTCGAAGGATACACGGGTTGTCAGGCTTATTACTTTTAGGCTACTGACTACCACTTACGACTGTCATAGGTGTTTATGACCGAGACCGACGACGGCTATACGTTCTCTCCGAGGCACGTTCTCGAATGGTCAACCATCTACAGGCTGACCGCGGCAACCGTACCGATCAACCTTGCAGATCGGTTGATCATAGTAGTCAGGTATTTATAACTTAGCCACGATTGTGTTTAAAGTTTTTTAATTTAGCAAGAGGTTAGGCAGAGATACTAGATTTACCTTTCGCGGCTAACCGGGCTCAAACCCATTAAATTGCTCGACCTGGGAAACAAACCCAGAAAATCACGTTGAACAGCCGTGCTTGCTAGGTATCACCACTACACCAATAAAGAGTTAAGATGGCGTTAAGTTGCTGTTTTGCTTTTGGTAACGGAGTTAGAATTCATATTGTGCCAGTCTCGTGATTTGAAAGACTGCTTGGGTGCAATGACCTGACCTTGTAGGTATTGCAAAAATGTTGTACTGTTTTATTAAAAATAAATAAACAGGGTGCGGTGTTCTTGTCTCCTGAATACCTACATCTAGAATGAAAGAATTCTCAATCTATTTAATTTTCCCAAAACATAATTTATGCGGGTAGGCAACTGAACCAGGATGAATAGATCAGGCAGGAAGGAAAAACTTTATTATTGATTAAAGTATTAATAATTCATACACAGATACAGGTAGGTATTTGTTGTTGATAGTTTCAATAGCACTAACCGAAAAAAATGTTGCAGAAAAAGGAGCAATTTTTTTAGTGATGTTTTTAACACCCCTTGAATAAACCTATGTAGGTAATTACCGCCTTTCATCTTTATATAAAGGAGTTTCAAGGTGGTTGTGGTTTGTTCGAAATATGCAATACCTAGTTGATTACACTACTAGCTGTAAAACGAGGGTAGTACCTATGTATCATCAAATAAATATTCTGGAGTTCGAACCATGGCGATTGCTAAACCCACCTGAGCTGAGAGCAGCTGAAAAAACAACAGCGGTGTATAGAAGTATGTTTATAAATAATTCATGCACTAACAAAACCGGCGCACACTGTCTAGCTAGTTCAAGATCACCAAGTGAAACGACAATACGACGAGTGGCGAGCACGACAGAGCGAGGGTGTGCAGCCCTAGAGCTCCCGGTCCCTGTGCGTAGTAACGTAGCTATACCTACCCATCCCATGCCGGGACAATCGATTCGCGGGAGTCACTGGCTCCCCCAGCGCCCAGCGGCGACGCGCCATCCCGGCCCGGCCCGACCACCCGACCGGCACATTCTACCGATAATAAACATAAAAACTTACCTTTTTACACTTCAGCAAACTCACACCACTAAAGAAATGCAGCCACGGAGATCGCGAGATCAAATCACAGGATGCACTATTATTCGCGAATAGCGGATTCAGTCTAGCACTTCATCAATTAACTTGACACTGTTTTTTTTATAATAATAGCTAATATATATCTTAATTCTTATATACCGGTACGGTTTGGTCCGGTGTAGATAAATTACGTGAACCGTGTTTAAACAACAACGTTACCCCCACGGTGGATCGCGGCGGACTGACCAGTTTGAAGATGGCGCTTCGCGTGCGGCCCGGTGACGCGAGCGAAGGCAGCTGCGGAAGACCCGTTAGAATTTGGTCCAATAAGAATCCAGTACGACTCAGTGCGACGCTTAATAGCCAATAGCAGCCAATAATTGAGAGCTTTATTCACCGAGATTTGGCGTGAAAGTTCAAAAAGACTCATCTCATCTCTAAATCTCTTTTCTGGTTTTAATGATAATGATATTAATCATAAATAAGGCAGAGAAGTCTATTCTTGTATATTAATTAAGCTTTTAACGTTTTATGAACGTATAAATTGTTCTACTAAAAATAATCTGCGACTTAATATTATTATGTAGCTTTCACAGCCTTTTTGCTTTGTGTGTTGTTTTTTATGTAGAATAGAATAGAAATTGGGTCACTTTAGGCGCAAATTAAATAGGGTTTAGGCTCGGAGACTGTAAACCTCCTACCTTGTATAATATTATAAATGCGGAAGTAACCGTTTGCTGTACGTATGTCACACTTTCACGCCTAAACCGCTTAGCCGATTTTGATGAAATTTGGAAAAGAGATAGATTAGACCTTGGAGAAGAACAAGCTATTTTTGTCGCAGCCAAAAATCTGCCGCATACTCGCAAAAATGAGATGCACCGTCAATTCTGACTGCAAAATTACAAAGTTCGTTCCAGGAAAGTTCGTGTAGAAGTCCAAACAGATATTTATGCTTTCTATACATATTCATCAGAGAAATGCATATGATAAGGAATTTAATGACCAGACATGGGTGGAAAAACAGAATAGCTAATAAAAATAGCTGCTAAAAGTAACTAATTATTCCATGCGGATGAAAATGCGGACAAAAGCAGCAATAAAAATGCTATATTTCCCTGTGAATCCTGTGATACACTAAACACTATACTTAGCGGTTTTTTTTGAGTACCTAGACCTACCTACTTCATTTTTGTAAGTAGCAATTTTTTTTTCAAATTTAATAACAGTGCCAAATTGTTTTTGTAAGATTGTTTGGAGAACATTACGAAAT
This sequence comes from Acronicta psi, assembly GCA_946251955.1. Taxonomy (NCBI): domain Eukaryota; kingdom Metazoa; phylum Arthropoda; class Insecta; order Lepidoptera; family Noctuidae; genus Acronicta; species Acronicta psi. The sequence goes on along the minus strand of OX276477.1, from coordinate 418,540 downwards.
TATTTTAAGGCGGTATACTTAGGTAGGTGCAAAGTTAGGCAGAGCAAGATATACCTAGGGGAAAGATCTTTGAATAGCCTTGGCTATTGGGTGCCCGTGTGACAAGATACGGTATGCGCTTTGCTGAAGATGAAAACCTTGCACAAGATTAAATTTCCAATGGTTTCCAATCTTTTGAGCGTGCTGGTGGATTTCTCAATGACAACGGCTCTTTAGCTAGCCCCTCTATTAGTTACGGAAGGCCGTCTGTGCTAATATTTGCATTTGTTTAGTGGTAACAAGTGTTTTGTGTAGCTTAATAGCTCTCTGGACGCTTTTACTCTGCGGGGACAAACGTTAGACCACCCAAGTCGGTTCTATGGAAGGATAGTACAGCCATAAGTTGTTGTGGTTTATACAAGCCTAATCGGGGGCCTAATATATCCGTAGAGTCGGTCGGTACGTAAAGTGGTCTGGGCCAAAAGGCACCAGATCAAGAGGTCGACCAAAGGCCAGATGGGCAGACGAAATTGTAGCATGCGCTGGTGGAAGTTGGCTAGACAGAGCTAATGACAGAGAAGGATGGCATTCCTTGGGGGAGGCTTTTACCCGAACGGGGTCCATGCATTGAAATAATTAGGTAATTGATAAATAAAAGAAATAATAATTAAACTAATTAAAAAAATGGAATTCATAATAAAATTATAAATCAAATTAATTTAATTTAAGTGCAACAACTGTAATAGAATATTTTAGGTTAATAAGTTATCAATTGTTATCGTTTAAAATATGTACTATGCATGGATTAAATAAAGCTTTATTATTATTATTATTATTAATAATATATCCGTAGTGCCATAATTATATTAAAAATATGAAATAATAATTTAATGCCAACTTTTACAATAAACTTTTTTATTTTTTCTTTTTTCGAAACAATCCAACAAGCTAAGACAAGCTTGTTGTTATTGCGTGTCGACGTGTCTGCGACACGAAGGCCTTCTCCAGCTTTTTCAGCCTACTTGTATGAGTTTTTCTATGCCGCAGTGGACCCGAAAACTTGTTGAAAATATGAAATACATTATACGAAATATGCAAGTAGATAGGTTACCAAATTGGCGACGCAAACGGTTATGTATAAATTATAATCTTTGCCGGGTTATTTCCAAATTGCCAATTAGAGTTTAATATTAAATAGTATGCCTATGTTAAATCTCTGCGTCTGTGCGTTGCACCAGACTGTGACGAGCACATTCACTGTTTCCACCTAGTGAGTTGGCTGGCGGCGGCACACCTAGGTCTAGCTAGTACCTACCTCTCAGAAACCGCACGTTTAGCACATGAGTACTTTTAGGTAATTCATAAAGCTTTACTACTAACAGAAATTTTTACTTCTTTGATGGACTGCAATTATGCTGTTTACCATCAACTGTGCTGGTGAGCAGGTACGTCGCCAGCACCAGCAATACTACTTTGATTTGAACATTACATACTCCTATTAAATAAAATATAAATAAATAAACATCCTGGGACATTTTAAACAGCACCATCTAGTCCCAAACTAAGCAGAGCTTGTACATACTATGGGTACTAGACAATGGATATAATACTCATATACTTTTTTTTGTAAATACATACTTATAATATATATAAGAAACACCCAGACAAACACAAACACTTGAGTTCATCACATAAATGTTTGTGTCCTATGGGAATCGTACCCACGACCTCGTGATCAGCAGTCCGGTACTCGAACCACTAGACCACAGACGTCGTCAATATTACATAAGTACCCCAAGACCATGCCGAGATATTATATAACAATATTGTGTCAGATTCTGTCCTGGGTTCTACTACTTACTACCTAGCTACCGTTTCCTCTCGCCACTACGTGGTAAGAACAATGTTTTATGCCGGTCATACGTACCTACCAAAAATCATGTGAACTCCTCCTAAATACCAAAGATGATGTGGTAAATTCGCGTAAGGAATGTTATTATCATATATCGTTTACCTCGAGTCCTAGAATGCCTCAAGAACCTAGTGATGGTGAATGCGATTGCTATGCTTGAGGTCCTATTCCTATGTTTCGATTCCCAGGTAGTAGGAGTATTTCGATTGGGTTTTTCGAAATTCTTACAGGCTTGCCTCGCCGCGCCTATAACATGGGACCTAACATACCGGTGAACAATGGGTGTACATTTAATAAACCTCTACCTAACTAAGTCTTCGGCGAATGCGGGTGTGTCCATTGGCCTAGACACATTTGCGTACAACTTACGTACTCACTCAATATTGCCTACATAATAACTTTACCTATCTCCAATCAATCGAAACGGTGTCCTAGAGCTAAGCGATGGTCCTGTTAGCAGCTGCGCCTGCGAGCCAGTAGCGGTTGCGTAGCGGTAACGACCGCAAATGTCTGACGTTTACACGCCAGCTTGGTAGTTAAAATAATTACGTCTTATACTTATTAGAAACTGCTTTTTGAACGATTGCTGTGGTCTTAAAATATGTATCTTTTTAAATTTAACCGTTTACAGTACAGTAGAAAGATAGTTATATAAAGTTTTCGCTATTTAGATTTATAAAGAAAAAACTGAATAGAATGATTATATCTAGGTCTACAAGCTAAACAGAAACATGATGGTCCTTTTAGTCTTTCCCATTTCTTTAATAAAAATAAACAATAACTTTCTTATCTTGTTGTATTTTTTTTAAGCATTTTCCATGCTACGATTACAAGTTATTGTTAATGATGAAAAAATCGGCTGGCGAGCAGAATTGGTACCTGCATCTTCTGGTTCGGTACACCAGACGCTTTAACCGCTTTAGCTGTCGAAATCTTCCTTCACATTCTAAACTTACGTCTTTAAGTCGCGATTTAATTTAATTAATCTAGAAAATCGCCACACCTAAGACAGGTATAAGGCGATGCCGCGGCGTAACTTTTAATACTTTAGAAAAACTTGATATATTCCTCGGTAACAAACCATTAGAAGACTATTGAAGCAGATCGGACAACACCACGGGTTGATGGAGCGTGCAAATTTATGATCGACGTCAAACGTGCCCCATGCAATTTGCGTACCACTATGTTATGTGGAATAGAAACATATGGAAAAATATTGTGATGAGCATGTTACGATATTCTGATTAGACGAATTCGATGTTAAATACGTAACAATCGTGTTTGGTTATATATCCAGAAAAAATCTGTTTTTTTAATTTTCTTACCCCTAGTTTTTATTTATTTTTATTTTAGATAGGCTTGCGTTTGAATACAACTCGCCTGATGTTAAGCAACGATGTGTTCTACGATGGAGCGCTTGCCTAGGAGAAACCGAATCCCTCTCGTCTTGAAGACACCCAAATTATAAGTCTCGGGGTACAAAGATTCCGGCAGTGAGTTCCACAATAGAGCACTTCGCATTATACTATATGTGGAGGCAAAACGTTTAGTGAGAGATTTAGGCAGATTTAGTTCTTGTCTTTACCCTTGCCACCGCGAAATACTTACTTCCTAGGATGTCATTACACACCTAGTAAGTCACCAGATTCCAGAATAGCAGGCATTGTTCAAAGATCTAAATCCATCCATGATCCACAATCGTACAGATTCTTCGGCGAAGTCGACTATGCATTTCTGCAAATTCCTGAGATAACTACGTACTTAGCGATAAATCCGCAACGATCGCCCATCAATCGTCGCGTTCATGCTCTGTGGTCACGTCACACACCGTCTTCGGACTTTTAAACAATATCGCATTTTTTTATCATAATTAATGGTCCGCCTTTTTTACTGGTCATGATTGTGCTCATTAGGTGGAAGGTGGAAAGAAACATCATGCTATTGAACAATTTTGTTAGTTATTGTGGAATCACCCCAGCTTGGTTTTCAACCATTGCAGCTTAAAAAATCTGAGAAATATAAGTATTATTACCTTCTGGCAAACCTGAGTCAATCTTATGATCTCTTCCGTGCTCGCTGCTCCCAACCTACTTGCTCAACTGCGTAAAACTAAATTAGTACATAATACATTTTATTTACAGACAAATTATTCAAATATCCGTATGATCCGTAGATTTCTACTGCAGTGCGTTAATTTAACGCGTGCGATAGCATCGCCACGTGGCTGAGCGGAAAGATGGCCAGATTGCACGCGTCTCAGATGCTAGTGATAATCTGCGCGAGCCGAGGATCCTCGGAATGAGGCCACTGATTAAGGAGATGACAGTGTTATAGTACGTACCTATTAATGTTCAGTATCATCATATTAGATACGGAGAAAAGGTAGCCAGATAAGAAAGTTATTTCAAGTTGCAATGGTTTTGAATTTAAATTTGCAAGATTTTCCTAACCGGCAAAACTCGCCATGGGTATCTATTTTGATATTTAGATGCCATATCAACATACTGAACCGGTCGGTCCAAAGGTAAAGTCAGATTAAAATGTCGAGAATTATTGCAGAAAATGATTGTGGCCTTTGATTTTGGGGTCGTTTCGTTGCTTCACCTTTCTTGTTAGATAGGTAAGTTGTTTAGAATTGCATGCAAATGGATTTTGTGTAACCATGCCTTTCTCAATAGGATGCACCATCTTTAAATGATGTTGTGTACCTACTGAAATGCCTGAATACCAAATCATATGATTTGAAGACTGAAGAGGACTCGAATGTGTGCTGGTTTGAGTCTACTACTACAGTTGAAGATATTTTTTTTTTGCTTAAATTTTAGTTTATTCATTGTTGCTGGAGACTAGTGGATTTCAAAGAATCTTGTGAGTCTTATAACCAAGTCTTCGACTTATTAATACTGCAAATGTCAATAATAAGTCGCAAGCGTATCGGTCCGGAACAATAACAAAGAGAAAGGCACTAATTACGTAATCTGTTATTGTTTCCATCGAGAACGTTCCGAGGGATATCATTTGTGTGTCAGCAGCTGTCTGTAATTGGTGTCTATCATCCGTACCTTGTTCAAAGATTCTCGATACAATATTTCTTCCGACTTGTTTGCGAAAACACAATAGGTAAGAAGAACTTAGCTGTTATCTTCCTGTAATTTTGCAGAATAATGGTCTAATGCATTAACTTATAAAGTAAGAAACCTTACCTGTTTCTAAATGACACGGTACCGTCAGCAGGCAGTAGTGAGAGTCAGATTAGTCTGACGCTCTTTGCGTTTATTTGGACAGATAAGCAACAAACGCATAACATGTAAAGGTAAGTCCCACTGCTCATTAGTGGGACAGTGTATGGGATGACGATGTTCAAGAATCATAAGGCCTTAATGCAAATATATGTAGACTTGCTGACTGAAAGGCTGAGTTGTAATAGTTTTAATTAACTACGCGAAAGGTATTTCCTTTCGGTGTCTTATGAGTTGTCTAGGTACACCAAATAATAATAATCTAAAGAACACTAATATTCGAATATCACCCACCAGTTTATATATTATGTAGGTACCGATTCTTTGCGCTAAGTCGTTGATTCAGTTAATACCTATAGACGTAATAAGTTAATAACTAATAATGTGGGATAAAAACTTGATAAAAATTCAGTTCATTATCGAACAATGCACCCAGTCTCATTTGCGAGCAACAAAAATAAGCAATAAATATTACCGAAAGCGTAGCGGGACATACAAAACGTCTTCATCAGGCAATTATCACTGCTACCTCTCCCGTTAAACTTGTAAAATGTTCTCGTTTCTCAGTAATTACAACACCATTATAACTTGGCCTCCTTCCCCTCTTCATAACAAGCAATGAGGTGCACACTCCGGGGGTAGTTAGAACATTTTCTGGGGTCTACTTATTTGCCTGTTTATTGTAGGCCAACCAAGAAGAGCGTGAAGACGCCTCAATTTCGGTATGTGCGCGATTTAATTAAGAATGTTTAATGTTCACCATTTTTATTTCATTATGCGCTTTCATTTTGAGTTTTATTATGAATCATAGAAATGCTTCTAGGCTTGGAAAGCGGAGAGATCACTTAAAATATAACGTTTTAATGAAATATAAATGTTATATTTAAATATTATTACTGGTTAGCGAAAGAATACTAATAAAATAAATTTAAATTTATAACTAGTACAGTAGGTTCTGAAAGCTTGCTACCGATAATTTTTTTTGAAGTGCGGAAAATCCTAATGGATGCTATCACCTGGGTAGGCAGCAGGGTAAGTATGTCGGCCTCACTCTGACTATTCAAACTCCACTTGCCCTTCCTTGCCCCATAGTGTCAGGGCCATGTGATACTCATAGGTGCAACCCATAATCTATGGCCCCGATGGCCCGTTACTAGTAATAATTTACTACTGTTATGTACACGGATGTAATATAGATACCTAATAGAATAATAATTACCAAATAAGTAGGTACTGATGGAAAACTAAGACACAACGAACATTCAAAAGGAAACTTACGTACGATATTAGATATTTTTATTGCCTTGATTGGTAAAAGCTGTAATGACGATGCAAAATTTTCTCAAGACTAATTATTATGAACGGATCTTTCTATTTTTTAGTCATCAAGAAATAAAAAAAAATCATTACTTTCTAGATCGCATTACATTTATTAGAAATCGAGAGATTAAAGCAAATAATATATTCGTGACTTGCAAACTGCTTCTTATTTCTTATTTCTCGCCTATTAACACCTTGACGACAAATCTCATGCAATTATAATCGATATAAACAACGAATTTACGATGACAAGCATCGTTAAACCTTGGAATTAGGAAAGCCGATGGCGCGCTCTCGCGTGCGCCGGCGCACCTCACCGCAGCATTATCATAATTGAGGAAAGCAGTAGCGATCTATTGTAACGTGAGTTTTGTGCGCACACACTGCGTTGAGATAAAATATACGCTTAATTAATAGCGAAGCTGATTGCTAACCTCAAGAGATTATTTATTAACAACAGGTTTGTTTAGGGAAGCATTAAAAAAGGAAGTACCTACCTCCCCATCTCTCTGCTGCCCCTGCCCAAATCGTGCGAGGTTCGGAGCTTAGCATGCTGAACTTGGCTTGATCATCATTGTTTTAGCGTTTACAGCATTTATATAGTTTAGTCAGACTTAAAATATTACTAGCGGACCAGCTTCGTCTTATTTTGGGTGTTTGGTTTTTCTCTGACGCTGACTGACAACTTTTTTCATGAACTGTGGAGGCCTATGTTTTCAATACTTACATTATTATTATCGCTTTCGACTTTGGGAGGATTCAACTCAACCTATCCACCGCCCGTTGTTACTGCATGTTGCGTCACTTACTTAGATGATTTTCTTGTCTGATATTTTACATATTACATATTACAATATTCTGCACTATAGTATTGGTCTGCTGCTATGAAATCGATGAAAAATAGACGACACTGCAGAACATTGGCAACGATCAACGATCGTGTTAAATTATACTCTACATTCTACTTACTTATTACTTAACTACATTTTTTATTGGCGGTAAAAACTTGAAATTTTTATTATTCCCGCTATTTATTGCCAGCCTGAATTGTGGTAATTACGGGAAAGTGTTTCCATTAGTAGATATGTGCAACTTTATTATAGATTGTATTTTTATTTTCTCTTAAATATTATTTCTTTATTTCGTTACTTGTAGGGTCAAAACATATATCTCATCAGTATATCTAAATGTAATGAAATTATTTGGATCGTAGCGTGTGTGGGCTACCAACTCAGTGCATTAAAGCACTTAGTGAGATGATTGTACTGTACACTTATCTAGTAAAAAATTCTTTGACGCCTCGCGGAATAATTAATCGATAGCTAATTGCTAATAATAATCTACATCGACTATCTTTAATGAATAATCGACACTACAATAGCATAAAATTGCGGGTTTGCACCATTTGCAAGTAAAATATGTACTTACAATTGCGTATTCTTTTTTCTTTATCTGTTATTTTGTTTAGCGTCATCACGGTCTGTACATTTCATCTGTACCAAAATATTTGAAGAGATGAGGTGTGGTGGTGATTAAATTATACTTGTAACTTTAAATTCAATGACTGTTTATTTATTATAAATACTTAATATAAATAGTTCTGCGGGTAATATTGCTGTTTAAATTTTCTTAAAGAAACATGAGAGGACGCCGTTGAGCGGAACGGGATCCTAATTAAATTATTTGGAGCGTGACAAGCGCGCGCAGTATAACCCTCATGTTTTCTGGACGATAGCTAAAACTAGCAATTTTGCTGGTTCCGAAAAAAAAACAACATAATTGGGCTAGGTAATTCATTTCTATAATTAAAAAGGCTTCTATTTTTATAACTTTTAACTTTCTACCATAAATATTTTTCATTTATTTATATTTAGGTATCCGATACGAAACAATATGATAAGTATTACTTGTAAGCCACTTATTTGAATAGGCGATGAAAATGTAAAGCATAATGTCTATGCACGCATATGGCTATTGGCTATAAAAGAATTTAGATCATCATCTTAGGTATTCAGCGTCAGGTTAACAACAACATAACACACCAGGATAACAACAGGGCTGATTGGCTAAATATCGACTAAATAATCATAATAGGCATCCTACGTCGTGAAGGCTCCTTTAATACTTCACCAAAGTGAAATGAGTGAGAAACAACGCAAACTTGTTACGCTGATTATTTTGTTTTCGATGCCGACTTATTTGCTGCATGCACCCGAACTGAACTCTGTGAACTATTGTAGGTACATAGGTTGGTTTGGTGGTTAGCCATGGCATGGAACTATGGAGCATGGACCGCTGCTATCTGTCAGTGTCAAATGTCAAACGTTTTGAGTTTTGACAGATATAGGGATGTTCGATCCAGGGGCTTTGTATCGATATTTCGGATCGTAATGGATCGTTATACATTGTATCGATCCAAGTATCGATCCGATTGATTTGATACGATATTTTGGATCGATCCAGTATCGTATCAAAAATTCAAAAGAAATTAAATATGTTGTAATTTAAAGCTTCAAAGTTTAAGTAATAGTGTTTTTTTTATATTGGTCAATCTTTGAATCGTAGGGGTACGTAAAAATTAAAGTCTTTATAGCCACTCTGGATCTAGGCGATTGTAGATTTTATTTAAAGTGGGTCGCCAACAAGAAAAGACGTTCAGCGGGCACAGACGTTCCTACCCACAGAACAATATTACTTGTTTCTACCACTGACAAATAACGTAGGGCTTGGTTGATATATTTTTATGAAATTATCTATACTCTCAAGTAATCATAAAATTGAAGTTATATTGAAAAATATAAAATGTAATAACTACTGATTTAACAGTCCACTGCCGGAGAAATATTTTTATTAGTGTAATATGAACCTGTTTGTTGTTATAAACCATACTTTGGAGCTAAGAATTGCGGTAGTAATAATACGAATAAATATTAAGGTAACAGATTTTTTATTATTTTAGAATTTAATACAACAAATTTTTCGATCCGATCCATATGGTATTTGTATCGATCCACTAACGGATCGAATGCCATTGTATCGATACAAAAATCGCTGGGTCGTATTCCTTTGTATCGATCCACACAAGTATCGGATCGGATCGAACATCCCTAGACAGATAGCAGCTGCACAAGACGAAGACGAAGAGGTTATATTGTTGCTTTGGTTACAATTTAATTCGTATTCACTAAATTTGTAGAATAAATAATGAATTAGAACTGCACGTTTAGTATTACCCGACAATAATATTATAAGAAGAAGTCGTAACGATGGCGTTCGCAACTCTGCGTTCTAATTTCCTGCAGAAAATGGTGCAGACTGCTAACTACACCACTTTGCTGAAGAGACCAATGGCATATAAAAGTGCAATTTCTTTAGAAACTCTGTATCCAAATAGTTCTCTAAAGATTACTACACCAGCATTTGTAAGAATATTTTTTGTTTCTTACATTACATAGTTCAATTTATTATGTATTCTCATTGTTATCTATATTTTTTTACAGCAAACTGACCCAAATGAGAAATTCTCTGGGTTTATACCATTAGAAAAACTAGATATAAAATACAGTGCCAGCTCAGGACCAGGCGGTCAAAATGTTAATAAGGTATTTATTAAATTCAAGCAGACTATAATTTAACATCATTGTTTGCACATTATGTGCTATCCTGAAAGTGTTTTATTCTCTACAGGTGCATACTAAAGTTGATCTTAGATTCAAGCTACAGGAAGCTGATTGGCTACATCCTGACATTAAAGCAAAACTCATTGAATTGGTAAGAATGATAATAATTTTCATATTTTTTTCAAACAGTCTCCATCCATCCATCTTTAATAATAAATTAAGTATCTTCATACACAACTAAATTTTGACTTGTATTTTGTATATTATGAAAATAAGTATATTAATTTAAATAAAAAATATAATTGTGTCTATTAGAACTGAAATTTTAATAAATAGGTATAATAAATATATGATTGAATATCTATTTATGATTGGTTTATGGTTTACTTGCATTAATGCTTTTGTGTGCTCTGATGCTGTTCTTTTGTAAATGTGGGATAAGAAACTGAGAGTCTGGTATGTTATCAACATCCTTCTAGCCTTTTCCCAACTATATTGGCTATTAGATGCGTCTGAATGTCAGTATGTTACATGAATATTAATACATACATATTTAAATAGTGTAATTGGCTTCAGCCGTTTTATTTAATCCTAAATAAATAAATTAAGTGACTGCTATCAACATACCATAAAAGTCTTTATGTTATAATATCTTTTCTGTATTACAGCATGGCAATAAGTTAACCAAGGAAGGCTACCTGGTTATCCGATCTGACACCACCCGCTCCCAGCAGCTGAACCTGGCCGACTGCATGCAGAAACTGAGGGCCATGATTAGGGAAGCTGCCGTCACCAAGAAGACACCATCCCCTGAAACAGTTGAGAGGATTCGGCAAAGGTGTGTATCTATACTAATATTATAAAGAGGAAAGATTTGATTGTTTTTTTTTGATTGAGTTGAATAGGCTCCAAAACTACTGGACCATTTTGAAAAATTCTTTCAATGTTGGGAAGGTACTCTATCTCCGGCTGACATAAGCTATTATAATTCTCATTTTCCGCCCAACCAGCTAATTTATATGTGGAAATAAAAGGTTTATGTTTAAAAACAGTAGTCTATCCTTAAAAGCAGAAATGAAGTAACTTTTTTCTGCTTTATATCGTTTTTATTTTTTTTTGTTCACAGGCAGCTGAAAGCATCGCGCCTGCGCGTAGCAGTGAAGCGCGAGGCGTCCCTGAAGCGCGCGATGACGCAGCCACCCGCTATAGACTTATGATTTTTCTATTAAATTGGGCATGCACGGCTTGAGTATTGTGCTGAAATCTGAGGACGAGTATTTAATAAAAAAAAACATTTGTAGACCTTATTTTCAGCAAACAAACCAATGTAAATGTCAACAAGAACATAAGGTCTATAAACATTGATCCTTCAGATGTTCAGTTCAGCCGTAAAGTTTGACTGTTTTAATAGTAATGTATTGTTAATATAACATAGTTGTCTAGTTGTTCACATGTCTTATTTTTATTTCAATGAATTTGGTGAGCTATTAAAAGGTACCCAGGAAATCGTTGAGTAGAAAACTATAAAATATGAAGTAGATAGAACTACGCCTGCGCATGACGGATGTTTAGTATTTATTGCAGCAGTCTTGTCTAGAGATGGAGAATCTTGGCATGTGGCTTTCTGTTATGTACGAGTATGTAGTGTGTGACAACTGCAAAGTTTACACATAAAATTTGTGTCTCCTGTTTTGAAAAGGAAGCTTACTTAAGATAACCATTAAGTTTGGGTAGAAAGGTAGTGGGGTAGTAAAAGTATTCTATATTGAAGGTATTCATAATCATATAATAATAGTAACAGTAGGGCTACTTTCTTCCTTATCTACTGACCCCATTAAGGGATAGCGTAATTAATAGAAAGTCTTATAGTATAGAAAATATTGCATTACATAATATGTATTAATGCCTAATTATAGGACTCGCGTGCTAGTTTCACAGGCGCCTGACAAAACTTTTTGAGCAGAATTGCGTTTAAGAATGTTATAGTATATAAGGACTTGTAGGAACTAAATAACTATGTTATTAAATTCGTAATTATATAAACAGTCAAACAACATTTATAATTAACTTATAAATGTTTCGTATGCCCAATTTAATGAAATTCAAATAAAATTAATTGATATTGTTATTTTTAATGTTTAATAAATACTACGGGTGTTCGTAACCATAGATATTTCGTAACGTCAGTCGGTTTGGGCCAAGGCAAATAGGGATGTTGAAAAAATATCGATATATCGATATTATTTTTTCAATATATCGATATTTTTGAGCGATATTTAATATTTCGATATATCGATGTATCGATATAAAATTCCAAGTATCGAAAAGGTATCAAAATCGATATTTTTTTCAGAACAATAAACCGACCAACTTAAAACTAAATTTGTAATCTTTTAAAAATTAAAGTTAAAAGATTACAAATGACCTTTTTTTTTGGCTGTTTTATAATTTAGTTTTAAGTTGCCCGATACATCGATATATCGATATTTTTTGAAAATATCAATATCGATATTGATATATTTTTTTAAAAATATCGATATTTTTTGAATTTCCGACATCCCTAAAGGCAAACGTATTGATGACAATGTCATGGCCCCTACAGCTACGATAGGCACGAACCTGCTTGAGGATTTACACAGACTATCCGAAAAGATGTAATCTAGAATAGGATATCTTAATGATATATAGAATGTAAGTATTTAGATAAACGAAAAATAAATGTAGTGTTTATTATTTCCAATAATTGTTTTAGTACTATCTAACTAATTTGCTGAATATTATTACAGTAAAAACCAAAGAACCTAAGAGCATATTATGTATACATAATTTTTTTTTTCATTAGTAAAATATATTTACCTAGTGTATAAATCCAGTAACAAAATAAATAAAAAACAAAGTTTCCGCACCTAGGCGTCAAAGTACTCCTCATCGCTGTCATCTGATAACGTGCCCAGAAGACTGGCAGCATTGCCACGTTGAATGGCAATGCTGATTCTCTTGTCCAAAAATAATCCAGCCCTCTGGTCACGAGTAGAGTCGATAAGTCTTTTGGCAAGTTCTAATAATATCCATCGGGTAAAAAAAATTCATTAAAGCCTTTTTGGTTACTTAGCGCCGTTGTCATAGCAACGTGGATTGACAACAAACAAACTTCTTGTCAAGTCACATGTAGAATATTTTTTTGTGCAGAATTTATTCATAAAAATGTCTTACCGAGATTTGAGGAGTAAGTAAACAGTCACTATAATTTTGGAGTAATAATATGACGGCTTGAAAGATGTCAGACTACCTATTTGGGTATTTTTCCGATTAGACTCAGTATATTTTGTATAAAATAATATAGTGAATCTGTGACGACTGACAGGAATATTATTAGGAAGAAAAAGACAGGCTGCGCCGATCCCAAAAAATAATGAGGGTAAGGTTGATACATGCTATGACATTGTTTTAAAAGATTTCAGCGAAGCAATGCGCGTGCTCGGCTTTCCGAAGCCGATATCTCTGGAGAGCTTCAGGACCCCCAACTGGGACCTGTTGGAAGAGTGCCTGCGCTGGCTGGCGGCGCGCGTGGAGCCCGACGCCGAGCTGGGCGGAGGCAGGCACTCAGTGGAGCAGCGGGTGGCGCTGGTCACTCACGCCATCGCCTTGTTTGTAAGCAGATTATATATCATACCATCACGCCTGTTTCCTCGAAGGGGTAGGCAGAGGCGTAGTAATGAACACCCACATTTCGCCGGTATGTTTAAGTCCCATGTAATAGGGAGCGAGTCTGTTACCATCAACCGGGCACAAATCCAGACTACGAGCTCCTACTGGGAATCTCAACAAGACTGCTCGACCCGGGATTCGAAACCAGGACCTCTAGCGTAGCAGTCGCGCTTGGGACCACTAGACCAACGAGGCAGATCATATAAGTCGGAATTAGACATAGCCAGGGATATGGCCACTGGACTGCCAAGTACTAGGTCTCGAGCTCTAATCCAAGGCACCCACCTCTGACTTCGTAATCATGCGCGTATTAATAATTAAATATCACTCGGTTACAACGATGAAGGAAAATATCGTGAGGAAACCTGCATGTCTGACATTTTCTTGACGGCATGTGAAGTCTGCCAACCCGAACTAGGACAGCGTGGTACTATAGCCTTAACCCCTCTCATTTTGTGAGGAGACCCGTGCCCAGCAGCGTGATGATGATGGTGATTAGACAGTGGGCTCTCTAGGCCAACCCTAGAAAGAAATACCTTTTGTTGAAAAGTATCCACAAGCTGAATTCCTTGAAACTTCCAGCATTCCCGTGCCAACATAAAATTAAACGGCAAGCGAGTGTACGGCGCGGACGGTTGGGCGGTGCGCGAGATGATGAAGGTGGCCACGCTGCTGCGGTCGGCGCTGGAGGCGCCCTCTGCTGACGAACAACAGCAAGAAACGTCGCCAATTAACTATGACTTTAGCAGTCGGGTAAGGAAACAAAAAAAATCTTAATATATATAGGCTTTCCTTTTGTAATTCTCTCCTCTTGTTGTTTGTAGTCTTTTGTTGAAATGCGTTCAGTCAACCCTTGTGGTAACAAATGAATAAATGTCTACTAAATTACTCATATTCTATGTACTTTGTAGTTGAGTGAGATCAAGCAAGCTCGAGCTCTGGCGACAGATATCACAGCTCAGGGTGCTTTCCTCTACGATCTCTTGGCTAAGGAGCCGGAAAATAAGGTAAGTTGTAAATATGTTAGTTCTACTTTGGCTGATTTGTTTCGGGAACCTTTATAATGTGAGGTACCTAATTCAAGGCGTCTGAAACAGCTTATAGGATTGGTTCTGCATAGTAAGTTAAGACGTAAGTTCTGTCTTGTTGATTGCTTGAAAGGTTTTTGATATGCTCACTATGATCAGTATTTGGTAGGATTCCGTTCAAAATCTCCGAAGGTTTCTCTTAACAGTGAACCGTCTCATAATCAGGATCAACGTGAACAAGCCCTGTCCCGTCCCCTGGACATGTCGGCCATGGAGGCGTGTCTCCGGCGCGCGCTGGAGGCGGTGGGCGGCCGCGTGGCGGCGGGCCGCGAGCAGATCGACAACGTGGCCGCCAGCGAGGCCGCGCTCGACGCCAAGCTCGAGAGGAAGCGGGCGGAGCTCATGAGAGCCGAGAAGAGACTGCACACGGTACAGAAGATTAAGTGAGTACTTAAGTACACTCACACGCATTTTTTCCATAGAGGATCAGAAAAAGGTCCATAAGAGCTGAAAATAGACTCTGTGGCCTCTTTATCTATACTAATATTATAAAGAGGAAAGATTTGTTTGTTTGTTTGTTTGTTTGTTTGTAATGAATAGGCTCCGAAACTACTGGACCGATTTCAAAAATTCTTTCACCTTTGGAAAGCTACATTATCCCCGAGTAACATAGGCTATATATCATCACGCTACGACTAATAGGAGCGGAGTAGTAATGAAAAATGTAGCAAAAACGGGGAAAAAATTATAAGACCACGCGGGCGAAGCCGCTGGCGGGAAGCTAGTATAGCATAATTTGGTCTTTGATTAGCACGTCGATATTACTTCGGCAAATTAATAGCAAAAGGGATTAATAGCAAAAGGGATACCTCATAATAATGAACAAACAATTGGTTCTTATCATACAAATCATATTATGAAAATCGGACCGGCAAAATATTCTTGTTTGATAATTTCAGACCAGCCTATCAGGGTGAATTAACAGCTCTAGAGACTGAAATAGAACAGCTGTGGGATCAATACGTGCTGCGGTACCGCTGCGTCGAGGCACTCAAACATCAGCTCAGCGTGCTGGAGAGCGCACAAGCTGAAGTAAGCACTACAGCTCTCCTGATCAAGTGCTAGAAATAGTTTGTGATGAAATAGAACATGATTTGAAAATTTTAGGGCCCGTTTCAGCATCCCTGGATAGCCGCTAACCACCAGATAAATTCAAATATAGAACAAAATGTGTATAAAATTATCTGCCAAGTTATTTGATAGGGACTTATCAGGAGGTGGTGAAACAGGCCCGCGAATTCTAACAGCATTTATTTAACAGCCTATTGCCGTCAACTGCTGAACGTAGGCCTCCCCCAATTAACAGCAAATGTTACGATTTTATTTAAACGTGTAATATAAAACGCCCCTTTATGTTCTTGGTCTTCTAGTCCCTATTAAAGTCTCAAACAAGTCCACAAGTTGACGGTATCGACTACATTGAGAATTTATGATCTAGACTTTCCTCAGCGAGATTTTGGGTCTTTTTTTGATCAAATTTCGTTTGTAGGCAGCTGAAGAACAACAGGCTGCGATCATGCAGCTCATCCACAAGTACGAAGCTGAAGACGTGCTGGGGAAACTGAGCGACTCTGGTATAACTTGATAATATTATAGACAACAAACGGTTCACTAATACGATAAATCGTGCTTTAATGAATTTTGATGTAATGTTCAGATGACATGGACTCGAGTGATGATGGGAAGGATTTGAGTGAGGTGAAGCAGCCGCGACCTGCAACTAGACCTAAGACACGACTGAGGATCAAAACTGCAGGTACATTACTGTATATATAAGCTGTAGTAGGTAAGTGTGCTAGGTTCAATTATTTGTGTGATAGCCCCACCAAATTGATAATGTGCCTGGCGGCCATCTCGGTGATCTAAAAATGACGTAACCGCACTCACTATGCTTTAGCACCACTAACCGGCAAGTATGGCGAATGACGTCACGTGGAGGTTAATTAGACAACGCTTTAGCCCATTGGGAATTTTCGTAATTTTTCTTTACTAATACCTATTATAAAGTTTGTTTGTTTGGTTGAACGCGCAAATTTCAGGAACTACTGGTCCGATTTGACTATTTTTTTAGACTTCGATTAGACTATTTGGGCTATTAATCATCACGCTGCGAACAATAGCGAAGCGAAGTATCAATTAAAAATGCTGCAAGAACGGGGGATAAAGTCAACTTCTACAGAAACGAAGTCGCTGGCAAATGGTAGTAATGGAATAAAGAGTATTACTGATATTTTTTCGTCACACCATGCAGGCGGTGGCGCGGGGGGCGCGGGGGGCGCGGGGGGCGCGGGGGGCGCGGGGGGCGCGGGAGGCGCGGGCGGGTCGGCGCGGCGCGCGTTCGGCAGCATGGCGGCGCGCGACTCGCTCGACGACATCCGCGACGAGGACGACTCGCGCTCCGACTCCGACTTCTCCGACCGACAGCTCTATGGTAAGCACTACCTTTACACACAGAATACTTTTTTTTGCCGCCATATGGAGCATTTCTCTGTTTATAAAAGGAAGCATTAGATACCTAGCCATGTGACACTACTACAATCACAAGATTAATGGAAGCAAAGCACCTACCAATTATCACAATGCATCACGCTGTCCTGCTAGCTCGGTTCATGGTTTTATTGTTTCATACAATCATTCAGCTTCAGCATGAATATGTTTTGTGCCCACGCAGGCAGAGCGCCGGGCACCAGCACTGAAGGCAGGATGATGTCCGCTGCCACGTCGTTCGGTTCGTCTCTAGTTGCTTATATTGCTATCTCATTCATAAACAGAAATAATCGCATAAAGGTCACTCTATCACTCTTAAAACTGTCATCGTAAGTGTCTTGTTAAATAACTGAGCAATATCGCCAAGTTCGCTGATTATACCTTAGCCAGTATTAGTTTTGTGACCATACTGTTGCTGTGTAGCGGGAGGCGACATACCGTCGCGCTGGTCCCGGTCCCGCCCGCGCCCCGCCACGCGCACGCTGGCCACCACCGACGATGACGACTTTGCTGATCTCATTGAAGGTAAGGCAGTAATCGTGTTGTGATCATTTTTTCGTTTTAAATACCAAAAAATACGATGTGTTGGGTTAACGCATACTGAAAATAAAATGTCTAGACATGGATTGCTTAGTTCTTATTTCAGTGTGAACTAAAAACACATTTATTTGTACAAAAGACTGTAAGAGAAGAAGGTTAAATTCCATGTATTTTTTTATTGTAACTCGGTTGGAAAAACACTTTGTTCGCAACTATTGCAGCCCCGCAAATTGATAATGTGCCTGGCGGCCATCTTGGTGACGTAAAAATGACGTAACCAATCTCAATACGCGTTAGCACCACTAGTCGGCAAGTACGGCGGATGACGTCATATGGAGGTTATTTACACAAAGTTCCAGCGCATTAGCAACTTGCGGAACTTATAACAGAAAATGTAAGTAAATGATTCCCACGTCCCCGACAGGTGTGGAGAGCGGCGAGGGCGGCGAGGGCGGCGACTCGCTGGGCAGCTCGTCGGACAGCGAGCTGCGCGTGAGCAGCGGCCGGCCCAGCGCGGCGCCCGGCCGCGCCTCCGCTCTCAGCGACAACGAGTTCTAATCCTTATGTCTTTACGAATAAGGTACATTTATTTAGTACAAATTTCGGTTTTGATTTAGCCTATTTAATTGTTACGTAATAAATATGGTAAAATTTTCAGTCAACTAGCATTTCTTATTACATAGTCACATTCCTATTTAGTTAGGAATATTTAGTTTTAACTTTTTTAATAAAACACCATTGTTAATACAATAGTAATATTTATTCGTCGCGACATCCAAGCAGTACCTATCTTCCCATAATAAATAACCCACCGAAAGCCATAGGGCAAGCAGTCACAATACATCGGTCCACTATAAAACTTAGATTTAAAAATATATCATACATTGTCTAAGAAATACAAGATTATTTACAATTATATTTTACAGTCTCTAAGTATTTGTGTAAAATGTAAATTAAGTAAATCCTAGAGATATAAAACGTAAAAATTCTTATTTATAGTATTTATAATAATCTCTAGGGGATTCTTATGTGTTATTACGTATAGTTTGAATACCGTAACGGCAGATACAGTTAAAAAAGTAAAACTAACTGTAGTCAGAAAATTACCTAAAGATAGTTTAAAAAATCGGTATTCTTATTATAAGGAAGAAGAAATAACTTAATATTAAGATTTTAATTAAGTAAGTGCCTATTTATCAAAGCCGAAAACATAATAAAAAACTCTACAACTCTTATCAATATCAAAAAGTACGTACTAGTTTTTATAACAATTGTTTATGAAGAAAATTGAGCAATAATTTGGATGTTAATATTTACACCAATCATATGATTCGCAATTTGGCACCGGTTAGGTACATAGGACTTTCATTTTATATATACAAACGTACACTTGACATTAAAATCTAGACATAATTGTAAATGATAGCCTAAATTGTATTTGTGAAGATAATTTTTATATATCTTGGGAAAATTCAAAGCATGGGTCCGTCTTTAGTAAATACAATTGTACTTATAGAAAAAATTAAGTTCTATAGGCTCTGAATCCCTATTGACGTAGTCCAATTTATGTTACACAGATAATGTAGTGAATAACAAAACATATCCTCACAAATAACACTAAGTATTTAAATAAGACTTAAAAACAGAATTTAACACAGATATTTGACGATACTTACACAAGTTTACAATTTGATGTTAGTAATGTTAGTATACGTAACGTGCTAACAAAATACTAGAATGAGGTGGCACTTTATGATTCAGACAAAGCCAGATGGGCTGAGATACTAATTTAAAATGATAATCAACATCAAAAAGTGGATGTTGATAAATGAACATGAATGATGAAAACGGTATTCACTTGGTTTGCCTTCAATCAAAGTCTATAAAACATAAACCAAACAATCGCGGCGACGATATCAATTATGAAAGATGATGATGTCGTCTATATAGATTTTGTAATATTTTCTTAGGTTCACAGACAAATAACACCTATTCGATGAGTATTGTATTTATAAACTAAGTCAATTAATGTAATTGCATATGAATTTGCATACATTTCAACGTTTAATTTCATTTGATTCGCATATTAAAGAGTATCGGTATCTGACGATAAGTGTTCGTGAGAGCAAAAAAATGATGATTATTTTAAATGAAAATTAAATCTACGACATAGATGATGATTATACGTCAACAGTTCAACATATATTGTATTGAATAGTTTTACTTAAAGTTAGTGGGAATATTTACAATTTATTATAAAGTATTGCGACCTTATAAAGCTATATTGTTAAGTTTGGTATGATATGCTTACACAGTTAGTTTACTAAGACAAGGAGTATTCAAAAATACCTTACTGACTAATATTTTATTATAAAATTCGTTTACTCATTTACATGATCGAATAAATAATTTGACGCTATTTTATATACCACTTATCCAATTTTAAATAGTCTATATCCGATAGTACAATGTGTAATAAAACCTTATTGTTCCCGTCAATTTGAGTATCAGTAAAGTAAGACATATTGAAAGTTATTTAGCTTTATGAAAAACAAAACATGAAATTGATAAAATTGGAGATTTGTAAGTATTAAAATTAAATTATTAAAGGAACAAGAGGATTTTACTACATAATGTAAATCGATGCAGAATTACATTTTAATTTTGACTTAAAAAGTATCATACATTTTCGTTGATGTAAAATGTATTAAAGCGCCACATTGAGTGTTAGGAGAGTTCCGGGTGCGAGTGGCTGGTCGCCGTGTCGCTGGTGGCGGACGTGCTGGCCAGCGAGTCATGCTGTTCCGCCGCGTGCCGGCTCTCGTCACACACCGCTATGAACTGCTCCGCGTATGCCCTGGAATGTTGACATAGTAATTAAGTAGTGTTCTTCCGTATTGAATATTCGTGTAGCTTTCAGATCGGTCTTTTAAGATCTCTTTCAGACCACTTTTGTTGGTAATGTTGGCGCAGAGTACATGCTGAGCGAATAGCTTCCGTGCTAATAGTTATCGTATCTGTTTGGGACGTCTGGGTGTGTAAATACACTGCACTTAGAGTTTTTCCCAATGCCTCTTTGATTCAGTTACGGTTTCGTATAACATTTCGATCTTTTAAACATTCTTAGATATGTCCGATGTTTACCATATTGTATTAGGTGTTAGTTACTTGTCGTAAAGCAAGTCAAATAGTAGTATGACCACTGTTCTGCCAAGTCAAAGGTATCGAGTTCACACAAGGCACGCACTTCTGACTTTTTGGAATCATGTGCGTAATTATCACTCGCTTTAATGGTGAAGGAAAACATCGTGAGGAAACCTGCATGTCGGAGAGATTTTCTCGACGGCATGTGAAGTCTGCCAGCCCACATTGGGCTAGCATGGTGGACTATAGCCTAATCTTTCATACTGAGAGGAGAGCCGTGACCAGCCGTGGGCTAGTATATGGGGTTAGTTACCTGTCGAGGCCGGTGTACGTGCGCTTGAGGTCGGCGTCGCTGATGTGTTCGCGGTCGGAGCGGCGCTTGCGGTGGATCCTCTCGAGCGAGCGTGCCAGCTGCGAGTCGCGCTCGCGGCCCTCGCGCCGCCGCCGCTCCGTGCTCGCGCGCGGCGATCTGCGACGCCGCATGCGCTGGGGAATTACACAGATTCACTTATTTATGTTCAACCTGCTGCTGTCGTGTTTGTAACGCTATTTAACTCAGGCTTCTTCTTAGAATGAGATGGATGGGAGGTCGAAAACATTGTGGGTTGGATGTTGGAATGGATAATCTAAATTACCATCAATCCACAAGCAAAAAATAAAGTACCGACAAGGTTGCTTCGTTTTTCTCATAGATTGATTTATTGATTGATCTCATTCAAATTTGTTAAGATGGTTATATGAACGTAATACTTACAGCGTCGTGTACTGGATAGTAGACAGGCCCAGGCCCGTATGTTGGGGGCGGTAGCGGTAGCGTCGCATACCGCGGCGGCATCATCACGCACGCCGGTACCCTGCCCAGCTGTAACGAACAGATATATTTTAGTACTTAGATAACAATATTATGAGATGAATTATTGAAGAAACTAGATCATGAAGAGTGTTCTAAACTTTTCGCTGTGTTACAGTTGTACCATATGGAATTTATAATTATTGTCACCGTGTCCTGAAATTATACTTTTTAATAGGGACCGTCAGATCTTTCTTATTGACCCGAAGAAGCAGTCTCTAAAATATATGGGTATTTACAGAAAAAAATGAGACTGATGGCCAACCGCATTATATGTTAAAATTTGTTTCTATTTGCTTGCATAAAAAGTGCAATAAACAAACATGAATACGGGATTTATGTGACCGAGTTTTACACAAAGCCACAGCTTTCATGGAGCCATAGATGAACTTGAAATAAGGTACAGAATAGTAAGTATTGAGCTCAAAAGTGTGGGGTCACCACAACAATCGCAGATCACACAATGCGTCCGCAAGCTAAAGAGAAATTCTTCGAGTAACGCGCGACCATACAGCGCGTGAATAGGGCTGTCGAGTGACGTTTAAAAGATTACACAGTTACACTTGACCTTTAAACTACTTTGATTACTATTTAAATTGTAGGTCATGTGTGAGTGGGGCATTTAGCAATCGTATATTAAATATATTTTACGTAGGAAAGAAAGTTTTTGCCATACATTCATTCAAGCAACAATGAAAGAGAAATAGATGTGTCACCGATTTTCTCAAATTACGCTTCTCGTACTATCAGCTAAGTACGAGAAAATCCTGTCACACTTTTGTCCATTTCCATTACCGTTCACGTCATACCATTAAACGTTGAAGGATTTTGCCAGCAGTCTGGCATACCTAATTCTTCCTATTTTAGGTTAAAGAATTTGTAATTTCTTGGAAAATAAATCATCGATATTTCGTAGCCATCTAGAAGTACATCAACCCTATACCAGCGCTCGCGTTCTAAAACAATAGTCTGCGATGTGTGCCGGTGCCGCCTGACTTCCTAAGCGCGTGACACACTGCAGGCGCTGAATAATTCACATCGCGGACTGCGCTCCACTGGTGGAAGACAGAATATCCTAGTGTGCCACATTCTCTTCCGCATCCTTCCACTTTTGAGGAAATTACCATGTTCTACATGCATACTATTATGATATCGAGACTGAAAGCTGTAGGTCTACTGCATAATTATTCGCAATTAGGTCTTAACGATTGCATTGTATTTGTAGCTTGAAAACCTGTCAGGAATACATGTGTCCAAATTAATGAACACTGTCAAAACTTACTATAAAGTCTCCCTGAGTCATATTGATTACAATAATCGTAAATTTTTCGTGTTTTTTAGGAAATCATCAAGGTATAAAAATAAATTAAACATAGATCTTATTAGTATTACTAAAATGTGTGAAATTAGACTATACTTTAGTGCAAGTATTACACATCCTGTGGCCGCGCTGCGTCACGTCGGTCGTTGCAATTGAAGATGTTTTGCAAGGAGCGCGCGCGTTCGCCCTGAACGGACAACGAATTGAAGCTATTTGTACGAGGTAAACATTGGTGCAAAAGTGTTTTAGTGTGGGAGATCTTAAGCTTGACCCAGTTGCCGTTGAGCAGGAATCATTTCCTGGATCACATCATCAGTGAGTGGAGTAGATTAGTAGAGAGTAGTAGAGTGATAAAATCTAACTGCAGCTAGCTGATGCAGCATGCGGGCGTGTTCTGATTTCTAAGGACTTATATTTAAAATAAAAGTCTCTATTTTATGAAATTCTCGTGTCGCGGTTTACTTCAGTTGTTAAAGAACATTATGATAGATAAACATTCATTTTATAAGAGCGGCCTTATATTTTAGACATACCCGTTAACATGTTTACAACTAGAACTATATCTATATATACTACTATATTGCTTGTAAAACAATAGGAATTTAGACTATTTCCGTGCACCGTCGAACATTGTCTTTCTAAACAGTAGAAACGAAGCCAGAGTTGATGCATGTCGTCATGTAACTTGTAACATGTATGAGATAAAACTAGAAATTGTTGACTATAAAAATACTAAAGCCTCATAAGTACCCATTACGGGTGTTGCAGCATTAATTCCTCGTCGAGCAGATATTTATCGCGCAGATAATGTTTTTTCTAACAACCAACCGCAGAAGTGGAATGTGGGCGGCCTCTACTGTGCCTCTGGTAAAAATATTGCTCTTACTGGTGTTCGTGTCAGTTTTGTTTGTTGAGGCAGGAACCATTTCTTATGGTACCTTATGACATTTGTTCTTTTTTCTACCCTGCAAGTTGGCCTGAGTTACACAATAAAAGACAGCAGCGCGTCATACGATTAGCTGTTATAAAATATGACACTTGGTTCTATCGTGCTAGGAAGAAATCGTTTAAATAAAGGTTTGCTAAAAATCTGGAAACATCCCTGCCATCAGGGTTTTTCATTATTTGATGGGCAAAATTTCTGCCATCGTCATAAAGGGGCTTTGTATTTTAGAGTGCTAGCCTAATCTAATCGATATTTATAAATATAACTGTCATTTGCTTTTGCTGTATTTTGATGACCTTAATTAGCATTTCATATGTTTACTTTAAAACATGTTTAAATATATTCGAAATTACCGCTGTAAGTGCTAACGTACAAACGAATGCAGTAACCGTTCTATATTATGTATTTCTTAGTAAAATAATTACCTAGGCACTGATTATTTATTATTAGCGAGCTATCTAGTATCGTTAGTAGTAGATAATAAATAATTATACGTAATTATTAGATCTGTATCGATCAAACTGTTGAATTTAACCAAAATGGTTGTCGAAAACTCTTAGGTATTTGGTTATTCGACTGTAATACGCTCAACCTTCACATTTCATACAACATTTTTAACTATCTTTGCCGATTGTGAAATAGTTTTTACAAGAGGCGCGTCCGTTCAACCTCGTAGATTACAAGTTTGTCCTTTGATTATTTGGGTAAATTGAGATTGAGAAATAGTGGTTCATGAAAATACCAAGGTTGGATAGATTATTTGATAAATGTAACTTTATCTGTAGGCCCTTCTGTACTTTGTTGATAACTCAAACCGTTTTTGCCATTTCGACACTTTCACTACATGTCGTGTTATCAGACATCTCGCTGTCAGAAGCTTGAGAAAACATTGATACTTCAATGTAAACTTAAACCACTTTATATGTAATCTAGTAATAGGTTAAGTATAACGAAGTGGAACAAATATTTGAATACAACTCACACATGAAATTGGACAACAATGAATGTGTGACTTATATTCAAATATTAGTTCCACAACGCAATCAAGATAAAACTCAATGACATGACATCAATGCAAATGTACATTATATTTTTTTTTATTTTATTTATTATTTTTATTTAAAATAGTATTGTCTACATAACATACCATCACGCCTGTATTCCTCGAAGGGTTAGACAGAGACAGTTACTAATATGGTGCAAACAGTTCGCAGGTATGTTTCGGTTAGGTTCGATGTGATAGGGATCGAGCCCTTTACCTTTACCATTAAAGGGGACAAATCCAAATTCCGAGTTGTTACTGAGAATTTCATAAACAAACCTAATAACACTGCTCGACCTGGGAATCGAACCCAGGAGGCTGACGAGGCTGTATTGCCTACAACAATTCTAATAATATGACACTATCTATTTATTTATTTATTTAATATATCTATCGAAGTAAATCTGTATAATTTAAGCTATGGCACAGAACTCCCACGAAGCGAAACCAATCCTCCTTGATACATTTACAGACATGCCAATGAGACTGGCTCATAATGAACGCTTCGTGACAATAAATATCCTGATGCAAATGAACATTGCAGTCGATGAGTTAATGACTAACTATAGTTATAGGGGATCACATTTCCTGGTAAACTTAATGTTAAAAGTAGTAGATTTGTTTATAACATGAAGATATAGGTAAGTAAATTTGATTTTTCTATGCTTCTTTCAAGGTTTTCCTAAGAGATTTGAGAAGAACAGTCTTCATGGGGTTCTTCAAAAAGGGTGTGAAAAGTGTTTAGTTTCTTTTATTCTTGTGTAGAACTGGTCTACAACTGTGTAAGCAACTGTACAAATTTCCTACGTACTTTTTTACCTTGTTAATTTTCCAAAAATGACTTGCTTATCAGATTTGCAGTATGGTCTTTATAACGAAATTATCTCATGTTTCTATTGAACTAACATCATCATACACATTCCGACTTTATCTAATGCCGGTTGTAACCATTTCTTTGGTTGTGCCGTATTCTACAATCCTTGTAAGACTAATCTCCGTTCGTCTCCGCAATGGTAACATTGTCTGCCATCCATATTGCAGCCGAGCAACCGATATTCCATCTTTCAGTCCTTAGCCGCTACTCGATTACAGTCGTACTCTAGTTATTGTCGCCACACTTCGCTAGGGTTTTTCAAATGCATACAACTTCCATTTCTCGATCCCCAATGAACGGAAATTTGAATCTCCCTCAGTGCGCTAACATCTCCATCTTGAACCTAACCAATGTTTTCTAGATCATTATGGAAAGCAACAACTCGTAGATCTCATTGAGCACAACCTTGCGACAAGTGCGTACGCGCAGTTACTAGACCGGTCTCATTGTGAGGCGCGATCGTAATCTGTGTGGGCTGCTAGTGTTGTACACGCATAAACAAACACTTGGCTAAGTAGGTATGTGATTATTAAGCGGGATTAAAGTGTTTAATAACTCTGTGGAATTTATCATCTAGATAGATAGGGTTATCCAGGGTGCTAAGGGGTTTCGTTACCATAGTTTCCAAATTATAAGCCGGGAAAAAATACTAATAAATGGGTAGCTAATTTTGTGTATTTAAATACTGGATTATTCACTTTAACCACTTCTAAAGATGAATAGGTTCCCTACATTTAGGCAAAAAAATATCAAGATATTAGCTTGATCTACTTAAATATTTAGGTATTAACTCTAGAAAACATTATTAATCTTTAGACGTTGACCTAATGGCACCAAAGTTCAAAATAAATTAGAGGCACCTTTTAATATTCTCACCATAAAAACATAATTTGTTATCTGCTCGCCAAATATTTCCTAAAAAACAAAATCTATAAAACGAACGAACCCAAAGCTAAGAACATCTTCAATCAACAATCATATCACAAAACACATTAGTTGTCTTACAACTTTCTTTTCACTTTTATCACGAGACCTCCAAATGTTGGCGTGTGACAAGTGAACGTCACAAGGTCACACACTCGTCCAAATAATGGCGAGTACCGGGTCACTGTCCCACGCTCACTGAATTACAATTAGAGATGCGTTTGTGACATTGTTTTTAGCTGAAATTGTGTTACGGAGGCGTGTCTTACTTTTATAAATTAATGAAAGGTGTTTGGGAAAAGTACTTAAAGAGCATTTGAGCCGATTTGCCGTGTGGTCGACAGTATACAAACTCTTCTTTTCCCATAGAAATTACTAATGCTTGGGGGGTCACTACACTGTACTGGTGGTAATTAGCGGCGTTTGTTTATTCGTTCGAGAAGTGATTTAATCTCCTGCAAGAGTTAATTCCAGCGGTATTTAGCAAACAGCTTCATAAGAGATAATTTGCGGATTAAATGATGTAGGTAATGACGTTGAGGTTTGAACAACGATTTTCTTTTTCAGACATTATTGATATAGTTATTATAAGAGATAAGGTTTTCTTTTCATCAAAAGGCTAGAAGTAACTACACTACGTACAGTACACTAGGTACCTACAGTTACTGCTTTATTGCATCGTGCAGTGTTTTGCAAGGAACGCGCATCCGACCTGAACCACGCTGAATAGAATAGGCAATTTCTAAACAAACGCAGTAAGGTATAAATTGTTTTAGTGTGCCTGTACTGGTATGCTTTGTGCAAACCAGGAAACGTAGAAGCAAAGTTACTCAAAAAATTAAAGGCCAACCGTATTTAGTCGTAACAGAAAAAAATATTTGTAATTTTTGCAAAATTCACAAGTAAACAACAACATTAGCAACCGACACAGTTTAATTAATGCAATATAATAAAATTCCTAATTTTCGTTACAAATTAGACAATTTCATTTGGAATGTTGCAATTTTGTAAGAGTTTTGTGATAAAAGCTGATAGCTGTTTTCTGTAGCGGGCCTGTAGGGACATAAATCAGTGATGTGCCCGCCCCCTAGCGGAGGCTGCGTGAACTCACATAGCTTGAACTAACGGGACAGTTTACATGTATACATACACATGTCATGAAACCAGGAACAATGTACCTAACGGCTAAGTTTAACACGTTTGGAATATAAGCTTTACACAACTTAAACAGTTGTATCTCTTTGAGAGATGGATTTCAATGAACACGAATGTTGTATAGATATTTAAATAAAATAATTCATAAGTATTACTTAGAAGCTTATTAAGTATAAACCAGAAAATGAATACAGCTGGAAATTTAGTATTAGTATGTTTACATATTTATTGCTGCCACCTTACCGCAATCGCTACCCGAGCCAAGTTATGTATCAAAATTGTTGTATATTATTTATGTAAAATCATTATCTACCACCGTGGCCATATAACATCAATCGTCGACTCCCACGTAGAAAAGGAAACATTGAATCGAAAGCCACATAGAATCCCATTTTACTTCAAACTAAAACTTATTCGATGATTTATACAATTTTAAAAGGACGTCTAATATTTTATAGTATGTGACAAATAATAACCGAATGACAGGTTTATTGAACTAAAAAACAGCGACATATTTAACTGCAATAGCAGTTTCGTAATAATTTCCAATAATCATGGCAATATTGACCATTTAGAGCTGCATAGTAGGTAATTAAAATGCCTGACAGCCTGAACTGTATGCCCTAATATAGCGAACAAAATGCGCGTGAGGCTTGAGCTTTTAATCGAGACTAAACACACGAAAGAAAAGGTGCAGAAGTTCTAGTAGGCTACGTTATTATGGGCGATTTCGTGACTATATTAGATATAAATTTGGATTTCAGATGGTAGAGTCTCACTCCCTCCATATCAATGGAGTTTACATGTATATAGGAAGGATGATCTAATAACTTTGACGTTTGATCTATTATAGGTAATAGATCAAATTGTATCCATTTCAGTTATTACAATGCTGCATATACTGAGTATTTTTGGTACTTCAGTTACTTCTATTACCAAACTGCCTATAGTAGAGATATCTAGGTACAGATATTTAGTGATTGCTAAAAATCATGCAGCCTGATGATGCATTGATTATTCAAACAACAGAATAGGTCTACTGTAAATGTATATGGGTCTAGATTTGTGCGCGCAGGTAAGGTCGGCGGGTCGGCTGCGTTTGCGCAACGCTTGTGGGCGCATCGCACGCATTTCCAAAGATTTACGCGAGTACATGGTCTATACATATATGTGCAGTAGATAGGGTTTCTGGTTTCTCGACCTTTTTTATTTCCCGAGTCACGAGAATTCTCGACAAGGATTTCTCGAGTTTCTCGAGTCTCTCGAGAAATTTTGTATTTTTTTATAAAACACGATGTTATTTTAAAATATTTACTTAAATACAAATTAGACTGATAGATGAGATCAATTAAATGAAATAGTAATTTTTTGGTTACTATAATTAGCACTTATTAATTAACAAGTAGGCACCTAACATAAATTATAAAAATTATAACCATCTGGTCGAATACAAATTATAGCCATCTGGTCGATATTCTCGTAAAAAGTAAAGGGTAGGGTGTTACTTAACTGTTCCGTAATTATTAGGTCCCTACCAGTTCCCAAATATGCAAAGATTCTTTCATCAAACAAAAATTATTAGTAAAATTAATTCAATAAAATTACTATTTCATATTTAGATACCTAAGAATAAAAACACATAACATTGCATTAAAGTCGCTTGTCAGTTACTTTTTTCGTCGGTTATCATTTCATGTCAAAAAGTTATTTATTTTCTATTGTTGTGGCTAATATCTAAGTTGTTGCTTAGTTCTCATAAAGTTAAATAAAATAAACCCAAACACGAGATAGTCGCTGTAAATCGTTTAGAGTTTCTTTTGACTGTCTTCCTATGATCATCAGAACTATACAATATGTTAAAAAACCCTGTTCGACCCGAACGAGGTATATAGGTATCCCAATCAAATTATCAAATAAAAAACATATTCATAAAAGTAAGGCAGTGTTAATGAAATTTTAAATTCAAGATTTTTGTAAAAAAAATACCTAAATTTCCCAAAATCTAGCAATTTACTTGAATGTGACAACACTATCACCTGCCGTGGTATATTAGGCACCTGTGACGTGCCCTTGTAGCTATTTATCTAAGTTTCATTGTTTTATAAAAAAATATTTACTTTTATTCGGAATATTTTTTTTTACTTGAAAACTGAAAAGCATTACATAAATGTAATCTAATATCGATACCCAATAATACCTTCATGGGTCGGACAGGGTTTTCTTAACATTAACATTGTACTGAAAATCAGTTTCAGTACAATCGATTCACATGTGAAAAGTCATTACTTAAATAAAAATCAATCATACCCTATTTTTCTACCATCAGGGATAACTTTAAATGGGACCACCGCTTTGGAATTTTTTGGTCATTTTTTTTTAAATCGGTCCACATTTGACGGAAATATCCGGGAACATAATTGTATAAAAAACTACATAAACCTCCGAAATGATAACCTCCGATTTTTGTCGGTTAATTAAACTAAACCTTTTGCTGCCAATGCCTCTAGATAAACCTTCGAAATGATAACATCCGATTTTTAGTCGGTTAATTAAACAAAACATTTTTCTGCCAACAACTCGGGAATTCCCGAGGCGTTGAGATTTTTTTCCCGTCTCGACTAAAGACAAATTTCTCGAGAATTCCCGACTCGAGAATTCTCGAGCAGAAACCCTAGCAGTAGAGCTGTAAATTTGTATGTGTGTTGAATCGTGCAGTTTGGTCAGGTCTTTAACTTTTTTCACACTTTTTTACAAGTAGATCGTATTGATGAGTGTTGTGCAAATATGTTTAGAAAGTGCACTGGTGACTGACACACTGATAAGCTTTACAGTACATGCATAGCATACAGCATTCGATTTTGTCATTGCAATTAAAATTTTCAGTTCTTATTTGCCGTTACAAGATTTGAAACAAGCGAGGCTTGAAGCTCTTTCAGTGTTTTTCACTAAGATAAATAGCAGGTATTTAAATGTTATGATACGTTGGTGGGTGGTTCAATCTTAATAATGTATGTTGTAACCGATTAAAATATACATTGTTGACCCGGGCCTGTTCAGAATGCGGATGTTTGAACCTAATGTGCTGAAAACATTAGCATAAGACTATAAAATGTCTATTTATGCACATATAGAAGTATGTAAAGCACTTTCGCTCTCTACAATAAGTATTGTGGAGGCTGTTTCCGTCGCGTTTGAGACAAAAATACGGCGCGCAGCGTGTTGAGTGTTTTATTAGTAATGATACATTTTAATTTAGTAGTTATAATAATTATATTAATTAAGCAAAATACACGCATAAATTAACGCAGCGTCTGTAATGATTATGTAATAAATAATACATAATAAATGTTTATTAGAACGGATTATACTTTTACATAATATAGAAGAAACAATAGAAGTTAGTATCGTTATTGATATAAGAATATTTATGTAATCAATAAATAATTTTAGTGTTTATAAACAGTTTCATTCAATTAGGGGAAAAGGGTAAGAAATCTAACAATTAGTTTGGTTTACTTTGTTTTATCTCTGTCACAAATCATAATAAGTACTTAAACCTACTTCTTCATGGAAATATCATGGCTTATAGGGTAATTATATACTATAAAAAAATATTGACGCGTCTGAGTGTGAGAATTGAACATTCTTTGTCCCATGCGCAATACAAATATTTTTGTTTGTATGAAACATTAAAATCATTAAGTTACCTTAGAATTTAGATTAAGTATAATATTATGAACCTACAATTAGAGAATCACATTCCATAGCTAATTATGAAATTACGTGTTTATTAAAACAAATGTTGGTTAAAATAAAAAAAAATATTTACACGGCGCGGTCTAAATGCTTTATGTTCCTTGAAATAACAATTGCGTAACATACTGCCTGAAACTAGCCACTAGTTATAATTATCTAGTTATTAAGTTAGCTACCGGAAACAGGAACGGTTGTGCAACCTGACCGCCCCGAGCTACAGGCGGCGACATACGAGTAACCGTGAGCTATGGTTGCGCAACCGCACTGGTTGCTACTAGTATTAGTAACTTGTTTGTTTTAGATGAAAGTCACTTTCAATGTGATGTGATAACAGTATGTAGTTGGATTTAGGAGATGTGTCTTACCGCCTATGTTGTCGTTGATGCAAACCATCCTATATGGTGTTTTTCTAATGACCTCTAGTTACAGAACTGCTGCTTTTCTTCGTGGTGGGGAAAATCTTCATGGATCATCCGCCATCTGGGTGGGTGGCTGGGTGTGTCGGACTCATAGGTACCGACTAAAAACCGCACATCTTGCGCTATAGTCACGGGCATGCAGGCTGCAGTTGAACCACCGCTGGACCTCGACAATATTTGGTCTGTCTGTTTTATAAATAGTTTGATGACCCTAAGTAATAGTTTGACGGTAATTTTTAAGTATGCATCATGCATCTACTTATTTATTTATTTCGCTTAATTATTCGCTTACAACGGTGAACGAAAACTTCGCGACGAAACCTGCATGCCTGAGAAGTTTTCTTGACGGCGTGTGAAATCTGCCAACTCACACTAGGCCAGCGTGGTGGACCCTTCATTCTGAGAGGAGACCCGTGCCAACAGCCGAACAGTTAAGGACAGTAAAGGGGTTGATGATGATACTAATGCAAGGTTTTGTTGTACTCGTATATCAAACAAAACTTACGTCTATCAAGATATTTTTGGGAGCAAACTTCCATTTGCCCAAAAACTGCCGAGATGAAAATATGAAATAGCTACGTGATGATAGACTGGAGTAGAATAAAACTTTACCTATGTTATAAGGCCAGCAACTTATATGATTACAATAAAACACAATTAAAGCGTACCTTTCTCCCGCGGACAGCCCGTGAAAGTGACACGCCGTGCCCGACGCCCGCGCCGCCGCCGGCGCCGGACACTCGATCAAATTATATTATGTTGTTGACATCGATAGAAATGACACTCGAGATAAAAGATCAAAGCTCAGTTGCTTGAAATCTTGATTATTTGCAAAAAATATTTATTGTGTTGAGCTTGTTCGGAAACGAGGAATTGAATGACGAGATGACGGCTGATATAGATGTAAAGAAGAAAAAGACACAGGTACTGCATCGACACAAGTCAATTCGGATAAGCGCAGGAGAATTATGATGACAAGAACAATGGTTTGCATTTAACGTGGCTTATAGTTATACTATCAGTTCTACGAGCTACGAGATATGTTCTACATAGCTCGTAGAACTGATAGCTGCTGGGGCAGAAAGGTTCTCGAGTGAAGACCACGCACCGGATAGCGCAGCGTAGGACGGCCTCCAACGAGATGGACGGATGACCTGATAAAGGTCGCTGGAAGTCGTTGGATGCAGCTGGCATATAACCGGCCCTTATGGTCTATGGGGGAGGCCTTTGTTTAGCAGTAGACCTCTGTAGGCTGATATGATCATAGTCATATATCCTAAATTGCTCGAAGTTGATTTTCTTTTCTACAAATGTTATTTATTAGATACCATAGCTTCATACAAGACCTTATGTAACATGACTATCACAACTTAATCACCCATGGGCGACCTCTGTAACCTCACGCAAACAATTACGAGCACCATCGTCCACGTCCACGTGTTGCACCACACTCGATGGTATGGTCCAAGGCAGTTGATTGGTTCCGCCGGTTACCGCGACCTTTGCTATTTGCTGTCGGTACATGGCGTTGCCAAATAAACGCCTTGCACAAATACTTAAAGTACGGTCGACAAAGAAATTTAAAGGATTGATTGATATATTGAATACTAATTTTCCGCCAGCGGCTTCGCCTGCATGGTCTGGGTATTTCTTACTTTCATCCCCTATTTCAACACCTTACAGCCCTTATTTCGCAATAAAAAGTAATAGTAGCCTATGTCCTTTCTCAGGCTCTAGACTATCTCTACTAGACAAATTTCATTTAAATCGGTTCAGTAGTTTTGGCGTGAAAGCGCGACAGACATACAGACAGAGTTACTTTCACATTTATAATATCAGTAAGGAAGTAAGGATTGAATATATTGAATACCTATTGTTTAAAGGATTAAAAGTTTTTAATCTGCAATGACGTAGGCATCTCCTGGCAAACGCTATAGACTCCAGACGACATAGATGAGATAATGGGATGATATAATTATATAACTGCGCTCATGTTTGGTACACTAGAGTTAAAACAACACATGATGCACAAGACTTGATGACAAGCGGGCTGCATCGTAGGCCACATCGTTTCTTAACATCAGGCGAGTTGTGGTCAAGCGCAAGCCTATCTAAGATAAAAAAAACTTACCTCTCCTGGGTAGACGACTTTACCCAACAGTAGGATATCGCGAGCGAAATAAGAAATTTTTTACTTGATAACACATAATAGGTGGGTATTAAGTGTTATCAAGAAAAAAATCTTTTAAAAACTGTAGAATGTTGTTTTATTTTCCCACTTCGTTTGCGTGATTGAGAAATGACGTTTCCTCACAACACGCAATAGGAAAACTAAGTATAAACTGATGTAATATTTTTTGTTTAAAGAACTGTACTTAGTGCCTACTATGAAAAACATCCTATTTATACAAATCTCTCATTTACCCTGACATGGACGAACTTAGTACTTGTAAGTTACTACATGTTCGGTCTTGTTGGAAATCATGGCAGAAGCTAAGTAAGTAAGCACCCCTTACAACAATCGTCCATCAGTACTTCAGCTAGCTTCTTTCTCTGTTCTCTAGGTTCATCTGTTGTACTGACGTAGATATAGTGTTTAAAAAAATAAAACTTTCGTAATACGTAATAACACGTATTGCAGATTTTTTGTCTGTCTGTACGATACGGTGCGCGTGAGAAGTAATTGTAGGAACGCCGGCGCCGCCTCCCGCGATACAGGTGCGCCCGCGCCCCCGCAGTGCCGCCCGTACGACAAGTATCTCATTATTGTTCGTTTATTGCTCCTTATTGTTTATTGTTGTTACGATTATGACATTGGTGACGAAGTGCTTTAACGATTTCATATCGACTTGTAGTAAATCATCTAGTCTTTTCTATTATTTTAGTCTGTAATAATTGTATCTTGTATAATCTTATTTATTTATATATTTATTTATTTATTAACCAACTTATACTAACAGTTTACACCACACATACAAGTTATCGGTTGTCATATAATACGGAAACAATGTATTTGTTTTAAATATAAAATTAAGGAATATTAATACTAGGAAATTATAAATAACTATAAAATCTGTACATAGGTATTCACTCTAGAATACTAGATCTAAAATTATTAGTTGTCTCAATGTCAACAGCATACATTTATGTGTATATTACTGACATATGTAATTCAAAACTTTAGCCTAACAGAACAAGTGGACTTAACATTACGAAAATCCATTAAGATCAAAACTTGATCACTTCCATGTGCTGTAATTTTAAGATAAATGTGCACAAATTATGCAACGTGCCAAGATAATTATAGTGTGGTGAACAAGACTTCTAAGAAAATATTTGAGAAATAGTGCAGTGTGAAGCAACGCAGCTATAAGTAAAAAAATTACAGAAAGTACTGGATAATAAGGTGCTGCAAGTTTAGGTGTGTTCTGGTTTGAACTTTGAACGTAAAAAATGAAAAGCACCTACTCATCCCTGTCAGATTGAAGCTGGTAAGAAGCAGCGTAACAAATTCCTCAACTACAGTCGTTCAAAGAATTAAAATCAGTTTCTTTAAGTTGTTAGACTTGCAGAAGTTGTGATAAGTACAGTTCTCGCCAAACTTATTGTCCGGGTTGAAGCTGGCACGAGCTAAATTTAACCCGGCCGTAAAAATCGGAGAAAGAAAAATATTGGATTAGAATAATTTAAAACGACAGATTACGACTTGAGCTTTCGTTTTTATTTATTACAATCTAATATTTTTCTTTCTCCGATTTTTACGGCTGGCTTAAAGTTAGCTAGCGCCAACTTCAACCCGGACAATAAGTTTGGCGAGAACTGTATCTATATAATTATGTGGCTCGATATTACTAGATAGTACTTCAGTTTATAATCGATTCTCACTGGCTGTTGTAATAAATTATTGAAAACAAACCCAATAAATATTTTGAATCAAAAATAAATAAAAGTAAAAAATAAAAGAATAAATAGTCCTAAATATCAAAACCCCCTTTTAAAATTTAAGTGCCAGTACCAGTGCTGTTTTGGAGGTGCAACCACAGCGCTTGTTCTAGAATGTAGGCACCAGGCAGTGTGGTGCAGGCGTGTACAGGTGAAAGGGACGGCCCTACGCCGCCTTGCCTAGATTGGACACGTAGCGAGTACAGACGAGCGGTGAAGGGTTAAGTTTTCTTATAACTATTAGTTATTTTTTCCGTCTTTTTCATAGTAGCCCAGAGACAAAGGAAAGATC
This sequence comes from Acronicta psi, assembly GCA_946251955.1. NCBI lineage: Eukaryota > Metazoa > Arthropoda > Insecta > Lepidoptera > Noctuidae > Acronicta > Acronicta psi. The sequence goes on along the minus strand of OX276477.1, from coordinate 381,982 downwards.
TAAAAAGTACAGATGGACTAGCAAAGAAAAATACCTTTTCTATGTTTTTTGCTAGGTACAGAGCCATCTCTTAAAATGAAAGAGGTCAGGCTAAATAGTCCACAACCATCACGCTAGCTTATAGTAGCAAAGGGTCAATATTAATGGATTGGTCCGGAGCAAAAAATAACGATTGGGCATCTTGACTTGTAATTGGCAACAGTAGACATGACACTAATAACGAGTGACTGTTTAAAATGGAAGCTGGTAGGCATCAGGTCGTTAGGGCCCTTCGCCTCTAATAGCTAATTCGATTCACACTGTTCACCCGCAAAATATTCGTTAAACATGCGCTACATACTCTACATTGTAGAGTATGTAGCGATTTCATCTTGGTGCAGAGTTTTTCATTATTAGGTACTACTAATTATATAAGTATCTATTTATAATGGCCGCGTGAATTTCAAATGCATATGCGAGTATTTTAGCAAGGATAACAATAAGTAGATTCGTTTTTTCTCAAGAGACGTTGTTAGCGCCATTACTAAGGTCGTGACTGCCTTAGTCGGTGCAGCGCATTGCAAATGTTTCACAAACAGTATCTCGCGACTCAGTTTATGCTACGTTTTATTTTAATGTACGTAATCACTACAATTAGGGAATTTAAGCAGAAGGAGAATTCCTTACAAATATTTTTTAGGCGAAAAGTGATAAAAAGTAAGGCAGTGTCTGTCAACGACGAGCAGAAATATTTTATTTAAGAAATATTATCCTCTTAATCAGTATTAAAAATCTAAAACGCTGACTTGTAACGATAACCGGTATCTACCAATTTCATTCTGTTAAAGAGTTCGCGCCTATGCCAATATGAAGCCAGTGATGGACTAGATTGTTACGAGTCGAGTAATAATCAAAGATATTTAAATGGGCTGGCCTGTAATACCTATAGAAGTCTATAATTATTTACTTGTATACATACATACATAGTTTCTTGCCTGTTTCCCATAGGGGTAGGCAGAGGCTAAACATTTCCACTTGCTACGATCTTGGCACACCACTTTCGCTTCATCTATGCTCATCAACCTCCCCATGCATGCTCGTCAGTTTAGGGTGCTCTTAACCCTTTCGTATAAATATTTTTCCATATTAATTCTATGACACTAAATTGTAGTAAGTAGTCATATCTATGAGTAATTAGTTGGTGTCATCTGTCTGTGGTCTAAAGTTCTGAACAAGCAACAATCAATGACAACCCAAAAGGAAGCTAAAACAGGTATCGTGTGAACGGCCTTAAATTATACTCTCCTACCAACTCTTGCGCAACCAAATGTTTATACTCTATCAATATAATGCTCGGACGTTTGTTCTCCACCGAAGAGTTCTTTTGTTATATTCGCGAAAGTTTTGCAACACTAAACATTGTTGAAGATTGATCGTCAGTGAAGATGAAATGTGCACGAAATATTTTATGACATGTCTAGATGTTCTGTTGCTCAAGAGGGTTAACTTACTTTTGCCGTCAGTTACTCCTAGCGTAGCTAGACGCTTTTAAATAGTAGAACGGTAATGACTTATATGTAGAATTTATTACTGAATGTCGGTATTGCCCAGTTAAGTAGGTAATAGGTTGCGGAAGTTGGATGATATCGCTTAGTGTACATAGGAATTCAACCGCCACTACGCTGGTTATGTTCGAAACTAACCCCAATAGGTAATAGATGAAAAAGGTTACAATCACCATTTTGTTTTTAGCGCGCCTCTAAAGCCCTCCGAGCCACCATAATAGCGGCCGCTTGGCAGTTTGGCACCAATACATCGTCCCCATTTTACAAAAAAACCTGTTAAATTTAACACACAGACGGACAACAGTTACGATAATAACACCATTCAAATCATTGACATTTAGTTAATATCCATAAATGGCATTGCCCGGGCGAAACGTAACCAATACTTTGTCATGGCATTATAAACCGTACATAGAATGCTATTAGGTTTTACAATAGGTTGTATAGCTTGAGCTTTTCGGCAAGAAATGATTATAGATTTTCAGTAAAACTATCATTAGTTGTACAGTTCCGTACCGTTATGCTATAGTGTTCTACGTTGAGGTTGTATCACGTTTTTATGATATTTAATTTCAGTGATTTAAGGTATCGAACCATTGTCCGCAAAATTATTATGTTGGGAGCCTTAAAATATTTAGGTTAGTTAGTTATTATAAGTTTTATTTATGAAGACACGTGAGTGATTCAAAAATACCTACTGGCTGTGTTTGGCCGATAAAAGCGAGATTTTATGACCAAAGTCTATCTATACTAATCTGGACAGTTTGCCAGTTCGTCAACGTGTAAAGAAAAGACTACAAAATGTGGCAGTTCGGGTTCCGCTGCTAGTATCACGCGCCACGGAATAACAGCGCGTATGATTGAGTAACTAAGTAATGGGTGTGATGACAGGATTGGCAGCGACCAGGTAAGTGGCAGCCAGTTCATTATCTGGGAGTGCCAATAAGTTTAATGGGCCAAATTCCTGGTGCATATTGGAAAATTATAAGGCTTACTGTGTACTATTTACGTCACCGAAGGATCTATATAGGTATAGAAGTAGCGTATAGGTGTAGTAAGTATTTTCAAGTTTTAAGAAGGATTGAATTGCTTCATTTGTCTAAGGCTTTCAGGCGCGGCTAAATGTCAAGTCCTGCGGGTTCTATTCTCAAGGTGAGTTTGGATGTATGCCTGAGAAGCCATACCGGTATATATGAGTGTAGGTAGGTACTACATAATTCAGTAAATCTCTGGGCTCTGCCTAATATTTCTAAGAGATAAGCGTGATAATATAGCAGGTACACAACTTACCTTATGATAACTACATGAACAAGTAACACCATAATAAACAACGAGAGAAACATTTCGTCAACCTGATTGGCTTTCGCTACAAAACATCGATACAGTTTCTGGGAAATGTCGAAACTTTCGACGCGTGCGCAGTGTGGGACTCCATGCTCGGCGCGCGGTTCCCTGCGGTTTTTTAGCGCATGCGCAACGCTTGCACAACGCACACCGGTACAAACCGCACTGTTTTTAGGACATAATTGTACCTTTCCTGCGGGCTGAGTTAATTTGCAATTGTTGTTTGTAGCACAGTGCAATAGTACATTAATTATGTTGTTCAGAAAGTTGCGTGTTGGCATTGTAGTGTATTATAAATATTACTTACACATGCGTTGATTTATTTACTAGGTACTCGGCAATTGGTCACTTACCTGTAACAAAAATTAAACTAAATTACTGCTTGTTCCTCCGACAATATCCGATGTTACAAACAACATTAAAGATTCATTATATGAGGATGACGCAACTTTGGACACTATTCCAGTTGTAGAGAAGGCTATCATTTGTGTATCGCCTCACGTCACGGTCATGTGGCGAATCCGAACCGTGAGTGCAGGGCAGGGGAAGACAAGTGCGGTCAGTAACAAAATAACTCCGTAACAAAAAAACACGGTCGGTAACAAAATAATATTTTCTGGGGTGCCACCAGAAAAAGTTGTTTTGTATTATTACATGGGTAACTGTGTACCGTAGGTATTGTGGAAAAATTAATACTGCCAGCAAATCTTTGAAAAGCCTGCCTAAGCGTCTATTTTTCTTCCAGTGCCCAGTTCAACTTTCTAAACATAATGTGAGCATGTTTTAGAACACGCCGCCCCATGACCAAGTCGGGTGCAGTTCACTTGGCTGTCGCTCGTAACTCACGCGCTTCGGGCACACTCTCACTGCAGAAACCGAAAGCGGTTGTGCGACATACCGCGCAACCCGCGCCCTGACACCTGTGCCACCAGAGCATCGCTACCTTAGCCGTAACGTTGCAAACGTTACAAACAAAATTTAAAAAAAAAACTTTTTTGCTGCTGTCAGTTCTGGTACGAGCAGTGACCAGAGCCTCCTCTAGAAGAGTCTCATCATGAAAACACGTGATGTCACTTATAAGTGACATAAATACATACACTGAATGATTTCCGCACGAAACAAAATACAAATACTTGTAAGAAAATCTTCTACAAAATTCATATTTATTAGAATGTGTAAGTCCCCTAGTCTTAGCCGATAGAATGCTAACAGTGTCTAATTCACTATGAACTCCGTGAACCGCAAACAATATTTTTTCTCAGATCGGTATTATTTCTCCGTACAAAAATCTTTAATTTACGTTATTTAACCGCATGTGGTTTCACTGGAACCGACCTCAACAAAGAAAGCTGCTAGGAGGATGAGAAATAAGGATTATTTATTCGTGAACTAAAAATAAAAAAATATAAGTAAGTAGGTATGTAGAAATTTAATGTGTGTTATCTATTATTTAAAACTAGCATTTTATATTGTGATAAATAATAATGACAAGTTTTGTAAAATACAGTCAATAGGTACCTAATTGTTATATTTTAATCTGTGGTTATACCAACATTACAGCCAAATGAAGGGTTGCGAGTGCGACGCCCGCCCCAGACTCGCCGCGCGGTATTTGAAAATAGAATAGAAAATTAAAATGGCTGACTATTGTTTATTTATTAATTGTGTAGTGGCTTATTTTAAGTGGTTTATTCTTTATGTTTGAGTTTGTATCTGTGTTGTGCAGTTGAATTAAACTGTTATAATGTAAATCTAGATGTAATATAATTTTTTACTTCGATTCAGAAAGTGTTACTTGAATTTTAGTTTCATAGTACGAAGTGAAAAGTGTGTTATTATTTATTAGTGCTCTGCTCCTGTGCTTCGATCAAGACGCCAATGTTAATGATAAGGTAGGTAACTAGACAATTTGCCGTTTGTTTTCACATCCTAGACCGTAGTAGTAGTTGTAGTTGTGGATAGTAAATATCGTTTCATTTTTTTTAGGTAAGAACATTTCTAGCTCTTCGTTGCAGTGGCGGGTAGCAAGGAATTAAATGAAACGCTTGCAATATATTCCTTACTGCTTTTAACAGGTAAGAAGCACGCTATTACAATATTTTATTTCCTAATTAAACAAGTTAGTAAATACTAAATTCGTTTGCTAATTTGCAACCTGTTCTTGCCACTCGAAATGGATACATTTTTTTATGTGGATGTATGGATATTGTGCTTTATAAATTATACTAACAACCTATTTAGGCCACGAATGCTTAGCTAGTCTTGCTTGCTAGACTTGCTAGCTGTGTTCTGTTCCTCGGTCGAACAATTTTTCTATGAAATCTATAGCGCGGACATTGGATTTCTATCCGGTTTAAGGCAAAAAGCTCGCCCTATTAATAATAATAATAAAATTATATAGCCCTATTACATGAGAAGTACACATACCGGTGAACTGTGGGTGTATAGCACCTCTACTTAAGTACCTTAGCAGTGGGTGTTTACAAGTTAATAAAAACTACACAGGTACTTATGTGTGCAGTTTCTTATGTGTTACGACTTTCATATGAACACGTATCGCTTTCCCGAACTGCATGGCCGGGCTTCCAAGAAATAAACACCGGTCTCTCCACATCTCTTTCATAGTGCAATGATTCTTAGGCCTCTGGTTGTCTTATTAGTGATAGAGAAAAAACTATGGGTGTGTGAGCACCTAGCAAAGGTAAACCGTAAAAGCTATATGAATGATACAATCAATGCTTGAGAGCCTTTTATATGTTCATCGTCAACCTAAAGGGTTTGGTGACGGTGTGTTGTATCATTTTAATGGAAACAAATTTTTTTGACTTCGTCGCTACATTGTTACTATTCTATCTTTTCGTATTTTTTAAGCATTTTCCATGCTAAGATCACCAGTTATTTTAATGGAGGAAAAAATCGAGTGGCGGGCAGGATTCGAACCTGCGTCTTCTGATTCGGTACACCCACTATTCTACCAAATGTTACTATTCTATCAAAACTTCTTTACACACGCTAAGTGTAACATTTGAAACAGCAATAAACTTACAAAAACAAATAAAAACTGTCACAATGCACTAAGATCTTAGATACAAAATGAATTGTTCAACATTAAAAACATTGTATTTGATGACAAAATTAACGGGAACTAGACCAACCGCACAATATTATCATAATCTAGTATTTTAAAACAATAGAAAAGCAGTTTATTGTTCGAAATTAAACGTAGCGTTATGTCAAAATTATAAAGATGGCCACTTGGCGCTATGATTATGTCAAAATATCAAGATGGCGGCCCCTCGTGTTCCGCATCTGATAATAATTACTTGTTACGCAAAATTTATAAGTTTAGTCGCGGTACCGTGATTCTCCTGAAAATGTACAGTCATTAAGACAATAAAAATATGTCTTATGTAACACTACCGCAGGCTATGAAGAGGTATATCAACATACGTTAATTACGCAGTCCAATATGGGTACAGTCACGGACAGTTTGGTATAAGTACACAGCGTATTCTGTGTATCTTCACGCAATAAAGCATAGAAATCAAGCACACATTATTTATTTATAGTTTATGAGCAATAACAGACAATCGTTTGCAGTTAGAATTTATATGCTGCACACATATAAACACGAAAGTGGGTTTATTTATCCGTTTGCCTGATATTTTTTGAATTTTATCCAATAGAATGTATCTTGCCATAGACAGCCGGAATCACAGAGGATATAAGATACAAGCGCAGTAACTCACGAACACGTAAGAGAGGCACAGCCATTTATGGCTCAAATCTGGAGCAGCTCATCTGGGGAAGTACCTCCGCCTTACAGAAAACTGCAGTCAAATAACACACTTTATTGTGTGTTGTGTTCCTGCAGTGAGTAAGGTCGCCAGAGCTCCTTCTATGGATACGCTGCGCTGGCAGCAAATGGAATATTCCCTCAAACTGTCGGCGCAGTAAATCCTCCATAAACCTCTAAGAGGTTTTTCGGGTTGGCAACACGCGAGTTATACCCCTAGTGTTGCAGGCGTCCATAGGCTATGGTAACCGCTTACAATCAGACGACAGAATAGGGTACACGCATCTTACCACGTAATATCCGATAGTTTTTTTTACAAAGCATATTCTCATTTATCATCAAATTGGTAACATTCAAAATGGTAGCAAAACAACAACTATTATTCTGCCTAACCGTTAAAGGGCTCCGACATCAATACAGTGAACGGACATGCCCTGATGTATTGAAAAACCATTAACTAGCTAAGTGTGTCACGCCTTTCAAAACTCACAGTCGTCGGGGCCTTCACACATCGCCTATGGATCATACACCAGCATACACACACATTATCTAACGCAGGTTTTTACTGGACCATTGTGAAGTGATTCGTGGTAATTAGTGGCACAATGATGGCCACACATGTCCCTTTGTACGCCCGCGCAGGTTTTGCGACGATCGATGAATGGGCAGGAAAAAAATGGCAATTGATCGGTAGGGAGACCATGGGATAGTTGCGGAGATTGACTAGTAAATGTGAAGAATTATGAATACATGCACAAATAATTTTGTGATGATAGTTTAATAGTTGGTACTTGATACTAACTATTATGTCTTTATTTTGTGTTAAAATAAAGACAAAAAGACAACAAAAGGCTACCCTACAGAAGACTAGGAAGGGAACTATTTCGTATTATATGTATTAGCGACTTCATACGAGAGAGAGGCACGGACGACTCTAAGAATAGTCACTGCGATTTTTTATGTATTTGGTTTGTATAAGGTACCGTGCAATTATTTATCGGTCTACAAATGACAATAAGCTGTGATGGATACCAGTATCCACAAAATACATTTAATCTTTAAGAGAAATCCTAATCCGCTTATTTTTTCATGTGCAACCAATTAATCATGGTGTCCGCAGTTTGCCAGTGCGCGGGCGTCGCCCCATCATTGTTAACTACAAACACTAGTGCTATTGATTTATTACCTCAATGCACGAACACACGCTGATTGGTTAAATGCACGTATACTACAACGGTTTTCTATTCCGCTACATAAGAGTAGAAAGATGTTCCCAAACAGGAAACTACAGGGTTTCGGAGGAAATATAAAATATCGTGCGATGTAACGTTTTCAAATTGCATAATTATACAGTCTTGTCCGCTTTTCTTGTTTTCTAGCTGTGTGTTCGCGTGGTTATCTGCGGTGATCGCTGGAGACTCCAAAAACAGTGCTCTTATAAGGAATTCCTTTACAAAATTTCGTGCTTTTATATCCAGAGGTTAGGCTGCGCATTGTCCGTCAGTCAATCAATGTTAGAGTTTTATAAGTCGATTTGATCAATTGCGGAGATTATTCTGCATAAAATAAACGCAGTAGTTAAACGAAAGAAGCAGACTGGCAGACATTCCGCTAATCGATCATCTATTGGTAAAAGATAACTGTTAGCCCATTAGTTAAAAAAGCAAAGTAAACTAAATGTGCTATCTTAACTATATCGCTTCGCGTACATTGTAGTCTGCCGAGCTAATTGAATTACCTTACGACACTATGTAAACAGTAGTTCAACTCGTAAAATCCTCAATGTCTAGTTTGCATCACGAGCGTTATGAAAACGCTGCGCAAGCGCAACACAGTGGCAATATGAACTGAAACTAATTCAATTATTGTGCAGTAGGTGCTGTCGTCATCACTGAGGCAGATGGGCAGGACAACAGACTTGCACTATACATTTTTTATGAAGGTACTTTTGCTTTCAACTCGAATTGCCCTAAAACATAAGTCCTATAGTGTATAACATAAGTAAGAATTGTAATTATTATGACACTGTATCCTACACCACATCTTTATATTATAGAAGGTTCAATACTATTGGACTATATGGTGTTGCCATAAACATGAGCCGTAAGATTTAATTTAAAATAAGTACAATATATTAGATACGATACCTGTCAAAGTGTACTTACATTGAGTTAAAGTATTGAATTCACAAGTATCGGTTTTGAAAGGAAACGTACTCGATACCACAATGTATCGATACTTTTTTCATTTCACTAGTCAGGACTCAAATTAACTCTATTTAAACTTCAAAGCAATTCGCACATGTTACATAACGTGAGAGTTAAATAATATAAGATTATAAAAGAACGTTTACACTTACTATTAAATACACACCAAAGAGAAATGCATAACTGTGACGTAACGAGGACGAGTAAGCAAGTAACACACAAGTATGTTGAGCCTCCGAGCCACATGCAATTATAATTATAAACACTCAGACTTCAGGAAGGTCCCACACATTACATAATACTGAACACGTAACTCTCAGCCTGTCTATCAACGCTTATTCGACTGCAAAGAAAGCAATGATAGTAAAATTTATCGGTTCGAGAGACGTTTCTAAATAAAATTCCTCTTGACTTCGAAATCTATAATTTGGATTGTGATTGACACAAGTTGGAAAATGGTTCGTGAATTCTGCCTACGTGGGGGGCGTGGTGGTGTTTGGCCTGAAGGTAGCCATGTCAGACGACATAGGCTAAACATAGCTTTAATTCGGTAGTTCTACTGTTATAGTCAGGCCTACATGCATCTCTGGTATCAATCGTATTTGAGTCTATAAATATTTGTACAGACAGCTATAATTATTGGATATCCCCAGTGTTTAAAAATAAGTCTACCCGTGTAGCTATAGCAACTAAGTAATGAATAGAGGCTGCTTAACTGTAGGCAATAGTAAAATTGTATTGTTTGTAAAATGCAAGTTATATTTTACCGGTGACAACTGTCATCATAACCGGCATGGCGACAACATTACTTTTTACGGTTTCTACAGGGAAAGTCACCTACTACGGTCCACACACAGTTATTTAATAAAATAATGCATTTTTATATACACACATATTTAATAATATAACGCACAGTTTACACTTGAAATACACATGTCTTAGAAGAGACTGTATTTTACATATTTTGCAAGCTCGCCCCCTATTATAATGGAGCTTAAACATGTTGGTGAACTGTGGATGTACCTACCTACATTAGTATACCTCTGCCTAACGCATCAGGATCATACAAGCGTGATGGTATGTTAAGAAGGATTCTGACGCTATTGCAGTATCAATCTGTATTTTACTAAGTTGCACGCTGTTTGAAGAAATATCTGAGTACCTACACACATTATCTTTATGCGTGAGAGGCACCCAATTAGCGTTGCCAACAGTACATAACAATTACATAAATACGCACACGTAATATAAATTCTTTTAAGCCTGTCTATGATTAGAAGTGCGCTTGCTATCACTAATTGTTATTCCGCCAGCGGCTGACGAATTGACACTGTCGCCAGTGACGTAACGATGTTATGAAACAAAATATTATGATCAATGAACTTTTGTGTTCTTGTCTTGCCTTGGTCCGCTATTGATTCTTCACTTCCTTTGATTACTGTGTTTCCTGATTGTAGTGGTAATGTTTAGAGATTATGTGTAGCTGTAGCCGCGGTACTGGCCGCATTGATCTCGAATTTGGAGTCATGGGAACTTCCCAAATCCTTTCTTGGCAGATGTTTGAACGTAAACTACGTTCTACATGCTGAATTTTCTAGGCTTTACAGATTCTAGGATTTCATGAGTGGTATTTCGCTTTATAGTTTCATCTTGGGAAGGTTTCTTTAACCAGCAGATAATAAGTTCCGCGCGGTGCGGTTGACAAAGAGTATCACAACGTAGTATTATGCTAGCTTCCCGCCAGCGGCTTCGCCCGCTTGGTCTTATAAATTATAGCCTATAGGTCCAACAAACACCGATATATTTTGGCAAATGTATACAAAAACTTGACAAATTATATACTAAAACCGTCCTCCAGAACCACTCTATCCATGAAAACAGCATGAAAATAATATATATAAATAGGTTTGTTATTAAAAATACAGTTCAGAAGTCGTGACCTAGGTTATTTTATGTCAGAGGACAATTTTCCGGACTATTCCAGTTTGAGCACCCTGTTTTTTTCCCATTTGAAAGGAATTATGTGCTCAATGCATTGGCTCCTCTATAGACAGGTGCTTATTTTCCAGCCAATACACTGCGTAAAGCTTTTGATACAAACAAGAGAAAGTGACTTTAATATGTTTAGCTAGTATTGCCAATCTTAGGGTTAGGAAGGTCCCTTTAGAGTTGGGCACCTCGCGCGGTCGGGGGTCACACACGAGTGGCCAGGTTGCCGGTCGTGTGCATAATTGTGTGGTTTCTCCGGCGATCGGGAGAAAGTGCTGTAATCACCGCGTTTCTAACCGCACCGATACTACTTTTTTGCCATTAATTCGTGTAAATGGGCAGTATAGGCATAGTGCACTTATGGAGGAAGTGAAATGTCAAGTATGGGAATGGTTAGACATGTGAATAAACATTCAGATCAAATATGCATTTTCTCATAGACAAAACTGTTGTGACCGATTCCCATATCAGGTAATTTCATTAATTCATCTCGTGGATAATATCGGTATCTATTACAACTTCATACAACGAGGATAACCACGTATTAAACAGAAATGAATTTACTTTGAAGAAATATATTTCAAGGGTTGTTGACAAACAAACCATTAAGTTTTGTTACTTGCGTTAATTCGTCACTATTAAGACATCCGTTTAGCAAATAATTACTAGTTTTACAAAGGAAGTTAATATGTCATACATTTTTATGTAAATACTGGTTTTATATCCAAAAATTTAAGATTCGATTCTGAATTACTAAATTAATCAAGTGGATGATTGTGGGCTAGAACCTCTTAGTTCGATCAAGTAAGATCTGCAATCATATAACCTAGTTAAACTTGTAAATATAGGTGTTCTGGGGACGTTGAATACTCTCATATTATTATCATAATATATTTCAAAGCCGGGTCTAGATTCCTCGTCACAAACCAAACGGCTTAATCTGTCTGCTTATGGTCAGAAGCACATAAATACCGCGCGTAAGATCGACCAGCACAGCGTCGAACTCGCGTACTACAGCATCCATGCCGTCCATTGTGTTCCAAAACGGGCAACCGTTTGGAAAGCGACATTCTTACCTCCCAGACGGTAAAATTAAGATGTTTCCATTACAATTGCAAATTGCGGCGAAAGCGGAGCCCTTACGTCTTAACATATAATAACTGATTGCTATGTATTTATGCCGCTGCCGGCTTCTGTCCGTCCAGCCTGCTGTCGTGAATATACGGCGTGACTGACAGCCGACCGCCGCGGACCAGGGGGTCGGGACAGTATATCATTTGTACAGATTATGCTGATCATTCGTAGGCTTAGCTCTCATTATACAAGGAAAGCTTGAAATGAAAATGATTATTGTGAACATAATGGGAACCTCGTATTGAATGCTTCCCACGTCACTGTCAAATCAATGCGCTTTGACGAATCTCTGTCGTTTCAATTTCAGACGCATTGCAAATATCAAGGGAAGTACATGTTCAATATTTTATACTTACAGCTTTCCGCCAGCGGCTTCGCTTGCGTGGTCTGGCTATTTCTTATAACTTTCATCCCCTATTGCAACCCCTTTTTTCGAATTAAAAAGTAGCCTATGTGCTTTCTCAGGCTCTAGACTATATGTATACAACATTTCTTTTGAATCGGTTCAGTAGTTTTAAAGCGCGGTAGACAGACAGACAGACAGAGTTACTTTCGCATTTATAATATTAGTAAGGATAAGGATAATTATTATTATTGATACATTTTCACGAAGCGTATATGGATGCTGAAGGATAGAATTATTAGAAGATAGAATTACCTCACCACAGTGACCATTAGCTCAATTTAATCGCAAAATACACGACCCAACAACATATTTTATCCATCGAGCGATTGCTATACAATAAACCCCATTTCACTAATCGCGGAAACACACGCCTGAAAGCCCATCATTTAGCACTAACCACGACCATTCGACATCAACTAAAAACACGCCAACAAACCGCGGGCATATAGCTCCCTCTCTATCATTACTGTACATCTGTCTCCTTCTAACAACGGCCGGTCCCTTTGATGTATCGCTAATTGCGCGCTTTCCCGGCGGAAGTAGGTGATTATCGCGTTAGTATGGGGAATCTAAGCGCGTAATGTTGCCGATCAGAATGTATAAAGGATTTTTATTGGTACTCAGATAATCTGTATAAAAAGCTGTAGCGTGTGTAAATGTCGATGCCTTCTTGTTACATAGGTAGGTACGGTATGTTATTTGTACAAATATTAGGTTCGGAAAAAAAAGTAAAAAAAAATCAGTCTGGTTGAAAAAGGTTTTTGAAAATTGATGACTGATGTTCATTGATGTCAAGCCGCCATTCAGACTACTTTCAGAACGCTTTTTTGTATCAGTTTTGCTGAATGCAGAAATGTGTATAAATCGTCTAGATGTATCACGTGCCAGTTTCTATATATATAGAATTATAGAGTATTATATTATCATTATGAACATAATAGGTCAGCAGAGATGAGGTTGAAACATCCCTCTCTGCCTCTGAGTGTTAAGTTACAATGTGCGGGCTTAGTCACAACCCTACACAGCATCAAACATTAAGCCAATCTTTGTAGCGTACTGTAAATCACTTAACTCTATAAATTATCTATCCTCGCTCCAGTTACTATGGCAACGGGCACACAGGCGCCTAAACAAACCAATGTAAACCATACTACTCACTGTTAGAGAACTATTTTAAAAGCTTCGCGTCCAGAGAATCTTTAACAACTGACGTTATGTCCTAATTAGAAACAAGTAAAGTTCAATTTCAACTGTGTTAGTTTGATTCAATAATTGTCAAAGAATGCGCTCACGCATTACAATCTAGTTTGGAACAAGAACAACACATGCGATTATAATTCTTTTCTTTAATTGTGCGAAAGGCAGGTTGTCGTATGGTTGTACTCAATGCGATCTAGCAGAGCAAGTTAAACCTGAACTTAGTTGATAACATAAATCAAAATCGAAATGAAAATGAGCGCAAAATTTGAGATTCAGAAATTCAAATAAACCACTTGTTCTACTGTGGCTTCTACTGTGCTCTAGGGGTCCATTTGATAGTTCGAAATATGGCATGTGTAAATATGATTCATAAAAAATCACCAAAAATATAAAAAGTACTATATCAATTAATATTGGATTTAAAGTAGATTTATTTTTGGATTGAAAGTGGTTCTGTGTGGCGACTAGCTTAACGAATGGCATTACACCTGTGTTGGCAGTTTTCGGCGCACGCGCCACACCCTCGGAGTACAGTCGCAAGGAATTTGGCACAAGGATGGACAACGTTCGAGAATTGTATGACAATAACGCGACAAGCGCTACGCCTGCTCATTAATCTTGTGTTCAGTAAAATCGAACACCGAATTAAATTTACTGCCTCGTTGGTTTAGTGCTCCCAAGGGCGACTACTATGTAAAGGGTCCTATGGGTTCGATTTCCGGGTAGAGCAAAGTGTTGTTGGCCTTATCTGTGAAATTCCTAGTAGGAGCTCCGCTAATGGCAATAGGCACGCCCCTTATTAAATGGAACCTAAACATACTAACAAACTTTAAATATGCTACCAACAAGCCTGCTGAGTTTTGTTTAAAAGGAGGTCTTTAAAATCTGTCCAAATGATGTACCGAAGGTACACTTATTGGAAAACATACCCTGTACTACGCTGCTTAAACGCTAGTCGTTCTTCTTCTATGCTTACTATGGGATGAGACGAAATACGTGTTGTGGTATTGTTGTATGCCACGCTGTGTGTGCTGAGTGAGTGAGTGAGTAGTGTGTAGTGTGCAGTAAGGCCGCGCCACACCCGGGCCGCGGGTGACGCCCGGAATGTGGCACAAGGATGCCACTTATTTACTGCTTGCAGTCTATTTGTTTTGTGCAATCTCGCGACCGTAACTCATTACGTGTCAGCCCACTATATGAACATCGTAGGTCTAGAAAAATATATAATTACTTAATTTCTTAATTAAAATATATTTTAATTAAACATTTAAAAAGAGTTACGGCCCTGAAATATCTCCTTGGTATAAAATTTAATGCAAAAATATGCTTTTACAAATATATTTTTTTTACATAATCATTTCATTAGTTTTGTAATTGCAAGCGGGGTTGCCGAATGAGAGCTGAAACTTCAATTATATTTAATACCTAATTACTGGTTTTTCTATGAAATTCTTAGTAGCAATTCGGAATTTGGATTTACATACATACTTTACTTGGGATCATAAGACATTAGCGCCTGTTTCACCAATTAGTAAGTTCCCGCTAAATTACTTGTCAGATAATTTCATACGATTTTATTATATTTTTAGTGTATCCAGCAGTTTGTGGATCAAGAGGTAGTGAAAAACAAAACAGGCCTTTAGACATCAAAATTGCAGGCAGCTAGACTAATGCCTAAACTAAACCGGTAATGCCGGTAAACTACATTTGTGCATCAGTCCTACCTGTAACCCTGAGTATATTATAATATGTACCATAGCTCCCGTGAGTAACCTTATAGCTAACCTACATATTTAAGAACGACCTTAATCAGATAAATTGTATTTCCGACACTAATAAAAATATTTGGTATTCAGTTCGACATTTATGTCTAAAGTGTGTTGCCAGGTTCGCGAAATATCTGCATATTAATTAATATTCAAATTAAGTGCCAAATTGTCGGATGCAAGTTATGTAAATTTGAGAATATCGTTGATTTGTGATTGATAAAGTTAATTAATGGTCGGAATCTATCAATATATCATCAGCCAGGCTAGTGATTAGGGGCATTTGCGCCACTTATCTGATTGCATATTAAACGAAGCAATGCCGACTGTTCGTGTTCTGTCATTAATTAGACTTAAAATGCTGTTAATATCGATTTAGATATTAGTTGATGTACTGTTGGCTGCTGCACATATTTCGTAATCAAATCAGATTTTGATTCTAAAGGCTATATACCTCCGCTTTAGTTGAGGTCCTCGGCCTTAACTATTCAATTTACTGAGTAGTTTTTATCAACAGCCTGGGAGCAATCTACATATAGCATTATTAATTAATTTATTTGAATAAATAAATTATTTATAATATTTAAAAAAATATTTAAAAATAAATATAGCATTATACCATGTCGATATCTTCATGATTATTTCGACTTCATCATTTAAAATCTTGCGAGATCAGATTATAATCGAGCGGTTCCGCACTACGGCCGATCCCAATCCACATAAATACGGTCCGGTGTAGTCGTAGAACTATTTGTATGGTAGCTTACGCGCAAGATCCGATGTCCGTCATCTGATTTCTCTATACAAATAGTTCTACGACTACACCGGATCGTATTTTCACGGATTCGAATTCGGATCGAACGTAGTGCGTAACCGCTCCAACGATGTTCACATTGTTATAAGGTTAACGCTCTGGATATCTGAGTGTTCACCATGGCAGCTCAGCACCCATCACTGGCATCACTAATGTTGAGATCGGTTACAATCAATCGCGACGGTAATTAAGTGCGCACGCCGCGCTGTACCGCGGCGGCTGCGCGGGCGCATAGCGGCGCACTTTTTGCTCGCGTTCCGCTCTCATAGCTACCGGTGCGCGGTGGATATCTCACTGACCACTAAGTGTAGTTTCCCTGGTAATAGCATTATGATATATCAGCTAAATGTTATGAAAATCTGCGATCAAACTCGGTAAATAATCGACTGATTTCTTGTTACAAACAACAGATAACTGATCCTCTCTCTCTCTCTTCCTGCATATCTCTTCTCCACTTTACTCGTTAAAAAATCTGTCCGACATATTCGCAGATATTCCGTGTTCACCGCAGATCCATTAGTTTCCTACGTACTAACTGACAAGAGAAAGTTGGCAAAATTACCGATTGCTCCAAGTAAGTTAAATACATGTGGTTGTAGGTTAAGTTATGATATAGGTGATTTCAAACTATTTGATGGATAGTTCCGTTGAGCACGTGCTGAGCGTTACCTCAATAAACCTGTCAAGTATTACAGTAACAGTTCGTATTGTGTCGGTGTCGGTGAGTCAGATTTCATCGGTGGCGTTTATTTTTCCTAGCGGTTCCGGTGACGGTGGCGTGTCTCCGGCGTGCGCCTCGCTCGCAGGGTGCCGCTTCCTACTGCTCAGTTACTTGCACAAGGGTTTCCAGTTAGGAGTTAAACAATCTCCGCCGCCGTTAAAGAGAAGACGCAAACTACATTGATCTAAATATGTTTTGCGCTCATTTTGACCTTAAGAAGTAGGTACTATATACGGTTTTAAATAAAGTCTCAAAGCATATTTTTGGATGAATGGAGCTTAATACCTTTATTAATACAGCTGATACCCTTTGGTTATCTTAGCTTGGTTGTTGCCCTACACTGCTTGTTGCCAGAAAAATAGTCGTACAGGTAGAAATTATACGAAGAAGTTTTCTAGTCACGATTTTTATTTTAATGGTTAAAGTGAATATTGACATACAGATTGCTTTAGTGGGTACCTTACCTATTACCTACTTAGGTTACTATTTACTTGTTTACTATTTACTTGTTAAGTGATTTTATTCAAAGACACATTTGAATAAAATCACACTGAATTTTAAGTTATTTTGTTGTTCAAGTAGTTTTTCGTAACGAAAAGAAGTTTGATGGTGCCTACCACAATTTCAGTCGTGTGACAACCCTGTGTAGCTGTGTGCAGTTGACGAAAGTGAGCAGTTACTGTGCGTACTTGCTGACAGTGGAACGAATTCATTTCAAATCTCTCTTTATTCATTGATTTAAAAAAAGTTAAATAAGAATACCATAAAACGGAATATTATGACACAATAAGTTATTGTTAAATATTGTACATTGACAGTATTAAATGTAAAGTAAGCGAGCGATACAAAATGCACAATAAATATTATTGAACATTCAATAAATATACGCATAATATATCTACATAATAGACAACCTGTTATTTAAGGTGCATTACTGCATTATTGCGTCTACGCACATATTTTAATCTTACAGCTAATTTATTTTTAATAGCCAAAAATAGCACATTAAGAAGTAGTCAACGCGTCACTATTTCTGCATATCTACTTAGTAACAATTGTCGCCTCACTGCAGGCATGTAACCACCTGTGGTCGTTAATAACGGACTTGTTAAAATAACATTTTTAAAATGCTGAATGGCCTCATTTCCATTTACATAAAAACTAGAACATTTTTTTCGGTTATTAGATATTCTGTTTGTTGAAGGAATGCGTAACCTGGCAGAGTATAGTAACAGAAAAAATATTTTAATTGACGCCAATACCAAACATTAAAGTATCAACAAGAAAATAAATATCAAAGAAAAGTATGACGCTTTTATCGTCTCGTCTCTCGTCTCTAAACATGTGAGCCTTCTGTAATTTATTTTTCTGCGCTATGCGCATGCGGCGCGATCTAAATATTTGCGGCCATTTGTTCTTGTTTATTTCGGTTTTTACCAAAAATACCGTTTCCGAGCGAAAACATAAAAAATGGTGAAAAGAGAAACGAGCCTAAGATTTATGTTAATTTTATACATATTGGTGACTTGAATTGAATATTATTGGCAGAAATCGTTCTCCTCGAGACCGGTTATAAAGATTAATGCATTACATATAAGTATTTATAGAAATATATACTTTATAGATGTGTTGTTACGAACACCTTAGTCAATAAACGTCAGTGACTTCTCGGTGAAAGATAATTGTAACACATTCTGGTATTTTTACAAGTGGGGTACCTATAGTTTCATGCATGTCGTACTCGCCTACACAAGTAGTAGGACCACAAATTTTATAACACTCAGGAAACGTCTTCATATTAAATGGTACCTAGTTTTTTATTAGTTTCTCAAGTAAAAACGTGCTTAAGTAGGTAATAAGGTTATAAAAAAGCGATCATATAACAGGAGGCGTGTCCGCGCGTCAATCCAGGAAGGACCTGCGCCCGCGCAATGCGGAACACACTCGTGATTGACGGCTGTAGGCTCATAGCTTTTTGTTTTGAATAATAAATAAGTTTGTTTTTGTGTCTATTAGATAACGGGTTTGATTCCGAGCTGATGTTTTGGCACTTTGTTCTTTATAATGCGTGACTGGTTTTATTCGCATTAAATATTTAATGGGTTCTAAATAATCCATACTATAAATAACTACAATTATCGTATTGTAAATATGCTAATGTAACTCAATCTGTTTGTTTCTTTTTTACACCTAAACCGAATACCGATATCAGTTAGATAGATTGCATCCTGAAGAAAGACATTAAGTTACCTATTATCTCATATATTTAGTCCTGTGACATGCTAGTGTAAGTATTGTGATGAGAGTTATAAATTACATGTCTATAACTAATTTTAATTAGGCTGTGGCTTCTTAGCCCAAACTAACAGTACTATATGTACATACAGAACAGTCACTCATTGCCCCTCCATAACTTTATATACCCCGACTGTTCCCTGTACTTCGATGTTGTGTAAGCTATATCAAAAGCAAAGGTTAGATACATACAAATGTTTTGATAGAACATTCAATGTGCCTATTTCATTCGTTTTTCTCATGCATCGTAGGTACCGACTACCACTTGAAATTGACTTAACCTCACGAACAAGAATCACTTATAATAATAACTAAGAAACATCTAAATGCGTGCGTTCATTATTTTGTTACATCAACATCGTGACTATTGTTGGGCAACGCGACCATCGGGTGGGGCACGTCCGGCCTACAGACGCGGCCGGCATGCGCAGGCGCAGGCATACGCACGTAATCTTCGTTATCGCAGTTTTGTTATTATTTTGTTGTGTAAAAGTTAATTATTACATAATAACAATATTGTTGTTATTGAATAAAAACTTTATGTCTTCCTTAGTAAAAAATATTGGACTCCCAAAACAGATAAAGACCAGTAAAAATTTCTTTCAAATCGAATTAGCGCCCCGCGGTGCAGAAAATTTTCTCTCCTCCGCTTATTATGTAATACAAAATATTCTTATTAAACTATCAAAAGTATCAAAGTAACAAAATGGTATTGTCCGTAAAAATTTTAATTCACGGTGAATGTACTCAATCAACATAAAAACTAGAAAATGTGGAAGTCAATGCGTTGATGTCTTTTGTATGTACGGTTATCACGTGGATTGCATTGACTGACGCTTTCGGCAATGTCCGTCTGTTATTAGTCAACAGCGGAAGTTTGGTTTTAAAATAAAATATTATTATTTAGAGCCTCGTTAGCCTAGTGGTCCTAATCGCGACTGCTAAAAGTCCTGGGGGTTTGATTTCCAGGTCGAGTAAAGTTTTATAGTGTTTTTCTATTAAATTCTCTGTAGGATGAGTAAGTAAGTAAGAAATAAGTTTGGATTTGCGCCCGGTTAATGGCAATAGGCTCGCCTCCTTATTACATGAGACCTAAACGTACCGACGAAGTGTAGTAATTTGGCAATACATAGTATGTTATTATTTACTGATAATGAAAACAAAAAAAAAACACCCTACTGATTATTTTGTGTTATAATAAGACGGTCCGGGCGGAATATATCTTATATTAGAGCCATAGCGACTAAAAGTACTAGCCTACCCGTGCCTATGTTTGGAACCATCCGTTTGTACATACATACAAACATCTTCACGCCAGTTTCCCATTGGGGTAGGCAGAGACTATAAATTTTCATTTGCTACGATCCTGACACACCACTTTCTGTCTGTGTGTGGCTTATACATTATTCTTAGTTAGCTTAGATATTCCAATCTATGCTAATACCAATAATGCGGAAGTCAATTCCTTAACAAATTCGCCTTATGAGCCAAAACCTCACAAAAAAACTAATCCAATTAAAGCATACGCCAAAATTATCTGAAGGTTGTGTAATTAGTACGCAGTGTGAACACGCCGTATCATTACAGTTACGCATCACTAGCGCCACCAGCGACTCGATACGAAACGATACCGCCTAAAAAATATTCACTGCTTTGAATAATTCAGCGAGCGCGGCTATTCAGCTCAAAATATTTGTACAAATGAATGAAGCCTGTATTACGAACTATTTCACGGCATTTAAACCTTTTTACGCTTCTGTACGTTTCCGGTGATAATAATGCCTTAGCGTTTTCGTTACGAGAGCTGTACCTCAACCATGAGTTCTATCGAATTGCTTCCGATAGGTTTTTACGCATCGAAACGCTGTAATCTCATAGTCGATTTTAGTTCCTTACGTAACCGCTAGAGGCGTTGGAGTGCGTTTTACGGCGTCGCTAGCGAGTTTAGTGAGAAAAGCTCATGGTCGAGGCACCATCAGCACTCACTGCACACTGGTCGTCCGTAAATATAATTACATTTTAATGAATTAAAAGTCGATGATGCGGTAATTAGACTGTTAAAAGAACTTTTTAAATGTACACATTTAGATTGGTCCCATGTTCGTTAGCTTATGAATATCATTAGTTTATTTTATTACAAAAATGCACAACATATTATGATCTGAAATGGATTGAAATAAATTATATTTGAATTTGAATTAATGTAGTTACTATCTTGACACTATTTTACGTAAATCTGTATTTAAACATACAATTCAAATACGGGCTCTGTTCGGTACAATATTTGTAACCGAACAGCTCAGCGCTTTACCTGTGCGCATTTTATTATAAAATAATCATTTGGTACGATTACCAGTTAGTACGCGTACTTACGCTTACTACCAATCGCGTAACTCAACTATACCAAATAATTATAAACTATCCTTATGAGTGCTAATTTAGTATTAACTATTTAAATCTTGTAATTACCAATATAATTATCTAAACCATATTATTGCGTCTCATTCGACTAACTATCAAACCATAAACACTATTCAATCATCAACCACTCAGAAGGTAGTGCTGTACCACGAACGAGCACTATTTTCTACAGGCTCATATATTTATATGTAATTGTCGATTAAAACTGCCCAATTTGATAATTATCTAAAGAACGAATCAATTAAGAACCATTTATAGTACTTAAAGATGGTTTTTATCCGGACATCACAAGGAAAAACATGTTACAAACACACTAACAAAAGTGCTGATTAAATCGATTTTCTCCTAAAGTACTAATAGAACTTTTGTGATATTACGAACACAGTATTTACGAACCAATACTATATTGACATTGGTGTTATTTCAAAGTTGCAACCGTTCATTCATGAAAAAAACGCTTTAACACTTTTGATAGTGTATACATGTGACTACATCATCACATAGTGTTGTTAGTACTCACCGTGCTGGCCGGGTGCGCGGGCAGCAGCACCAGCTGCGGCGGCTTCCTGGGCTTGCGCACGCCGCGGCGCCGGCCGGTGGCGGCGACGGCGGCTGCGGCGGCGGCGCCGGCGGGCACCTGCTGCCGCCCCAGCCACCGCGTCACCAGCTTCTCCTTGCTGTTCGCGCTGCCGTACTCCGGCTCCTCCTGCGATAACGATACTTTTAGTTTTTCTTTTATTATTATAGAGTGCGTTTGGCAGCACCTCACCTGGTGGTAAGTGACGATGCTGCCGAGTAACACGCAAACTTAAATAATATCTATTCACGTTTGCTTTAAGGCGCTAATCTCAGGAATTCTCAATCGAATTAAAGAAGAAATGTTTGCATTTGATGACCCAATTCTTGAAACATAACGCTGTGATAATTAGGAGCCAAGCAAGGGTGAAACCTCGGGTAAAGCTAGTAGGTAACCTATCAACATGGTGCCTGTATCGGCGCAGAAATAGGTATCTAATTATGTATTGCTACACAAACAGAGTTTGTCAATGATTGATGGATACTAGGATACTATGTAATTCATTTTAACATAGACTTGCAGATAACCTTGCTGATTAGTTGATTGCACCACGCCTTCTTACCACCTACAATAATAATTATAACTGCTAAATTGTAGACCTTTTTTTAGAAATTAAGGGCCTGTTTCACAGCTTACTGATAAGTTTCCATTAAATTTTTGGCAGATAATTTCATACAAATTCTGTTCCATTTTCGAATTTATCCGGATATCTAGAGTTGGTGAAACAGACCCTATGTAGTATTGTGTATAAATGGTTACATTATTCGTTAAAACGTTTCCTCTAACCTTCTTCTTCTTGGGCGTCTCCCCCTGCAGCTTGACCTCCAACTCCTTGCAGAGCTCGTGGTTCCTGACCCTCTCAACGTCCTGGCCCTTCTTGCCCTCGTCCACGCTCACCACGTACTGCTGCACTGGCTTGAAGGCGGGGTCGAACTGGTTGTGGTCGAAGGCCTGCTTGGGTCGGAAGCAGGGGCAGATCCTCTTGGACAGGTGGTAGATGCTGATGATGCACACGAGGCAGTGCACCGTCGCGATGATCAGCAGCGCGATGTTCGTGAGGACTGGCGTCCATGCTTCCATTTCATCCTGTTGAGGAATTGTCATGATAAATATTGATTTTTCGCTTAGCTTAGGTTTCCGCCAACACCTACGCCCATGGTCTCGGTATTTCTTGTAAATAAATGCCTATGCCATCAGGGGATAGTGTAGCTTCCTAACAGTGGAAGAATATTTCAAATCGGTCCTGTAGTTTTGGAGCCTGTTCAATTCAAACTAACAATCAACTGTTTCCTCTTTATAATATTATTATTATAATACAGATTTTACATCGCGTTAATAACTATCTATATTTTAGTTGAATAGCTTTTTGTGAGTTCACCATATCATAAAAATCGGCCGTATAAAGTGATGTCTATATAGTGCTAGACAGACACGTGACTTTATACGTAACGACGTCGTTTAGGGGCCGAAAGAAATTAATACCATTATCAGTGCCTCTACCATGAGTTTTTCTCACTAAACTCGCTAGCGACGCCGTAAAATATTTGTAGGGAAAACCCTCGCAGCGCCTCTAACGGTTACGTACGGAACTAAAATCGGCTATGAGATTACAGCGTTTCGATGTGTAAAAAACCTATCGAAAGCAATTCGATAGAACTCACGGGTACACGTGGTACTTGAGGTACTGGTATCCTGACGTGATAAGATTATATGTACATGTATAGACACACAGACGTGCCACCCAAAATATTATATACTCATTAATACAGTCACTACATACAGTTTTTTTTTTTTATGTATGGTTAATTCACGCATACAAAACACATACACACAGTGTGTTTTAATTAAGATATTCATTAATTTTGCCATGAATGCTAACGATCTAAATACATAGTAACCAGTACTGGAGGCCCGTCGGCCTCGACCTGCCACCTCTCTGCCAGTGATCAGCGCCGACCCGCCGACCTGACGGCCTGTCGACATCCGCCCTCCGGCGGGCGGCGATCATTACATCAATATACCGCATCACTTAATTTGTCATCTTCACACTTCATTATTAATGGGCATGTCTGCTCGAAAGGTTAAGTTCAATAGGTATTTCTTGCCTTATCTGATTACATTGGAAACGAGTACCTAATTTGGAACCACGGAGGTAAACTCCACATTTTTTCATAAGTTAGCGCTATACGATATATGTGATATGGTAATACCATGGTAGTAATAAATAATGGTATTTGTACTTTAAGGACATTTTAATAATGACAAAAAAGAACAGTATTGGTATGAATATGTTATAAGTACTAAGTATTGAGAATAAATACAGCCTGAAATCAGCCATAATAACATAACATTATATGTCATCAGTGTCATCACTGATGTATTTCCTGAAAGCTTAAACAGAGGTGTACTAATGTTCAGCAGTTCGCCGGTATGTTTAGATCGTATGTAATAGGGGGCGACTGTATTGCCTTCAACCGATCACGAATACGGAATCCGAACGGTTACTGGAAATTTCACATAAAATCCCATTCAACACTTTGGACCACTTCGCTTGGGCCCACTAGACCAACGAGACAGTCTGACAATATTATTCAAAGTTATTCTCGAGCGTTAGGTTAGAATACAATTTACTTTCTCGTCGTCGTCGTCTCGGACTGAAGCTGAAGTTGTGATAAAGCAACGATATAGCTTATGTATCTCTAAAATCACCTTTATCAAAATCTAAACCTTCATCACCCTAAACTGTGGACGTCATACCACGTCATCACAGATAACGGGATTTACTTTAACGACTATCGACATGCGGAGACCATCGGCATCTCGAGGCGGCGGCGAGAAGGTTAATTCTCGTCGAGTTGTATTTTAATGAGCCCGTCTGCCATCATCACGTCGTTATTAATAATTCGGTGTATCACACGAAAATATAATGAGGATGTTATTATGTTTGACTGACAAATTGATGCGGTTCTTTACAATGCCGAGTCAGTACACATTATTATGTACCCGTACCTAAAAAGCGTCCTTGCGTCTTACTGTACTATCAATACTGGATAAATTATATGCTTTTCAGATCATCAATTTAGTTTGTATTTGATAATCTACTTGTAAGATACCGCTATTATCACGGTCGGTTTAAAAAAAAGTTTGATACGGTCGGTTTTAAAACAAACTTTGCTTGCTCATAAACATATTTAACAGCACAAATAAAATCTAAGTAAATGCAAATCAGACAATACCTCCAAATTTATTTATTTCTGCATACAATAATATCAGGACTATCTAATTACTGTGAACTCTTCGCTTTATTCTAAGATGTACTGTTTTCTATATGTTTTACCGTAACGTAAGATTTACGAATCTGGCAACTTTTTGCAGAAGATTTAGCTACAAAAATGACAATACAGTTGGTAACACTGCATAAACAAAACAAACAATTTATCTATATTCGTTGGTATGGTACAGGTTACGTCATACAATTGCAAATTTTAAATTTATTCTAACCCTCTGAGTTATACGGGTGTACAACTATAATAATGTTACTTGGGCTACGCGCCCGTGCAGCGTGCTTTACTCTCATTACATTGACCAGCTGTAATTATCACAAGCACTCCAATTGACGTAACATCGTGACTTGTCGTCATTACACGTAATAACCGGTGAATTAGGTTCATCGCCGGGTAATGTCAGCCTTGGCCGGCTGTAACGTCCGGTCGTTTGCAGCCGATTATACTGTTAACCTCATAAGCTGCCGTGAAACACAAATTAATGTTTGGTTTGAGTGTATTCATTAGCTTTAGCTTTATTATGAGTAATATCAATGAATTTTAGAATTTAATTTCCTGCCTTATAATTGGAGGGTTAATTTGGGTTCTTACCGTATAAATCCGCATTTTCCTCTAATGTTTGTTAGCTAGGTAGGTAATATTTACTCCGTAGACCGTAATTAGATTGCGAAAGGCAAATTCCACGACATCGATTCCTAACCGCGACAGATTCCTTCGATTACCAGGTAAAAAACAATTGTTTTTAAAGTAAATGACTAGTAACGTGGGGATTTTGGGAAATTCCCACGTGATTAGCAGAAAGTAAACCAGCGGGGAATACCCGCTGGAGGTGTTGCCAAGTTGAATTAATTACTAGTCTCTTTGGGGGTTATTTTATAGGTTAGGAGCTGAATTCTTACTAATATTATAAATGAGAAAGTAACTCTGTCTGTCGCGCTTTCACGCCAAAACTACTGAACCGATTTAAATGAAATTTGGTATACTAATAGTCTAGAGCCTGATAAAGGACAAAGGCTACTTTTAAATACCAAAAAAGGGCTGTAAGGGGTTGAAATAGATGATAAATTAAATATAGGTAGACGAAGACGTTAGACTGGTGGAAACGCATTTTTTTTCCGATCTTCTAGCTACAGGTTACAGAAAATAAATAACTAAATATGACATCATAAGCATGTAGGTACATAACAGTGGAAAGTAAGGAAGTACTTAGCCTAGCTAGGTACTCCGAGTTGAGTAATTTGTTAAGTTTGCAATACCTGGAATAAGTTAGCTGTTAAGTTGGTGAGGTAACATGTAGGATATGTTAAGTACGCGTGCCGCAATATGTTAACACACCACTATTTGAAAACGTACTTACATAGTTAGCTGTGTTTTCTATAATATAAGTCGTATTTTCTAGAAATTTCTTTCGCATGCTAAGGTTAACCTTTTAGGGATTACTTGTCAAGTAAACCGGATCATACACACTAAATAAGTAAATACCCATTTTTGTTTCACATTATTTAGGTAGGTATACTTATCTTACCCGAGTAGTTTGTTAGATTTTCTAAAGAGTACTTAAGTCATCAATTTGATAAATAAACTCGAACACCTTATACATTTAGTCCTGGGATCGATACTAAAGCTCTAGCAAATTTTTTGGTTATTCTAGTAGCAGTTCGGCTCGCCCAAGGTTTTGTACAATGTCAAGGCGGTACCCAAAAAAAGCTGGCCGCCTATTACATGGCATCCTATACACATACCAACAAATTGGGGTGTAAATCCCACTCTGCCTCACCCTTTGAGAAATACTGTCGTGATGGTAAATGGGCATGTTTATGTCAACTCGTAAAGTTAGAATGTTCTTGTACAAGATTTAAGAAAAGCATCGTAAACTTACAGTCATTGTGGCGCTGTCGAGACACAATGTAATCAATTGTGTTGTGAATGAACGACGGCGTGTCGGTCTATTAAAATGTCTTTACTTTACAAATTGAAAAGCGGTAGCGTGAGACAGATATGGCAGAAGGCCTATGTAATCGGAATTGTCCTTGCGTCCCGTACATACTTTTTTTGATTTTGAACATACTACCACGCCAGTATTCCCTAAAAGGTTAGGCTTGAGGTATACGAATATGTATAGCCACAGGTCGCCCGTACATTTAGGTCCCATTTAATAGAGGGCGAACCTATTTCCATAAACCGGGCACAAGTCTAGACTCCGAACTGTTACTGAGAATTTCATAGAGAAACCCAATAACACGTTGCTCGATCTGGGAAATAGACAGTTCTATAAAATGTTTACGGCTATACTAAGCTAAAACTGTAGGTACTTTATAAATACTAGGTTCCGAGCTATTACAAGTATTCTTAATTTGAGGACTGAACCTTCTGTATGTTATGGTGTATAACTAACACCTCAGTACAAATAGTTAACAGCCGCGTCTGATAGCAAGTAGTCTGTGCAAGTCAGTGCGGCTTGCCCAACTGCGGCCAATAATCAGCCCGGCCGCCGGCCGCCGCGGCCGATGTAACAGCCAGATTGTATGCTAATACTGATAACGAGTAATTGAATCAATTACACGGAGTAAGCGAAGTGGAAAAGTATTTTATCTACTTCATTTAAAAGTTTCTCTACTGCTAGCCATAGCTTTGCCAATACATAATAGCTTGTTTTATCTCGCTTACTAAACAAATCATGTACTTGTTAAATAATGAGAATAAACAGTTGTTTTAAAAAAAGTTCCCGTTAAATTACTTAGCAGATCATTTCATACCATTTTGGAATTTATCTAGCGCTTAGCGGCTATGTTTATCGAATTTGATTTTTTTTAAATCTGGAGGTGATGAAACAGCTAAATTTATTCCTTGCCTGAAAGTAAACAGTCCAGAGTATGTTTACTTTCAGGCAATGAATTACTTTACTAAAAAATGTTCGGCCACACGCACCGTGCCTGCGTACGATAGATTCTGATATTATTTTATCTGTGGTTGTTATCTGATACTGCAGCATACAAATTAAAATGCCTACACCACAGGCTCGTGCTAATTTAATCCCTTGATACAGTAAGACACATCTCAAAGTGAGTATTATGAATCATAATTCACAATGGAAGCTTTTTACAGACGCGCGGCGGCGGACGTTACTATGTGTAATTATGTATGTATAATGCAATTTAAAAAGTAGCCAATGCTGTTTAGGCAAACGCTAAACAGATTGATCCTAAATACCAAAACAACGCTGAATAATTTTGAACAATTAGAATTGTTATCGTACTTACTTCGAAGCTGGCGTGCGTGGCGGGCTGGCGCAGCGTGTCGCGCTGTAGGCCCGTGGCGGCCAGCACGGCGGCGCTGTTCCCGCACGCGAGGCACAGCAGCGACAGCGCCAGGAACGCAGTCAGCAGCGGACTCCTGCACAACAACGGCTTTGTCACGACAATTGAACGATTTCACGTGGAAACTACCGTGGCACCTGTATCCCCAAATGGTTTGGCAAAGGTGGCTGACGCCAGTGACGGATAAGTTGAAGGGGAATCGTTTGTCTTGGTATGGGCACGTAATGAGGACGGATGAAACGCATGTGACTGGAAGAGTGATGACATTGAATGTAGAAGGACGAAGGTATAGACGAAGCCAAAGAAAGATGGATGGCTTATGTTTAAGGTCGATATGATGGAAAAGGGATTGAATGAGTTCACCGGTATGTTTTAGATCCCATGTAATAGGGCGCAACCACAAACCCAAACTCCGAGTTCCTACTGAGAATTTCATAACCTAAACAGCACCACGCCCCACACATTTGGCAGTCCTGACCTGACCTGTCAAAGAGGCATGTAGTGGAATTGTCTGGAACTTGTTACTTAAGTATTTAATTCAGATATAATAAGGCTTGAGAGTATGTCCGACGCGTGCGACCCCTATTATCATTTTCGTGTAGCGATGCTTTATCCCATCTAGTCGTGACTTTGGATGCGACCTCTTTGAACTATTGGCGAAAGTTTGTTTGTCTTTCTTCCATGTTCAACCAACTTGATTGATATAAGTAAGAAAAGGAATAAGATCTACCAAGAAAACCAGCGCCGTGTTGAGGCCTTGCCTTGACATGGCATCATGCTGAGTGGGTTTTAGTGCGTCAGCCTTGATGACGTCGGCATTAAATACTTCGATGGCGTCAATAATTTTATTTATAATTAATTTGTCTACATAAATCCCTTTTTGTCATTTCATTCACTACTGTTTTTCCTACTTTTATATTATTCGCGATCTTTGATTTTGCGGTAGACAAACGCGGCCAAAGCTATTACCATCAATCAGAACAGAACGATATTAAAACCAATAATTAATAGTGGAGCCGAAGAGAAAGTATCGACAGTTTGATATCATTTAATTAGGATGGCGATGAACGTTGGGCGGCTGCGGCGGTGTGAACACTGTGAACTGCCCTGAGGGCGCGCCGTGATGATAACTCCCAAATATTATTACAGAAGAACCATCCTGCATATCGGAATGTATCGGAATATCCGCAAAAGTTTACAGGTTTAAAAGAGCCACATCTTACAATTCATCTGAATAAAGCAGCTCCAATATTCATTAAATGCGACTTTTAGCCAAACAGGACTCTGTATCTCTGGTCTATTCTTTATGTTTGGGGTGCCTAAGGAAGACTAAATGCTATGAACTAT
This sequence comes from Acronicta psi, assembly GCA_946251955.1. Taxonomy (NCBI): domain Eukaryota; kingdom Metazoa; phylum Arthropoda; class Insecta; order Lepidoptera; family Noctuidae; genus Acronicta; species Acronicta psi. The sequence goes on along the minus strand of OX276477.1, from coordinate 351,820 downwards.
TTTAACCAACGTCCTCTAACTTCCTACAGACTGACTACAATTATAATAATTGTTTACGTTATTAGACTTTTAATGGTTTTCAAAAACACTAAGATTTCTAAACTAAAATCTCTAAATAATTACACCTTACATGAAGACGTTGGTGAAAGACGCCCTTAATTTAGTTAGCTCAAATTCTAGATAAAATACTTAATAGCATACGACAATGGCCTATATTCAAGCTAGGATGCTGCAAATTATGATGCTGATGACACGTCGCTGTTAAAATTATCTCAATTAACAGTTTAAGCGTGAGTTGCAAGAACACAAATGGATCTTCTGAGTTGTTTGAAACCCTCTAATACTTTCATACCAATATAGAAAGTATCGGAGGGCCTCTAAACATTACGATGATAGGTACATTGTTCAATTTTTATTGAAGAACTTTTTAATGGATGTTGAATAAATGCTGTGATTGCGGACTCATCGTTATTATTGGCAAAGTATTATAGCTATAGTGTATCCGCATTGCTATTGTCATAAAATCACAGGTTTAATGACAGTGCGTAGTTTTAATTTGTAGCTTCAGAGAGAGAAGTGCGACATCAATCTGTCAATTCAATTTCTACAACTAAAACTCTACGTCTTTTAACTTTCCCGCTGCCGTGCAACTACATTTTATCACTATATTTTGTACCTACTTACACCATGATTACATGGTGTTTAGTGAGCCATGTCACTGTCTGTGTTCATATACCCCTTACACCGAATTTAAAAATATATTTCACCAATAGAAGGCTACACTATCACTGATTAACATAGTCTATATCCTTACTAATATTATAAATGTGTAAGTAACTCTGTCTGTCTGTCTGTCTCTCGCGCTTTCTCGCCAAAACTACTGAACCGATTTAAATGAAATTTGTTACACAGATAGTCTAGAGCCTGAGAAAGGACATAGGCTACTTTTTAATGCGAAAAAAGAGCAAGAAGAGTAAGTAAGGGGTTGAAATGGGGGATGAAAGTTACAAGAAATAGCCAGACCACGCGGGCGAAGCCGCTGGCGGAAAGCTAGTTCTACATAAATATGCACCTTTACGAAATCGGGATGGGCCGCGCCCGCTTCTTATTTTATAATACTAATCACAATCTAACAAGGCAATTTGAATACCTCAGCCTTGTAAAAGAAAACTCGTTACATACAGACACCATGAGCTAGGAGAACACCTATTACGACATACTATTACATCCTACGTGATCGCCAACTAATCATTTAACACTGTACTGTACAATCGACGCGGACCAGCACTCAGCATCAATCACTGATCGCTACAATCTTCCTTTCGGCACTTACAAGCTAATTATTTTCTCCCACGGTGATCAATTGAAAATAAACCGTGATGCTCTGTAGTTATGACACAGATTTGCTTGTGTTATGTAAGATTGTCTTCGGTGAGTGAAAGCTTATGGATGCACTACATACTCGTCTCGAACTATCCTATAGTTTCATATTACTAATATTACTAGTAAACTGATATAGGTATGTTGCTTAGTGATTAGACAGATTTTTGGGGGTAAGCTTAGTGCTTAGAGAACCAGCGGTAAATAGACAATAATACAAAAAGATAAAGATAACTGAAAGATATAGATAAAAGTAACTGAGAAACGGAAAATAAACCTTTATTAGGTTGTTAATTTTTTATATTGAAATTGTTTGGCATCTGGCACCTCGGAGGTATATCTTCCAAACAAAAAATGAATTTTTAAAATCGATCCACAATGACTCCGGTTTTTCGTCGATTAAAAATATTACTAAACGTCTTGTCAACACAACATTATAATTATGAACATACGTATAATGACCCTATTTTTCTATAGGCATACATGTTATTATACTTGGGAAAATAGGAATACCAGCAGTAAGCCTTTTCCTATGTAATCGAAATCCAATAAAGTTCCAATACCTACAAATAACAAAAACTAAAAACACAATGGAATCATTTCTGTATAGTTTTTCAATCAATACTTATCTAAGTTAATCGTAACCATTTTTTTTGTATACGATTAATTAACTAATAAACGAATGTATTCGTTTCTAAACAATCCATTATTTCAAAATATAACAGGATTTCGTCATACTGTTGGACGTCTGCTTGAACATGCGCATGACATCTGAATTGAAATTAGAAGCTTGCTAAAACAGTTGGCGGGTGTCTGTGAATCTCGCGACGACTAGAAGTTGCGCAAGCGCAGGTTTCAGACAGCAGTAAATACGACGCAATGGACGCAACACTGAAGATGTCAAGGTATTCCGACTGAATTAAAGTGAATTTTATTAGTGTATCAAGAAATCAATCGATTTCAGACAAATATTTATCAGAGATGTCAGAGCGAATCAAATTGCATAAGCGATAATTCACTTTTTAGGAAGAAAGGGTTTTCTGCATTTTTAGAACTGACCAAACCAGAAATTTTTCAATGGGGCCAACTAGGAAGTAAATAAGTACTTTAAGATAAAAAATGAACATACAACTCCATTACGATCAGCGAAGATATCGCGTAACATACAGTTTAATTGAGAACCTCCTTTTTTAAAGTTGATTACATTCAATTATTATTTGTATTTTACCCGGAATCTTTTACAGAAGTATTATCTAATCTACATGTTATTCCGATCGTCCGTCCATCCAAGTCAATTCTAAAACAAGAAAAAGTTATACTCGATGTACTTATGAGTTACATGAGAATAAATAGTAGCTAGTCTGTAAAACAAATCACGTTTCCCAACCCAAAGAAATTGTATTTTGTTATCGCCATACCAAAAAGGAAATAGTAACAAAAAGCAAACTAAAGCAAATCAATAAGCATATGCCACAGCTTGCAGCAGTTGATCCGAAGTTCTCAAGTAACAATAGTGTAACAGTAAGTTCACGTGATGAATGAGCCGCGGATCAACACACGAGCTACGAGGAAGCGAGCACTGCAACGGTACTGCATGGAGTGGAGACGCTTCATTGATCACGCCGTGTTCCAACTGGAGACACTGTGTCTATGGCTTATTTAGATATTATTATAAGCGTAAACTTACACATATTAATTTGTATTTAGAGAAGAAACACGACTTAAGCCTTTAACCTGTCCATGGGCGGCGGTTACGTTCCAGGGCTACCGCTTAACATCAGGTGGGACGCTTGCTCATCTGCCACCGTAAGCAATAAATAAATAAAAACAAGTTATGCCTTCGTATGCACGGAAGTTTAAAAAATATTGCGTGAAATTCACACTCGGTGATTTTTATGACGCTTTGCTCCCCAGTGTGCGTAAAAATTAGTCTTTACAACTTAAATGGTGTTTAAAATAGAGTGCGGCGGAACAAAAAACTGCCGGCGTAAAACAACTTAGTAACCTTAGCATGTGAGTTTGAAAATCGCAGCGTTCAATGATTCAACAGCACTCCTGTACGTACGCTTATATGTATGTGATCATAGAGCTGCACATTGGCTACGATACTTTCGAAAGAAGAAAGGAATGCTATCGGTCACCATACTAGCTCAAGGCATTTGGAAACTTCAGATTTGCTTTTCTTACGAATTCTTCCTATATTCCACGACTGGGTGTCGTGGTTAAAAAACGACAATACATTTCAGGTTCCAAACACGAAAACTGCACACCATACAACATCTACGCAACTTGAACTTTTAGGCAGCAACATCGAAAATCAATGATTTCCTTAACGTTTCAACCGCAACACCTACAATACGTGTCTTGCAAAGGCTTACAAGAAGTTTTTACAATGTCCAACACAGGCTAACATTTCTAAACACGGCGGCTGCACTAGCACGCGTGTGATATGGCGTCGTGTGCACTCGCGTCGGCGCGCACGCAGCGGAACACGACATGCTCCGCTGCGCGCGGCTCCCGCGCATACGTCTACACTTGCGCACTTCTTAACTACAGGAAGAATAGGTATATGGAAATAGCAAAGACATGATAATGTCTTATTATCGTCTTATACAACTTGGACACGTATTTTTGTCTTAATTTTTTTTTAACCAGCGTCTTTGCCCGCTTGGTCTGGATATTTCTTTTAACTTTCATCCCCTATTTCAACCCCTTAAAGCCCTTTTTTCGCAATAAATGTAACCTATGTCCTTTCTCAGGCTCTAGACTATCTGTGTACCAAACATTTAAATCGGTTCAGTAGTTTTGGCGTGAAAGCGCGACAGACAGACAGACGGACAGAGTTACTTTCGCATTTATAATATTAGTTTAAGGATTAGATTTTGCTCCTATCGTGTGTAGATTGTCCAATGTTGATGAGTTTATCAATAAATCTGTTTCTTTCTTTACGACATATTCCTCGAAGCAGCCGCATTACAGCCCGTGGGCGTTCTCTGGTTCATCCAGCCAACTGACTATACCTACCTTTCCCATGCATCATTCAATTAGTCCAACATTCCAATCCATAATCTTTATCGGTCAGTACACTGAACGTCATGGGTGTGGGCCTTCCAGTCTAAATGGGTATAAGGACATGAAACAATAAGCACCTCATACTTAAGTATGTAATTATGACAGTATGCAGTACATTTGTTCTTGGCACGGCCTCTGTTACAATTTTCTCTCATAATTAATGTCTTTTTAAACTCTTTCCGCCGTAATTTACGGCGTGGTGCAGTCCCAGAGCGAGATAAAACAAAGATATCTCAATCGCTGCAGGCATAATGTATTTTTTTTTATATTTATGCGAGTTTAATACCAGTTCCGACGAAGGAAGTGCATAATAGTTATTTGTTATACAAGAGTGCAAAGTTGCTTTTTAACCGCGTGCTCAATTTTGATGACCGAGCAAGCGAAGGATTCTAAAATTGAATCACGAGCGGAGCGAGTGATTCAAAAATTAGAATCCTGAGCGTCAGCGAGGGAATTAAAAGAGCACAAGGTGAAAAATCTTTGCACTCGAGTGCAACACGTAACTTTTCATCCCACCTCAGCGAGGAAATGACAAAAAAAAACATTTACAACCACAAGATACTTTTATTTCATTTTAGGTATTAAATACTATATGATAAGTAAGTTTTACAGAATACCTATTCTTTAAATTATAGCAAATAATACTCAATACTCAATACTCAATACTCAATACTCAATACTCAATACTCAATACTCAATACTCAATACTCAATACTCAATACTCAATACTCAATACTCAATACTCAATACTCAATACTCAATACTCAATACTCAATACTCAATACTCAATACTCAATACTCAATACTCAATACTCAATACTCAATAATCAATACTCAATACTCAATACTCAATACTCAATACTCAATACTCAATACTCAATACTCAATACTCAATACTCAATACTCAATACTCAATACTCAATACTCAATACTCAATACTCAATACTCAATACTCAATACTCAATACTCAATACTCAATACTCAATACTCAATACTCAATACTCAATACTCAATACTCAATACTCAATACTCAATACTCAATACTCAATACTCAATACTCAATACTCAATACTCAATACTCAATACTCAATACTCAATACTCAATACTCAATACTCAATACTCAATACTCAATACTCAATACTCAATACTCAATACTCAATACTCAATACTCAATACTCAATACTCAATACTCAATACTCAATACTCAATACTCAATACTCAATACTCAATACTCAATACTCAATACTCAATACTCAATACTCAATACTTTATTGCATTTCACAATGTGTACATTAGTTGTTAGGTATGTAATACTAGGTATAATTAAGAGAAATTGAAAGTAACGTTGCTACAATTACTCGAGTGTAATATTTTTGTTAGGTATTGTAATGTTGGTGTTAGTGACTTAAAAAAGTACACCAAGAAAGTTCCGGTAGGCTTGTTGAAAAAATATCGATACATCGATATATCGATATTATTTTTTTAATGTATCTATATTTTTGAGCGATATTTAATATTTCAATATAAAATTCAAAGTATCGAAAAGGTATAAAAATCTATATTTTTTACAGACCAATAAACATTAATAAGTTTTAAGATTATAAAATCCCAAAAAGGAATACTTTTTTTATACTAACATCTTTTTAACAAATTATATTTAATGTATTTTTTGTTTTTGGTCGACTTGATTTGTTGTTTTATAATTTGGTTTTTAAGATATATCGCCCCTATATCGATATTTTTAAATAAAAATATTAGTATCGATACTGATATTTTCAAAAAATATCGATTCGACATATATCGATACTTTGTTGCGTTTAGACTCGGAACTTAGTGAAGGTTCCAAGTCTGAGTTTTTAACAAATTAAAAAAAAGTTGTATGATTAATTCGGCGCCAGGGGGGTAAAAGCACGATGTTCTAAATTCAATTTACTTTGTCTCTCTAGAGGATAAAAACGACTTTTGCACTCAGATATCGAAGAGTAAAAATACTCTTTCCGAGATGGTGGGATGAAAAGATTATTGTTAATTTCCTTCGTAACAACAAAAAGTTAATGAAAGGAAATATTATAGGAATGTGGGACTTGTACTCGACATAAGAATACGATCATACTACTCTTGTCAATATATTCACACAGTTAGTTGTAATATTCAAGTAACAGATAAATTGCAGTTGCGGACAATCGACCCGACCATACCCGAAAATAAAAGGTACCCCTTTGACGTTTAACTATGCGTCATTAAAGGTGGTTTGTATGTCCAAATAATACTTATGGACGATGTTCAATCTCACTCTGCAATGTTTATTTCAAAACAAGCTAGGCGGAAACGCTAATTGGAAATCATCTCAGATAACCCAAAAGTTTAATCAATTATTAATTTTCTAGACTTATGACTGACTTTTGTAATATACTTACGTGGTAAACTAACAACAAGCATAGTAAATAGTTGTGCTTATTCAAATAGAGGAGACAGCGATAATATAATTGCGGTACCTAAGCCTAGTTTAAAAAGATAATTTATATTTTTTCGTGGTACCCTTATGATGGTCGTCTGATCAAATTCTTCCAAACCCGAAGCTGCAGCCGCAAGTGATCTCTGCACGTTGCGTAACATGCGAGATGTAACTTCAGGCATGGAGAGAAAGCGCTGGACTTTCATCAAACAAGGTGGTTGCCATGGCAACAGGTTTGCGGAATGCCGCCGATTGATTTCCTACTGGCTGGCGGAAGGATTTATGGTTTGCTGTGCTAGTCAGGTTTAGACGCTTTCTTATACGACCCGCGCTAGGAAAAAACGTGTGTAACACTTTTGCAAATATATGTAGAGGTAGAGGTTACCTAGGCACATGTAAAATTTACAGAAAAGTGTTTGTGATTAACACATATTGATACCAACCTGTGGTGCTGATTAAAATTATAAAACGTAAAATATTTGTGACTCAAAAATCAAAATGTACAAATATTTATCTTGATAACTAAACAATACTAATACGACTACACTAACAAAAATCATAATAGGTAGACAATTTATAATAAAAGAAAAATTGGAAAAGGGCATTGAATTACTTTACCGTAAATTAATTCATTATGCATTATTATCGAAGAGGTCGAGTCATGAAGACCCTTGAAAAAGGATGCTAGTAATAAAATTATTTTCGCCCTTAACTCATACATCACATGACAACTTGGCGTATTTTAATTAGTATAATTTGATACGTGATTGAAAATATGGGACATTATCATAGTTTCATGAAGAGAAGTATATTAGCTTTTGTGAAAAATGTGAATGGACGTAGTATTCCCGTTTGAGCACCGGTTTTTATAGCCCGCAATACATTGAGCACTTAATATATTCTCAAATCGGAATTAAAAAACTAGGTGCTCTAAAAAATATGGCTCTAGTGGCTCTTCTGCCCATGGAAAACACGGAACTGATAAGTACAGAACGTCTCACTTGAGTTGGTACACAATATATCAGTTATATCACACAGAAAAACAGGTTTGAATTTAAATTTGTTTTGATATTTCAAATAAAGCATAGTGAGTGAACGATTTAGTCATTATGTCGGAATTACGCGCAATCTAATGTCGACTACCGCGCGAAAGGTCATCAGTTCAAAGCCGGCTGCGTTGAACTGTTGTTATTTGCTCTGAAAGTAAGTCATTGCGTAACCTACTGCATTAGGGTCCGAAGTAATGGGATTTCTTCAATGTGTTTTACATTACTTCAATTTAAGGGTCGATTCCTGCTTCGATAGCAAAATAATTGAATAGTTCAAATTCTACGCAGATGAGCGATAGATCTATACCTGTATACACAGTTTACAGTTTGAAACAGCAATGCTGATAACAATTACCTATTTATACCTCATAAATTATTTATTATTTTTTATGAGTCCATTTTTTGATTTCTCTCTTTTCTGACAAGAATATTTAGGCAATCATTGATTCGTCTTATACCAATCTCTGCGAAAATGTAGCGTTACCTACTGTTTTAGCGAAACGCTGTTTGTCGCTGATCAGATAATGATGCGCTTGCGCTGCGGGGAGGCTGGGTTACGTCACTAATTGACATGACGTGAATTTAACAGTTTTCTATTTAAAGTTCGGCCTGCTTATGGAAAACGAAGTAATAGTGGGATGAAGATAGAGAAAGAAATAGAAATATTTTTATAAATTTTATATAATTAATGTTTCAGGTGTAAAATTATATAATTAGTCTTAGATTAGCGTCCTACGTAACTGCCACAGTGTGGTGGGGATGGAATCAGTCTATATTTCTTTAAAGACAGCTCCCGTACTAGGGAATTTCAAAAACATACCGACGTATCCAGAGTCCATTATACCCTGATTCGTAACAAATATCCATGTAACACCCAAATATTTGCTTCCTAAGGGAATAAAAACCACAACACACGGCGCAGCGGTGCCGGTGATGGCGAGTTTATCAAGTATTGCGTAAAGAAAACCCTCTATTTTCTATGTTCACGCTCAGAATTGACGATTGTAACCATATTCACATTTTCATTTCATGTTACCAATGAGTAAGAAGTAAGTAAGTAAGCTCTAGCGTTTCCTAAGGTTTTATACTTGGGTCAATTTGTGGGCAATAGACCTATTTGGGCACTACTATTTCGTAAGCTGACTGACCGACTGACGTATAAAACAATATCTAAGTATTTGTGATTATGGAAAAACATCAGTTTCGTGATAAAGCAATGCGGCTGGGTGCTTAATACTAACAGTCTTCTCCAGAACTACAACCAGAAGAACTATCAAATGGTAACGATAGCTACAGGATTAGATTTCTATGTTTAGATAAAACTTACTATGAGACGTAACGCTGTGATAAATATTTTTTATAAAACTTTTTCTTGTTTTTTTATAGTTCACATTTTCACAAGATGGCACACGATTGGAGTAGTGGCCGACTGATCTAGTTTTGCGCCAGGGATTGTGGCTTCGATCCCCTTACGAAACAAAGTAAACATAATGTGTATGTAAAAAATTGATTTTGTAAACAAAACAAATATGAGGAGGTAGGGGCAAGGTTTTATTTAAAAAGAAAAGAAATAGTTCAGATTCAGACAATCTTTTTACATCGTTTCGTGATTTCGCTAAACTAGTTTTTAATCTCTAGTAAAAGTAAGTAGTTCGACGAACTAAAAAGATTATACTTAAATGTATAAAATATTGTACAGAAGCACTCGGAGATAACCTCGAATTTTATATCAGAGATTAATATTATTGACATCGATTTGTTCGATGATGGCAAATAGCTAAAATAGTGTTCCACTACGAGACAGCCCAGTCCTGGTTGTTTATTTTTATAAAGATGACTTTCTCTTTAATTTACATCTAAGTTACAAGAATGTTATGAGCAACGTTTCTCTTTTCCTAAATATAAATGGTTCTAGAGATGGTTTACAAGTTTTGCGGCGCATGCGATTTAACGTTATAATTCGTTAATTATTAATTTGTGTGCGTGATTAAAATATTTTCTTTATTACAAAAGTCGTTTCACTGCCGCATATTCATGCTCTGTTGCGTTAAAAATATATTGCTTTGAAGAAACTCAGGGCTCTGCATACATTTTCTGAGTGAACTCTCTCCCAGATTATTAATAAAACATTATTTTATACATTATAGTGCAGGTACTCAGGTAGTACAAAGTCTACTCTGTTGAACTCACCCATTGCTTCCTCTATTCAATCCATAACAGTCATTGATGCCGGCGAGCACGCCGACCACTCCGGCGACCACGGCGACGCATCCCGCCCACAGCCCGGCGCCCACACGCGACAGGGCGGCGCCCTTCACCACGGCGATCGCGCCGGCGCCCACTAACAAGGCACCCAGTACCACTTGCCCCAACCCCAGAAACACCACCAGCCGTCGCCTCGGGGGCTCATCACTGCCGGCTTCAACACTCTTAGAACTCACACTCTTGTCTTTGGTCACTTTGCTGACTTTGTTCTGCGGCGTTTTGCATATTAACTGTTCGGTGGAGTCTTCCGACTTGAGGCTGGAGACGGTGGCGGTGGTGACTCTCGCGTCGTAGGTGTCGGCTCGCTCGGCGTCGGCCATGTCGGCGCATCACTGGTAGAGCGCGTGCGCGGCAGTCGGCATGCGACGGCGACTGGCGCGCGCGCCGCCGCCGTACACACGCGCCGGTGAAAGTCGCAAGCGCAAGCGCACCTGTCTGTTGTTGTGGTGTTTTGTACAATGTTCATTGATAAGAGATTCGGCGTCGCGTGATTATGTATTGTTCCCATAGTTTAACTATGCCTGACTGCGAGGATGTGATGTGAAGATATGTTAACCATAACTACTTAGTCTTTTCTTTTATAAATTACTAAAAATACGAAATAGACCGTTTTTAGTTAATGAATAACTTGAGGAGAAGGCAACGTATTCGTAACTCAAAAAAATCATCTTTACAATTCAGCATATAGGTTTGTATTCTTGCAAACGCTGCAGTTCGCCTTGTAGCCCGCACTTGTCCTATCCTTCCTACAAACAGCCCGGGATCATCATTGTCATTTGCAGATGAGCTGTGCATACGCAGATGAATCCGCTCTCACGGAAGCACTGGACATTACCGGCGCGCCCGGTTACTGCGATCAGTTGCAATGCTAACAACGTTTGTCATTTGTGTTCAAAATATTTGGGGAATATGGATACAACATGTAGGTGTGTCGGTTTGTTTGTAAAACTATCCTAGTGTGGGCCAACGTTTCTGTAGAAGTTATAAACCAGTCTACCCTTCAAATATCGGGGTGCCCGCCCTATCGGTTGTTGAGGTTTGATATACAGCCGCATCTACCTAGTTCATTGAGCCCAATAAGATTAAGAAAATGCTAGGAAGAAGACAGGGATATAGTTCGTTAATTAATCATTAAGTAGTATGCGACTGTGGACTTTAGTGGCCAATGCTGCCATAAGTCATTCATAAAAGCAGTTATCAGTTTCCGTATTACAGCAATCAGTAGCCAGAAGTTATGGTAATGCGCCGTGTTTTATTGCTGTGAGCTTGGTGGTGCCGCTTGAGTAGCGTGCATAGCATAGCTTGGGCGTAACGGTGAGGCGCTGGCTCCCAGGTGACAATTTGCCATAAGTTATATCTAAGTAGTTAGTGAGAACCTACGTTGCTATATCTTATACAGCTTAAGCACAGCTAGAATATGAGATTCTGTTATGCTAAAATCCGAAGAGCTAAAGTTTAAGCATTTGAACCTGCTTTGAAACTCTTCGGATTCAGCGGAGACAGCATCGTCTCAGGTCTTTTCTTTCGCAGAATTATAACATAAACGAACGAACGTTTAGCGAACGACGCGCACCAAGATTTAGTGTGTTATTTTTTGAAACTTTTCAACCTGAAAAGGGTGCTAGTACTCCCAGTAGCTACCTACTCCGCTGGATTTGCCCTACACCTTGTACTCCTCGGACTTGGAAGAATTATTTTAACTAGCAAAGAATGAGAATGAGTACTTCATTACTGTGAGTAACTCACCGCTCAATAAGTTTATTGCAATTCTTAGAGTTGATCTGATAAACACTACGCCAGCGAAACATCCATATCAGCCACTGACAACGAAGTCAATAATTCTTCACCATTTGTTCAGTATTATTTGGTGTTTCACCAACTCTGAATAACCGGTAACCACCGCATGAATAAAAAAATGGATCAAAATGTGTGCTAAGTAATTTAACGAGAACTTACTACGAGGTGGTGAAATGGTCATCATTATTGGATGATATTGAGCTCGGGACCTAGCTACCTTCGCATAGTGTTACCATTACAAAAATAACACTAACCTAGAATGCACTGGACACACATAGTTACTTATTAACTGTCATTACCAGCTGTCCCCCGTCTCGCTCGCCCCTACCCACTTCCGCTCCGGAAGCTGTAATACTAGAGGGGCGCGTGCGCAACACCGCAGGTCCGTAAAAAAAAATATGCGTTAGAAAGTCAAGAAATATGGCGTATCAAATGTTTGTAGCGTCTTTTTGTTACAGTTTTTATCAGCTGGCGTGTACCGGTCTGATCCACTTTGCTAAGGTATCAAATAAACTGGGTAATTAAAGAATGGTCTCTGATGCTAGGCCAAGCAAGCCCACTTTTTAATTATTCGTTTGCTTAAAGCGTTTAGCTTGTCAAAAAGTATCAAAAAAGACCAAACCGCCGAAGAACCGCCCATTATACCGTTTATAACTTAGGTATAAGATTGGCCCTTACATTTGTTTTTGGTACAATAAGGAATATAATATTCTTTTATCGATATTTTTTTTCGTTCGTTATTTGTAAGTATCATGTATGGAATGAGCCTATATTTTAAGTTAGAACAAGACCTGTAGCAATACATCGGTGAAAACTGCATTCTACTTCTTCTTCTTATTTATTTATGGCAATTGGTGCCGATGAAAACTGCATTCAATGACAGCATGCATGAAATTATGACATGCGTTGCTTATGTTTGTAAAAACAGTGTTACTTAGAGTATACGAAAATAGGTAGGCAACTAGGCATAGACAAGCCTAGATGTCACGTTACTTAACAATTAATGCAATAATTGCGCTTCTATCCGACTCATCCCCCATTCATGTCACATTGCTTACAAACCAAGTCACGTTACGTGAGCGTTACGTCGCGCTACGTTCCCGTACCTTTGATGGGGTGAAAGTATAACCTTATTAGTTCAGAAGTAATAAGGACGTGCTAACAACGTAATGATTTTTGAATAATCTAATGATGTGCTTAGATTGAATCATCAGCCTATATTCGTCCACTGTTGGACATAGGCCTCTCCTAGTTAACGCCACAGAGCCCGATCTTCCTCCTCCACCAGACCGGTGAGCATTTTGCAATACGCTGGTCTAGACACGGTCTCCAGTTCTCCACTCGAGTACCTACTCCTGTGCGTCCAACGTTTTTCGGTTTCCGAGATTTTCGACGAGATTGCGACTATTAGAACTAGCAACGTCGGATTGACGGTAACTTTTATTTTTGGTACCTATTGTCTGCTGAATAAATTCGCTACGCAGTTATCCCTCACAGACACGCCGAGCTTTGCTATTTCCATTCTGAGAGTAACTGATAAATTTTAATAGATAATAATTAATAATTAAGGATACATAAAATTTAATCAGTAATCCAATATGCACACAAAGTTATCTACAGGATATCATTAAGTTTGTTTAGTTTGCATTCCATTTTATAATACTACATTTATTGGAAAATATACTTATATTTTAATAACTACTTGTAGATAAACTACAACAGTGAAATAATTTATCATTTTTATTACGTGGCATTTAATGTGAAATCCAGCGTGGAAATATTTAATTGACTTTACTAAAACAAAAGTCACCAATTTGCCACTCCATAAGTGTTTTTAATAAAATCTGCCGCTTTTTCTGCGATCATGGTGACGGGCGTGTTTGTGTTGCCCCTGATGATGGTAGGCATGGCGCTGGCGTCGACCACGCGCAGGCGCTGCACCCCGCGCACGCGCAGCTCGGCGTCCAGCACCGCGCCCATCGCCGCCGTGCCCACCGAGTGCCACAAAGTCATCGCCAACTCCAGCGCCTGGCAGCTGAGCACCTCGTCTGCATATAGCCCCATACATTTCTCTGGCGTCAAGTCAATAATGTGGGCTCCCTTCTCCTTAAAATACTTGGTATTAACCAAATTTATGGCGATTTTAATAGCGTCAGGAAACTCTTCTAGATCAGCGACATTACTAAAAGTACCAGAGTAAATCGCAGGAGAGTCAAACGGATCAGTGGACAACAATCTAACCTTACCTCTAGATTGGGGCTTCAATAAGACCACGGTAAGTGGTATTATTTCGTGTTGCTCACTCTCCGCCGCTAACTTTCTGCAAGTTTCTTCAGTATTTGTATCCAAACATTGTTCATACATGAATTTTCCTTGAGGAATGCATGTAATGCCGGAAATGGAAAAGTGGGGCACGTTAGGTTCGTGGTTTCTCTGAGGCAGATACAGTACTCCTATACTTTCAAAAGACCAGGGTCCAGATCGATTGTAGAGGTATTTGATAGCATTGAAGTATTCATCTGCTTCGCTTTGATTACAAATGCCGATACCGGCGGCTATGTAATACGTCACCACGATATGATCCTGCAAGTTGTCACCGACCGGCAGGTCCTGAACTACATCTATACCCATCTCGTCGAGATAATCTTTTGGGCCGACACCAGAAAGCAAAAGCAGCTTAGCAGTATTATAAGTACCCGCCGACACAATGACCTCGTTGTTTGCGAAAAATTCTAATTCCTCCCCGTCAGATACGGCCTTTATACCCACGGCTGTGGCATTCTGTGTCAGAATTTTCACCACTAACGTGTTTTTTAATACATGTAGGTTGTTATTGCTGTCAGCTTTATTGAGCAACGCTGTTAACGTACTGTGTCTTCGACCATCTTCGATCGTAGTTGAGAAACGCCCAGCTCCTATTTTGTAAGGGTTTGTCATGTCATCAACCAAATCAAATCCTAGCTCAGCAAAACTCTCCAGCATAACGGTTGTAAGGGGATCCAGTTCAGCGTTGCCTGATACTTCGATTTCTCCGCCAGTTCCATGCAATTTCATCAGTTCATCGTTGTTGACGATTCTCTTGTCAGTCATTTGTTCTGTCTTCATGAAGTATGGGAGGACGTCGGTCCAGTTCCAGGTGCCGCCGACGAGATCGGCCCACTCGTAGTAGTCGACAGGATGTCCGCGTGAGTACACCATGCCGTTGATGGAGCCGCAGCCGCCCAGCATCTTGCCTCGCGGCAGCTTCTCCCGGTGTCCCGCCAGCGCTTGGCTGGAGTACCCATCGTCTACAGTCATAAAGGTCCAGAGATAAGAGTCATCTTTGAGTGTTCGTCTGAACCCTGGCACCTAGAAATTTTATAATAGAATAGTAGTTTATTGTTTTTAACATTACAGCCATCATTGTAGTAATTAGGTATTAAAATAAAATCATACATACATACATACGCGTCAAACACATAACCCTCCTTCGGCAGTCGGGTAATAATACCGCAAGCAGAAGGTTTTATGTGTATAGGTAATAATGAGGGTTGGCAGACATCACATCCCGTCGAGAAAATGTCTCAGGCATGCAGGATTCCTCACGATGTTTTCCTTCACCGTTGTATTGTATGGTAATAATTAATTATATCTAATGATTACGAACATGATTACGAAAAGTTATCGATGTATGCCTTGGATTCGAACTCGAGACCTACGAGACCTTACCACTTGGCAGTCGAGTGGTTATACAGGGGTATAACCACTCGACTAACCTAGGGAGGTTATCATGCTTTTTAGCAGGAGGAAAACTTAGTATATGTACATTGCCTTCTAGCCAAGACGGCCATTTTAGCAAAAAACTAGCTGTGTCCAGCAGTGTTACCAAAGTTCATCTAGTATTATTTATACAGAAAAAAACTCAAAAGGGAATTTGATGATTAGATATTGAATTTTATTTATTGGTATAAACGACAGCTCCCTCAGGGAACAATATCTGCGACGCGGGGGACTACAAACCTACCGGACGAAGACGAAGAAGAAGAAGAGGATAAGTTGACTCCGACTCAAAACAAAATATGTTTAGACAAATTATATTTTTTGGGACACTCGCAAGCAATAAAACAAGTAATGAATATGTTTGACTCGAGTCACATATTTTCGTCAGTAAGAATCAGGCAAGAACTTCTTACTCTTAGTCAGTCGTCTGTATAGTCGTAGTAGCTATACTCACAATGCTCTCAGCGGGCGGGTCCCCCCCGGCCTCGACCAGCAGCACCTGGAAGCGCGCAACGTCCGCCAGCCGCGCCGCCAGCGCCGAGCCCGCCGTGCCGCCGCCCACGATTATGAAGTCAAAACTGGAACCATCTGCAAATACAAGATAAATAATATATAGTTATATGTATACATTTTAAAGAGTCTCCATGGAGTTTCTTGCCGATTTTTTCCCCATAAGACCCACTTTTTGGAACCGAGCATTTAGTTTTATAAATGCTTGTAAAGCTTATTCAAAATGAAAACATTTGATCTTTCAATTTTGACCAATATACTGTTCCTATCATGAAAAAGAGGTTCCTACAGACTGAATGGCACTTTTAACGTTAACAGCTTCTCAATGAAATAATGCCTAGATGACGGCCTAAGGAGGTTTGAAGGACCGCGGT
This sequence comes from Acronicta psi, assembly GCA_946251955.1. Classification (NCBI taxonomy): domain Eukaryota; kingdom Metazoa; phylum Arthropoda; class Insecta; order Lepidoptera; family Noctuidae; genus Acronicta; species Acronicta psi. Next base: position 335,158 of record OX276477.1, on the reverse strand, counting down.
TTGGTATCGGACGTGGCCTATTTACTAGTTGCCGGACTATTAGGATGCCGTGAGGTCGTCAATTGAATTACTTCTTACAAGTGTTACTATTAGTTACCGTAGTCGTCGTTACTATTTATTTATAATATTACGCGTGGCATTCTTTCCGTAAATATACAATTGCAGGTGCTTTTGTAGTCCCCTCCTCCAGTTCGACTGCTCTTTTCTTTGTGCTAGGGTTACGTACTGATGACATTTGCCTGTGGGGGGTAAGGCTCCTGCAGCAGGCACTGCGAGGCTGCGAAGAACTGCAGCGCCGCAGCCACAGTCGACCCCACCGGACCTGCGCCCAAGCAGCCGCCCAGGGACGCAGACATGCTTGCTGCAATCAACCACACGGACTACCTATACATGCCTAAGTACAACCTTAAATTATGTAGTTTTCTTTAATTTTAATATTAATTTTTATTACCAGTATCAGGTGCCCCGGAAAGCCCTGTGGTCGACATAAAGACCTCCCAATAAGGTTTTGAATTTAGAAGTAATATAAGAAGTCTAGTCTAGAATAGATAATAATGCTACCTACCTCGTAACTTATGATAACCTACAAATCACACAAATAAACAGGTAGCATCGAATCACAAACGATGATTATGATATTATGAACTGGAGCACTAAGTAAGGGCATCCGAAATAAGAACACCTTACCACAATTATCGATTCGAGCTGGTTTAATCCGTTCGCATAATTATTTGTAACAACATACAAATAATAACACCTTCCATAGGATTATGATTAGCCTTTCGTCATGTAAGCTACAAAGAAGACAGCTCCTGAGGCATAAATTGTTAAGTTACAACGAAAACGTGTCCAAAAAACACGTTAAAGTTACAAAATAATAATTACCCTCGACTCGCCGTTTCGGCTTTAATGATCATTCCAAAGTAAATACAATGTAAGTATCAACATTGCACTGAATAATGTAGAAAGGTAACAATAGTTGTTATGATCGGGTACCTGTGTTGTGTGGAACTAGTACATTAGCAGAGTAAAGCCGAAGTTACACTAGGACGGTTACTCGAACGCGAGCGGCGAAAAATCGGAAGCGATTATCGGATGCGAGAACTCTCCATGCGATTCTCTCCTATATTGTTTACACTGCAGGCAAGTATTTATGGGGCGATACACGCATACGAATCTCTCCTTGTGTAAACCGACGCGACGTTAGATCTATGTCTGTGGAGTAAAGTTTGTTCTTACTCAAAGCAAGACACCTGAAAATCGAAACGAATACCTGTTAAAAAAAACTATATTTTATGGCACATTTTACACAGTCCCAAACTAAAAAAAAACAAAACTTGTACCTATTATGGATACCTATTTTTTACCTACTTATCTGACCTACTAGCTGCCCCGACGAACTTCAGACCGCCTTTTATGTTTCTAAACCATCCAGCCATTGAAATATACATACAAATTTTCAACCAAACCAGTCCAGCAATTTACGAGTTAGATAACAAATAAACGTACAGAAGAATTATTTATTTACCCAGACAAACAAACACTTTCGTTCATCACATTAATATTTGTGTCCTGTAGAAATCGAACCCACGATCATATCAGCAGTCCAGTACTCGAACCACTAGACCACTGACAGATGTCGTCAATTCGGATCGTCGCGTGCGTCGTAGTAAATAAAAATAATTAAACGCCTGATAAATTACTCATAGCAATTCAAGTCCGCCCTGCGCTGTAATAGCGCTGTAATAGACCTGGGGCAGCCAAGGTATAAAATCCGCCTCTGGGACCAACCACGATGCGCACGATGCCTTCCACCATATTGCACAGACATTACTCCTTCTAGTGATCTCTTCCGAGTTTCCGACTTTAATTTCAAATTGAGGCAAAATTCAAACTTTTATTTTAAAATTGAGGCAATTATTCGGTTGCTATACCTACATATCAAATGTTGATCTAGAGACAAACTAAAATATAAACTTCCCAAAATCTCTAATTGACCTAAGTAGGTAAGTACCTACGTGCCAAATGTCAATTTTCTAGAATTTATAATTTCTGTGATTATTCAATGAGTTAATCAATCGTAATTTTGCGTTTATGAGATTGTAATTATTTATGCCTTCATTTGTCATGACAATAGTTATCTATTGTTTCAACCTCCATAAGGTTATATTAGATTAATTAGTTTAGGTACCAAAACAAAACAAAATTTTAATTACTTAAATGTCATTTAATTGTCTTTCATTAGTCCAATAACATACACATACAGGATCATTTAGTTAGCTTAATAAACAATAATAATGAATTACCAATAATACCACGCATTCCGTCTTGTAATACATTTTGTTTGTACTACATAATTATCTAATATAATATCTATGATTTTGATTAAACTCTATGGTTTTCTATTGTAGGTACTTACAATAAAATACAAACACATCGCAGAGCTTTGTCTAGTTTCGCAGCAATGAAGCAATTTATCATGTTTGTCGATACCATTTTTGATGTGTAAATGGCAGTCATTACACAAATAAAACCTAATTATAAATCAACATGAAAATATTCAAATTATTTTACTCTAACTTAACAGTCATCAATTAGTCACTCCATAAGTGTTTTTAATAAAATCTGCCGCTTTTTCTGCGATCATAACGACAGGCGAGTTGGTGTTGCCCCTGATAACGGTAGGCATAGAGCTGGCGTCGATTACGCGCAGGTTCTGCACCCCGCGCACGCGCAACTCAGCGTCCAGCACCGCGCCCATCGCCGCCGTGCCCACGGAGTGCCATGCCGTCATTGCCAACTCCCGCGCTTGACAGCTGAGCATCTCGTCTTCATATAGTCCTATGCATTTCTCTGGTGTCAAGTCAATAATACGTGCTCCTTTCACCTTGAAATACGTCGTATTAGCCAAAGATAGGGCGGCTTTAATAGCTTCAGGAAATTCTTCTAGATCAGCAACATTACTAAAAGTACCGGAGTAAATCGCAGGAGAGTCAAAAGGATCAGTGGACAACAATCTAACCTTACCTCTAGACTGAGGCTTCAACAGTATCACGGCAAGTGATATTATTTCGTGTTGCTCACTCGCCTCCGCTAACTTCCTGCAAGATTCTTCCGTATACGCCATTGTGTCCGTGCAATGTTCATACAGGAATCCTGCTTGAGGAACGCATGAGGGGTAAATGGCAAAGTAAGGCACGTTGGGTTCATGGTCTCTCTGAGGTAGATATACCCCCACGCTATCAGAATAAGACCAGGATCCAGAACGATCATACAGGTATTTAATCGCTTCGAAGTGTTCATCTGCTTCGCTTTGATTACAAGTGCCGTTTTCGGCGGCTAGGTAGTACACAACCATGACGTGATCCTGCAAGTTGTCACCGACCGGCAGGTCCTGAACTACATCTATGCCCATCTCGTCGAGATAATCTTTTGGGCCGACACCAGAAAGCAAAAGCAGCTTAGCAGTATTAAAGGTGCCCGCCGACACAATGACCTCGTTGTTTGCGAAAAATTCTAATTCCTCCCCGTCAGATACGGCCTTTATACCCACGGCTGTGGCATTCTGTGTCAGAATTTTCACCACTAACGTGTTTTTTAATACATGTAGGTTGTTATTGTTGTCAGCTTTATTGAGCAACGCTGTTAACGAACTGTGTCTTCGACCATTTTTGATCGTGTGCGAGAATCGCCCAGCTCCTATTTTGTAAGGGTTTGTCATGTCATCAACGACATCAAATCCTAGCTCTGCAAAATTCTCAAGCAACAAGGCTGTAAGGGGATCCAGTTCAGCGTTGCCTGATACTTCGATTTCTCCGCCAGTTCCGTGCAATTTCATCAGTTCATCGTTGTTGACGATTCTCTTGTCAGTCATTTGTTCTGTCTTCATGAAGTACGGGAGGACGTCGGTCCAGTTCCAGGTGCCGCCGATGAGATCGGCCCACTCGTAGTAGTCGACGGGATGTCCGCGTGAGTACACCATATCATTGATGGAGCCGCAGCCCCCCAGAAGCTTACCCCGCGGCAGCTTCTCCCGGTGGCCCACCAGCGCTTGGCTCGAGTACCCGTCATCTACAGTCGTGAAATTCCAGTCATAAGAGCCGTCTCCGAATTTTCGTCTGAAGCTTGGAACCTAGAAATGTTATGTGTTTAATGTTGATAAAAAATATATTTCATTGATCACACAATATGTTATGTTTACACAATTATGTATATTAAAATTCATTATGATATTTCTACCGAAGTCGATTTATTGTAAAAGACAGCTAACAGGGGATAAGCCCAGTTGAGACGTGGCCTTTACAAACATACAAAGACAGGATAAAGTGTGTGTTTGTTTGGTGATTTTTTTTATTTCACCAATCACATACCTACTTTCCAGAGGTACCGAACAATTTTATCAGAGAGCCATAGCGATCCAGCGGTCCTCCCGTACGTAACTTGTTAAGGCCGTATACACAAGCTTGTGGGTGGCATACGAGGTACCTACTAGTACTCTGGCATACCATGTACTGGCATTCTGTGTCGGAATGACTGTGCACATGCCTGTGACACATGCCTGTAGCTAGCATATCACTTCCTAGAAAAGCTGTTGCTAGCATGCGCGCCTCCCTCGCACATCACCGCAAGTGAAAAAATCATAGCGGATCTTCTGGCATGCTTTGTACTGGCATGAGAGCTATACTCGGACTGAATCGGTTTCTTCTAGACAAGCGCGCTCCATCGTAGGCCACATCGTTGCTTAACATCAGGCGAGTGGTGGTCAAGCGCAAGCCTATCTAAGATAAAAAAAAATAAAAACTCACAATAGTCTCGGCGGGCGGGTCCCCCCCGGCCTCGACCAGCAGCACCTGGAAGCGCGCCACGTCCGCCAACCGCGCCGCCAGCGCCGAGCCCGCCGTGCCGCCGCCCACGATTATGAAGTCAAAACTGGAACCGTCTGCAAATATAAGATTTAGCTATCTACTGTTCATCTGTTCATCTGATAAGAGAGAAGTTCCTACAAGCTGCATGGACTTGGGCGTCTGTCTACTAGTTGTCGGGCTATCAATTGCTTTCGCAATGTAGTACCTATTTCGTGATGTCGTCAATAAATATTTTTTCTATGCTGTATTTAGCTAGACTATAGTTGGTACAGTGTGTGATAGTGTACCTAACAGTGTGGTCGGACATACGTCGCTATTAATTAGTCGAGGTCGTGAAATCCTGATAGTGTCTGTTGTCGGTAATGTTAGTCGTCTTACACGAAAATAATGGCTTCAATTGTTACTAGTGCCATTTGTTTTCACCAAGTCGAAGGTGTTCCTCAGGGCCGTCCCGTTTTTATCGAGTAGTCTTTTCTTTGTACTAGAGTTACGTACTGATGACATTTGCCTGTGGGGGGTAAGGCTCCTGCAGCAGGCACTGCGAGGCTGCGAAGAACTGCAGCGCCGCAGCCACAGTCGACCCCACCGGACCTGCGCCCAAGCAGCCGCCCAGGGCTGCAGACATGCTTGCTGCAATCAACCATACTATCTATACATGTCTTGGTACATAAGTACAACCTTCATTCGTCTTATAAAACATAAAATACATTTGGCACAAACATCATTATTAGTTATTAGGTACCTACAGTGGGAATATTCCCACGAGTACACGATACGTGCTCTAGCCCCAAAAATGCTCAAGAGACACAAATGGCAATAATTCTGAAACGCTTCTCAGATATATAGGCATCCTATTCACAATTACTTTTCTTTATTGCTTTTTGCAGTGAAAAAGCAATAGGGCATGAATGTCATGAAAAGACATTTTATCACCGTGTCACTAGGTGTGACACCTAGTGTGACGGTGATAAAATGTTATGCCCTGCCGTACAGAAATCGCAATTAGATTTTGGATTTACCTAAGTTAGCCCCAGAATAGATTATAATAATGCTAGTACATACCTCGTAACTTGTAATAACCTACAGATCACACAAATAAACAGGTAGCAATAGCATTGAATCACAAACGGTGATTATTATGATCGTCAAAAAACTGAAGCACGTAATGGGCATGCGAAATTAAAATATCCAAAAATGTGGCTAGTATAAAACCATTCGTAACTTATTGGCAACAACATGCAAATATCACTTCTGTCAGGTTTCTGGTTTGCCTTTAGTCGTTCAAGTTACGAAGAAGAGCTATAATCAACGAAAACGTGGCAAAAAACAAGTTAAAATTATTAGGTACTTATGCAATAATTAATATTACTCTCGACTCACCGTTTCGATTTTAATGATCTTTGCAAAGTAAATACATTGTAGCTCAACACTGCACTGAATAATGTAGGTAGAGTAACAAGTTGTTATAATCGGGTTCTTACTTTATAATTACTCTAGATTTTAATCTAAGTGGAACTACATTAGGGTCGGTAATCGATTGACAAGACTAATATAAATTCAAACATACCGACTTTTTAATCATAATTTTACTGCAAACTTATCAAACAGGGCCTCATTAAAATTTATTAGATTTGAAACCAGAAAATGGGGCAAATTTTCCACCAAAAAGTAAAACAAAATACCTACCTACATATTTATTTAATACAGTAAAAAAGCAATTATGCGCCTGGTACAGTACTTTTAGCAATTATTTCGCTCTGCGCTATAATATCGTAATATTAAAATATAACTAGGTGCAGAATGCGCCTCAAGCCAGTTTGAGTAGACAATTTATAATAGAATTGTTAAATAAAGCCTTACCTTTTACAACTTAAGATTATGAAGATATATACTTGGTACAGTAAAGTCAATAGGTATTATGTACCATCAAATAGTGCCTATGTAGATATCTGCAAGGAAATATGTAGGTACAAACGTCAAGCACCTAACACAGCACTGCTGTATATGTTCGGTACTAGACAATATCTCTTTATCTTGACAATATTATGATGCGTGCTCCAATATGACCGATAGTATTTTGAGCACACCTGATGTCTGATATAGCTACCTAATCTGATTGCATTGAAAGAGCCTCCACGAGTGACGATAGTTATTGATCATCCTCCGAACCCTTTAAGTTCAAAAGTCAACAATTTTTACTTCAAATTAGCTTTAAAATTGGTCGCAAGCGCTGACTGCCACGCTAGGTCATGGGTTCAATTCCCATATCGAGCAAAGCGGTGCTGGGATTGTTTCAACCCGGAATTTAGGTTTAGATTTGTGCCCAGTTAATCGCCATAGGGTCGCCCCCGATTACATGGGATCTTATGGGTATGTTGATGGTATTGTATATTTAGGACTAGTACTACAGTGTACGTCGCTGCTTCATCGTTCTGGTACCTAATAATTGTGATTGTGCCTATCTATCTTTATAAAATGGTCTAGTCGCATGGTTCTTAGAAAATTATTCTATGGCAACTCCATGGGACACTGTTAGAATAAAAGTATAACTATAAGAACCATCACTGGTACAATATGCGATAACAAGACAAGGTGTGCGACACTGCGAGGACAATGTAGGTTAATGGCGGATCATCAAGTATCAATTAGCAAGCATCATTAAAAAAACAATTATTACGACCCTCTACCTACGTACCTTAGCTTAGTAGAAAGGTACCAACAGAATCTAAGCATTAGAAAAATACTTCAAATTCTTCTTTAAATGGCTATCCTTTTTATCACGGAATAAACGGTTATTGAGAGACAGCTCATGCCGTCATGTATTATACAATACATAGGTACGGGCATGGGATAACGAGTAGGTAGTACCTATTTCAAATCTCAATGATCTCGTAATGGGTAAGTTTAGTAGATAGAGCACTTGATAGCCCATCAACTCCGAAAATACACGTCTAACTTTATATATTCAAAGGGACATAAAACATTGACTCGTGAAGGCAGTCTTCTTATTACCTAGCTCTACCTATATCTTATTCCTCGGTAGCAATCGCTCTCGACTTCAGTTTCGATTGACATAATTAATGTTAATAAAACACATTTACAATGGAGCGGACGCCATTATCAGCTGATAAGCACAATACCACTGCGTAACCCTGTACAATTCAAGTGTTTAAAATATGCAGGTCAACAACCTCACTGTAGTTCATCATTAGTACCTAGTAGTCTAGGACGACTCCTAGCTAGTATTTAGGTTGTACGTGTGCTGATTTAGCATAACCACCAGTCCGATAAAACCGTAGTAAGTCCGTCGTGAGTCTATGTATGCACAATCTTTGAGTTGCCTACCTAATTGCCTATATTTATTGTTAAGCGTACTTCTTTCTAGCAAATTGGTAATTCATTGGTAGGTAAGTTATGCAATTCATTAGATGCAAATTTCCAAATACCTAAGTGTAATGTTACGGCAAAAGGAATATAACATAATATAGCCTATAAAAGAGTGGAAGGAAGGTAGAGGGGCTTTTGCCCTGCAGTGGGACCAACCGGGCTGATAATAATAATAATAATAGCCTATATTAGGAAGACTGCCGCATGACGTCCCTATACTTCGTTTTGTAAGTAAACCCCCACACAATTCTATTTCATTGGCATAGAGCCAGGGACACTTCCAGCTAGTCCCAGTGGGATCTTTTGTGTTGTCCCCAGTACCGTATAATCCTTACTCTTTGAAGACGTGGTTCATGAAGCCCGTGAAAGCGGCTAACCCATTTAGAGAGAGGAACCGAGTCTTCTGGCTCCGGCTACCTGTTGCCGAGCAGAATCATCCATACCGGCGCCAGAACATCACAACCACACAAGATGTACTGCACTGTTTTCTTGAATTCACCACAGGCTCTAAAGTCATTGTTCAAAGCCAGTTTCATTTTATGGAGCATGGCATTTGTGAACCACCACACATTATAACCACAAATAAATAAACTATTATCAGCCCGCATTAGTTGACTGTCGACTGTAGACCTCTCTCGATGTACCCATAGGACAACTAGGACAACAGCTAGGAATACTCAAATGGGAAAAAACCAATAAAAAAGGTACGTAATAAGAAATCTTTATTCGTACTTAAATCTTCGTACATTTGTACAATAAAAAAATATAAACTCGTATAACATAATAGGCATAATATATTATCATCACATTAAATGTAGGTATGTACGTACAATACAGATGTACTACAATACTATATATCACGCTCTTCGCTCACGCACATGGTACAATCTACCATTAGCATGAACCGAACTGGCAGTTATGAACGATGGACTGGAAAGCATTTATCATATCCATACATTTTATTTCTATTCGTTCGTCGATGCGAACGTTAAAGCGTTTGTGTACTACAAGAAATTGTACGGACCGGCAGTCCAACATTTTACGGTCCGATGTGGCATGAAAAAACCGTCTTTTCTCGGAACGATGCGGCGCCGTTTAGGATAGCTCAAGCGCTTCTTTGCTATACCCGGCGCCCGCACCACCTCATCATCGCAGTGACGGCCCGGAATAGGGAAAACTAAAATGTCGGGCGGTAAAATTACGTATGGTATATACGTCATATCGAACCGTAAAATGTCGGACTGCCGGACCGTAAAATTCCCTGCAGTGCACAAACGCCCATGACAGCAACTTGTGTACATGTTCAACTCTACGGTGACGTTACACGGGAGAAGATAAGTCTCGGCTTCATTCCATCTTGTCTTTAAATAAGAAACGGGAAGATTTTTCTTTGGTTAAATAGAAGTAAGCTTAGTTAATTAATACAAAACAGTTATTCAATAATCAGCCAAGTGCGTATCGGATCACGGATCACGCGCTGTATATGGTTCCGTAGTATTAAAAAAGTAATTTGTGTAGATTGTTTCTATGTGTTTAATCAAGCCAAATACAACCTATTTATATATAGCATGCAAATTTGGTAAGAGTGATCTGCAGACAGATCGACAAACCGACACTACAGATAGACTGACAGACAGACGGGCACGGCGAAACATAGATGGACTACGAAACTCTTGGAACCTGCTTAGGAGAAAGTAAATGTGTGAACACTTTGTGTGGTAAGATCAGATCACGGCGCTATGTAAGTTTTGCTGCAGATGCCGAAATGGCCGAACAGGATGCCGCCCTGCGGCAGCCCGGTGCGCACGTTGATGCTCAGGATGCGCGAGCCCGGCACCGACACCTCGTAGTACCTGCCGACAAACACAACATTTTTTTTACACAAAACTTTTCCCTACTGCATATAAATCTCACATTTATCAATACTTAGACCCGGAACTATCATTCGCGGGCCATACAACATGTTCCGTGTGGGGATCCTCAATTGCGAGGTCTGTGATTGCCATGTGATTGATACCTACAGTATTTCAGTTTCAACAAAACCGTTGTTGGCACAAACCTGACGAGCCAGCCGAAGCAGTTGTCGATGGGCACGTAGAAGTCGGGCTGGTTGAGCAGCAGGTAGTTGCGCAGCGCGGCGCGCGCGGCGGCGTCGCGCGTGTTGAGCGGGTACACGTACGTGGTGCCGCTGGACGCGGCGCCCGGCGCGCCCGCCGCCACCACGTCGCGCCCCGTCAGCACCACGCTCAGCTCCTCGTCCGCCGCGTTGCGCATCGCCAGCGTCACGTTCAGCGTCTGCTCCGCGTACTGCCGCAGCGGCTTGGTCACCACGCAGATGATCAGCGTGTCCTCGCACTCGAAGTCGCAGTAGAAGAGCCGCGTGAACCGGTGCTCGGGGCACAGGCGGTCGCTGGCGTTCACCTTGAGGCAGGCGCCGCCGGTGAAGCTGTCGTCCCAGTACAGCTGCAGGCACTCGCGCTCCTCGGACACGTGCGCCAGGCAGTAGCGCGTCTTGTCGGCGGCGCCCAGGTGCAGGTTGACGGACATCTGCACCATGGAGCGCCCGCTGGAGCCGGCCGCGTGCTCGTGCAGCTCATGATGCTTCCCGCCGTCGTCGGACGCGCCGCTCTTGTTTAAATCTTCGTCTGATATCTTCGAAGGCTTCTGTTTGAACAGGTTTTTCAGCGCGTCGGTCATTTTTGATTTCCTGACGACCTTTTGTGTTTCGCCTGCAGTGATGGCGTCGTCGGACTTGAACGCGCTGTCTGTGGTGTCGTCGTCGTAGTCCCTGATGCTGTCGAGACTGCTGTCGATATGCGGCGACACGTTGTGCTTGTCGTCCTTGATGGCGTGGTGCAGCTCGTTCCGGCTCATCTGGAAGGAGCTGCGGTAGCGCATGATGCCCTTCTTGTCCTTGAACTGCGCGGTGCGCGTCACCTTGATGATGTTCTCGGCGGTGCTGAGCATGTAGCAGTGCGGGCCGTGCGCGGCGTTGGGCTGGTACTGCTGGTGCCGCAGGTTGAACCACGGCGTCGGACACAGCACCTACAAATTGTTTGTAGCTTACAATGACGTTCACTGACGAATTGCGCACAAACGATACTACTAATTATACTTTACCTCTCCATACAGTCGCCGCTTCTTCCCTTGGCCCCTACAAAAAGACGTCTTGAAAGGTAACTGGCAGGGCATGTGGGTATTCAAGAAAGGCCAGACGCTGCCCCAGAAGGCGCGGTCGCGCAGCAGGAACTGGCTGTAGGTGCTGAGGTCTTCAGCCATGGCCACACTGTTGCTGTCACTCTTGTCGGAGGAGAGCGCCTCGAAGGTCCAGCCCGGCGCGAACAGCGCCACCGAGCAACCCGCCGCGTGCGCCACTTTTATTGCCTAACACATTTCATTTTATTAGTTTTCAACCGACTTCAAAAGAAGGAGGAGGTTCTCAATTGACTGTATGTTTTTTTTTATGTTTGTTACCTCAGAACTTTCGACTGGGTGAACCGATTTTGATTATTCCATTTTTATTCGAAAGCTGGTAAAAATATCTAATCGGTAATAATATCCGTTCTAAAAATATCGAATTTAAAAAAAATGTATACATAGATGATATTATGGTTTTCTCCGAAACCTCGCTGTTTGTGCCGGGCAGTGCGTTTAGTTGGCTTCCTCAACTAATATAATAGGTACAAAACGAAATACATCTATATTCCACTAAAACTAATTTGGGAGGCGGTGTCATACTACTAATTTGATTTAAATATGACTTTCGTTGTTTGTTTGGAACCGACTCCAAATTAGTTAGAAATGATAATGTAAATATGGACCTGTTATTTTTTTGCTTTTTAGTTCCAATGTGTTTTTGGAGGCGGTTTGTTTTGTGTTTAAAAATAATTTATCCAAAATGACCGTGTTTCCAAAAAAAGGTCAGCAGTATAACGTAGTACTTAGTACGCACGCCAGAGCGTCTTTGCCAGATCCCATTATGCCTCCCGGTTTATGGATTGCCCGACACAAACCCCAGCACAGCTCAACGAGGTCGGAGCAGCCCGTCGGACTACCACCACCCTCCGGCGACCAGTGGCAGTACTTCTATTATTAGGTAGGAGGCCGATTTAGTACTTCACCTTTCTGATCAGCAGTAACAACAAACATTACTACGAAAAAATATGTGGCTGTCGTACCTCCTGAGTATTAAACTGACCGCCGCCAAAGAAGTTCCGCCCCCACACGTCTACGCCTATGTAGAGGTCAGTGACGCGCTCGTCAGCCAGCTCAGCGCTTGAGGTCACATCGTCCACCGTCCACGAGTAGTTGGTGAAGAAGCCGTCGCACGCATCAAAGAACGCTCTACAATCATCCCCAAACTATTAATCAGTAGCCATGTTCGTATCACTAGGGTACCTAGTGTATTACGATAACTCTATGGCTTGTTCACGTATCATTGTGGAAACTTACTTATTTTTGTCATTGAGCTTGTTCTGCCAGTTGAGATTGCCCTGCACGGTGACGCTGTCGTACCACAGCAGCAACGCATGCGGCATCTCCTCGTGCAGCAAATTATGAAAGTACCTCACGAACTCCACGAGCATGTCGGGTTTTGATACCTACAAGCAAAATGTTGTACATATGTTTGGAAAAATACTTACGTATAATATAAGCTCCGCAAATTGCTAATGCGCCTGGCCGCCATTTTGGTGACGTAAAAATGACGTAATCACACTCAGTACCGTTAGCACCACTGTCCGGCAAGTACGGCGATGTTTACTAGATAAGGTTCTAGCGCATTAGCAATTTGCGGTAGTTTGAACTGAAATAAGCGAGAACGTATATGTTGTTAAGAGGAGTGTCTCCCCAGCCTCAGTATCTATCTCAGTCTCTATTAACGTTACGTTTGTCGTAGTGGCTGAGCTATCAGTTTCCGAAACGGTCATCCAGGAATAATACCATTGTAATATTAATACTGGTCGTAATATTAATATTGGTATTGGTCCAGACGCTTTGGAGGAGTTAGGTGACAAACACACGTACAGAAGAATTATATACAGGGTGGCCCATTTACAGTGGTTTAAAATTTTTTGTTGAATCGAGGAACATCGCAATGATTTAATCTAAACGCAATATGTTCCGCGAATATCGTAGTTTAGAAGTTATGAATTCTTCTAAAACTTCTTGTATATCCAAAAGTTTCTTTAAGAGTATGTTATATTCACTGTTTATTTCTTAACACTTATAAAACTGTCCTATGTCTCTAATTTTCAATAGCTTTTATCATTGGGATAAAAGCTAAGCTAAGTCTACATATTTAACAACAAGTTTCCTCCTATTAAATAAAATTGTTATTTGTATAGTTATTATTTAGTTTAAAACATTGTCTCGATACATAACTAATGCATCTATCACACTTTTCTCTGTATTAACTTATAGTTGCCCGGTAGAGAATGCTTTTAGCATTAAGTCTGCCTCTGTATGATAATGTGCATAAAGTGTAAATAAATATTTGTTAGCCATCTGCAATCATTCCAGGGGACACTCCTCCTAAGTAATGTTGAGTAATGTACCCATTTAATGTAACCTATAACATAGCAAAGTGTACAAAAAAAATAAACACCTTGTTCTCGACATTTAGAAGATATCCATCAAACTTGAGAGTTTTAGCAATGGCAACCAGAGCATTGGCTAAGTTCTGATACTCGGTCACTGAAACCAACACTTGGTCCCAAAATGTGATACCTTCTGCCCACTCCGTAATTACTGTCCCTGTTTTAATAGCAATACAAATAAAAAAATATGAAATCATTGTTGATCTGTATAGTTTGTAGAGATCTGTGATCTAGATATGTGAGAGGACTTAGCATAGATAGAATCTTTATTAGGTATCTCCATTAGTCCAATGACAATAATCAGAAAAATTACATAATAATGGCATAAATACATTTATTTGCATTTCTGTATCTTTGTGTGATTACTCGAAAACATACATATACATACATATATGTATGTACCTAATTACAATATGGGGCAGTGATTGACTCACACTTGTAAAATATATAACTTGCATTTGGCCTGTTTACTAATACATATTTAGTACAAAATACATACCTATAACTTTAACCCCGTGAGCATGTCCAACATTAATCCAGCCGAGTGGAGGTATTGTAATCAAGTGGTGACTGAAGTAACAAAATATATCTATTCCAGCCCAGTTGTAGAATGTATATGCTGTAGAATTAGCAGTTCCATCGATTATACTGAAAAAAATAATAAATCACTCTTTGTTGTGTTACACCTGTTAATAACTTGCTGTTATTCAATCTTTTATACAGAACAAGTAATGTTCAAAATCCTCTATATATTTACCAGTCGTCGTGATATCCATTTGCCATATCGTGACATACCAAAGTTTTGCGTAAACTTTTAGGATCATATCGTCTTGGGTCTTCCATATCCGGATCGAAATGGCAGAAATGTTCCGGTGTTTCGAGCGTATGAAAAGCGTAATGTCTATTTATTTCTATGTTTCGTATTACAGTACTACTATGTGGAGTCAACTCTTGGCATAAAGATCTCCAAGGTGGAGGATTCTCTAGAAATAACAATATTTCACTGTAACTATCTAAGGGTTTACAAACGAGTGAATTATGGTCTACTTTTACTTTTTTAACCAATTTTTTTCTCGACATTTTAGAATAACTTTATTTTCTCACTGATCACAAAAAAAACACTACAGAAAGCACTTAGTAACTTAGTTCATAAAATAATATAAAAATCCGTCGAAGCTGTATCAAAATAATGGCTGTCACTCTGTCAGGCGTCAGCTGGATTTGTTTACTTCTAGTTCTTTGGGTTCGTGAATAATCGTGAATCGTGATGTGACAATTGAATTGTCAAAAATACGTGCGCGTGTTACAATGGCGGGATATATAAATGAATTTATAAACTAGATGTACTCGTGCATCACAACGTGCAGCTAGATGATAAAGAAATGAGCACTGCCATTATATTAATATTTGTTGCAGAAACTAGGACACATGCCAAGGACATAATGTGTTTACAATTTTATCAGTAGGTAATACAATAACTCGTTAACCTAGTAGTCGGAAGCGCGACTGCTACACCACGGTACGCTTGAGGGCATGGTTCCGATACCCGGGTCGAGCAGTGTTATTGTTATTTTCTACTGATGTTCTCAGTAGCAGCTCGGAGTTTGGAGTTTGGAATTGTGTGTGAATTACATCACATGGGACCCATGAATTGTGGGTGTACAATAAATTAGTACGCGCCTGCCTAACTACCCCTTGCCTCCATCGGGGAATACAGTGACGTTAAGAGTGGGTTATATTTGTTACATTTTCCTACCATTTATTTAATATCATTATTTTTTCAATCGTAGCGTAAGTATCTAAAGATATAGTACAGAAGTACGAGAATGATCTGAATCTAACCATCTGAACCTGTCGACTCTAACGATACCTACTTACAGTTCGCGCCAAACTTATTGTCCGGGTTGAAGTTGGCACGGGCTAACTTTAACCCGGCCGTAAAAATCGGAAAAATTAAATTATGGATAAAAATTATATGAAGCGACAGCCTACGACTTGAGCTTTCGTTTTTATTTATTACAATCCTATAATTCTGATTCTCCGATTTTTACAGTCGGGCTATAGTTAGCTCGTGCCAACTTCAACCCGGACAATAAGTTTGACGAGAACTGTAGTTGAGATTCCATAATTTTATCAGTTTATATTAGTAGGTACTTAGTTTTGCTAAGTACCTACTTAATTATGCTACTGCTGTTGTACTGCTTATGTTGTACATACCGTGCGTGAGTGCCCATCACATCATATTATAATTTTGCGTGCCTTGCAGTCTAGTACTAGTACCAAAATCTTATTGCAATTGGATAAAAGGTAAAGGAATGCAAAGAGTATGAAATAATATATTATTTAGATACCTAGGTACATACAGAACTGGGAAATCTGTGTCCTTTCTGTGGGACTATTAGGTATGCCCTACATTTTATGTGATAAGTAATCAAGAAATTTAGCACACAATAAAATTGATAACGTTTGTTCTATTATTTTATTCCATTCACATAATATCATTTCCTTTAAATAGTTCCCATGAATCATAATGCATCTATCATGTTTTGAGTAATAATTAAAATAACACATTAGTAGCTAGCGAACAATAGTCTATCTCTGTGTAGGTCTATCTCTGAGTCTTTACTGTATTAGTTACAGTAATACAATTAAATAAAAATAAAACAACTTTAAAGCGTGCTATTGTTTCGTGGTTACGGTAAAACGAAACGTTCGATAGCTGGGAGGGAAAAAGTTATCCGTCGTTGGCCAAAGATAGATAGCACTTATCCGTGATTGTGAAATGCAAAGTATAGATAGAAGATACAATCTTGCTGATTATCGGAGATAGCGAGCTATCCGTAATCTGAGATAGGATATTGAAACGGCCGTTAAGACGGCCGTTATGTGACGGCACCGCTATCCTAGGAAACCAGAGCTTAACACAATGGTGTCATAATAGTGAAAACTATACATAATAGTAGTGCAATAGTTGTCAAAATGAGTGATTTAATTAATTACTAGTCAATAATCTAATGGGTACAGTTCGATTCAAACTTAATGGCGGCTCGGAACATGAGGTGAGTTGCTGCGCAGTAACGAATTTATGGGACAGCGGGGGTGAGAGGTGGGGACTGCGCAGCGGGTAGCAAACTTCCGAGTCAACATTAAGTTTAAATCGAACTGTACGTGTTTTAATCTGCTTACTCAGTAAGAGTAAGAACCCAGGCTGGCTCTGTCCGTTTTAAATAAGTTCTATATTTTTTCAGGATAACTTATTATAAAAACAACGATAAATGATTTTCGATAGTGGCACATCACTATATATGAAAATATGAAATGCAAAAAAACTGGCAACCCACGTAATGTCAATTCAATTGTCATTCTATGACGTCTGCTGTCTCTCCTGTGCTGATTTGCTGAAGACGGAAGACCTGAAGTCGTGAGATAAAAAAACAGACTAAGTTCACCAAGTTGTACTCAGTGTAAATTACTTCCTTTAGAAATAAACGTAATGTAAGTAAAATAATATGAAATTGGTTAATGAGAAGGATATTCATTGTTAATATTTGCCGAATGATGCGCGTTGTTATGATGGCTAAAATATGATCCTGGTGATCAGGGAACATGGTTTGTTTGCCGCTTCGACGAAGCGATTGATCCTCGCAATAATATTTTTTCGTCAAATGCAAAGCATGCTGCGCCCCCATTGTCATCTCTCTATCCCTAGGATGGCATGCCACACTGGTTGGAAAAACCTGCTGTAGATGATGTGAAGCACCATAGTGATTCATTCTTACACACACAACTTTTCTTTCAGACACACGAAGTGGGTTTGGAATGTTCTGGGATCCATGGGGCATAGTAAAACACTAGCAGTTCCTATAATGCCGAAACAGTCTCTGACAACCAGGTTGGTACATAAATCTGCTATGTGCCTTGTTCATTACCCTCATGCCCAATTGTCATGCAAATCTACATATTACAGTCAGGGATTTAAAGTGTGACTGCAACTAGTTGAACATTTCAAAACTACCTCTTTATATGGTCTAATTGAAATAGAAATATTTGAATTTGACTCCAGTCTTTCTATGTCAGGAAACAATCCATAGATAAGTAATATTGGACTATTGTGTAGGTATTTGTGTGTTAAATCTGACTCACAGAATGAATTTGAGTAATCAGGTTGTAATTTTTGTAAATGATAGGTGTATAGATAGTACATAGTTGATAAAATAAAATGATTTTATGACACTTAACATTATAGATAATTTTGACTTCATCATTATTTTGCCATTTTATGTTTGCAAATTACAATAAAATACAATATCTTTGTTTTTTAGGATACTGCACCTTCGTTTTATTACTTGCATATTCATTGGTCTTGGTATCAAAGCAATCTGCAGCTTTATTGCAACATATGGCTTATATAACTATCCACACCTGCCCATTGAGGTTATAGAAACCCAACTGTACAGGAAGACAGTACCTTCATTAGTGATACATAAATCTAAACCAGATTGTACCTATGATGAATTACTTAGGAGTACAAAAACTATGCTTAATGTGGAGGTACCAACAAAATATGATGACTTCAGTGCAAAAGGCATAGTGAATGGTAGTTACACACCTGAACACTGCAACCCGCTGTTCAGTGTGGCTGTGCTCGTCACATACAGGAACAGGCAGAATCAACTGGACATCTTCTTGCCCTACATGCACAACTTTCTAAGAAAACAAAACATACATTACAAGTAAGTAATTATGAGTTAAGTAATTTATGGTTTGGAAAGTTTTTTTCTCCTATAACATAATATTAACAAACTATTTGAATGCTATCAGTCCTGGATCTAGGGGGGGGCAACAGGGGGTCTGCGCTCCGGGCGCCAAATTATAGGGGGGCAAATCCAAACATGGCAGACGAATACACAACCCATCACCAACCTAACTTTAACAACTTTAATCACTGAGAGGAGCAGTAGGTAAGCAGGGATACAAGTTTTTGCCCCCCCCCCCCTCGAAAAATTCCAGATCTGGGGCTGAATGCTATTTGAAAATGTTATTATTCCCAGACTAACCCACTTACTAACATTACACCTTTTACAGAATTTACATATCAGAGCAACAAGATGAGAGGCCATGGAATAAAGGTTCTCTATACAACATAGCAGCCAAACAAGCAATCAAAGAGAAATTTCCTTGTCTGATCCTTCACGACGTGGACCTGCTGCCACTGGACGAGAGCAACTTGTATGCTTGCATTAATGAGCCGCGCCACATGAGCGCCAGTATCGACAAGTTCCGATACGTGCTCCCCTACCCAGAACTAGTAGGAGGCGTACTGGGTCTCAAAGCTGACCAATATGTTACAGCCAATGGGTATTCCAACAGATTTGAAGAGTGGGGTGGTGAAGATGATGATTTTAAAAGGCGACTTAATAGGCATAACTTGAATGTAGTCAGGTAATTTTGCATATTGACAATGAGATCATTAAAATCACATTTTCCATTCTGGTCAATAGGCTCATAGTAATAGTAATTGATGCGCTGATGATGAGCTTATTGAACTGAACGGGAGCAAGTCCACTAAACTTTTCAGTGTTGCTTTATCTAATAAAAAATTGTCCATTATATATCGAAATCTTCCATAGATACCATCGCGTGATGTCTCGCTACACGATGATGCAGCACCGTCAGCACCTCAGAAACCCTCAGCGCAGACGCATCATGTTTGAGAGCAATCAAAATTACGAAAAGGACGGAATTAATGGATTACCCGTTCACAAAGCGGAGATCAAGAACCACCGCCTCTTCACCCTCATCGCGGTCCACTTGGGCGATTGACATTCGGAGCGGCGCTGATCCGTCTACCGCGGCGGTGCGTTATGCGGGTTGCAATGTTGTACCAGTCTGTAGGTAATTCGCCGTGGCATACGGCACTGCGCCTCCACAGAGTAGCATCGAATGCGGAGAGGTGGAAGAGCGTTGATTTCCTACAGATTGTACAATATAATGATCCGCTCGACCGCACACCGCCGCCACTCCGCGCGAAGAGTGGTGCCGCGTGTCCATTGCCTTATTGCACAGTGAGGATCTGAAAAGGACGCTAGCGAGATAACTAGGCAGTCCTAACAGCGACTGTTACACGTTACGCTTTTGATAGTCACCTATTAGGAAGCCTAATGACATGTGGTGAAAAGTATGATATGAATCGCACCGAGGCGTTCAATGTACGGGCTGGTCCTGCGTTAATCCCCGGACGCAAAAACGACGGAGTGTTATTTATACATACATTTTGCATAAACAATAGTCTGAAAATAAAAAAATCATCAGGTACTACAGTGTAAAATACTCTCCAGCTAGCATTATCCCCAACTTTAATGAGTGTAAAGTAAGCTTTTAAAAATGATGTATTATTAAAAAGAGCGAGCACGAAGTCTATCTGACGTACGTAACTCTATTTACATGTAATCAATTAATTGTTTTGCATGTAAATAGGTACATATCTTCATAAAATGTAGTCGTACTAGGAGATTATTATTTATTTAAGAGTTTATCAATGCAAATGCATTATTATCTGAATGAGTGTGCCCCGGGTATATTACCCTCGATAAGAAATACCTTTTATTTTATGAAATACAGTGAAAAATAATTGTGATAACTAAATAGTTTCTATATGGGTTGGTTGGGATCTCTTGTAGGATACCTACGTGTATTTTGTAAATCTATACTTCTATACTCTAATATTATAACAGCTTTCTGACAGTGAAAATTCTCGAAAGTCAGAAAGGTCCATTATCCCTGAGTGCATATAGACTACTTTTTACATAAAATTATAGTAATAGTACCCGAAGCGAAGCGACGGCGGATCGGGCTAGTCTGTAACAAAGAGATTCCCATTTTAAACATTTAGTTTGTTCATGTATCAATGCAACATGGGTGCTTTATGTTTATGAGAGAAGGGACCCATTTACTAGATTACAAAATGTTTCTTCAATTTTGTTCATATGCTGATTAAATGGATGATTTGTTTGTGTGAGACTTATGAGAGGCAAAAGCATGTACGTGGTTGATGCTCGTATTTCAGCAGGGTTATTTCATAAAAAATATTAAATACATATATTTTTTCACGTCTTTATTTCATTGTTATATAATAAATATGAATTTCGCAATCCATTTAGCACAAACATCAATTTTATAAAATATTGTTGGCCAAACGTAGGCTTGTATTACTTATTCTCTCCAGTAATTAAATAGGTTTACAGTAACTTTCCAAGTATAGCAATAGCTGCCGAACCACAAAATAGTAGGTACTTAATTTTCCTCCTCGCATTACACGTGCTAATTACTTGTTGCGTTCAAATTAATCTGTCATTTAAAATATATAGTGTAAGTAGGTACTATTTTATTACCGATGTTTTTGTTTCATACGTCATATTCTTATATTAATTTAACTGCATTGTGATTGTGATACCTTTTTTAAACACAGTGTATTTTTCAGTTGTGTGTTATAGGTACCTACATAATTGTGTAAGATTTTTTTTAGAAAATGGATTTAAGGATAAATAAAATCGGAGTAATGTAAATTTGAATACTTGTTTTATGGGTGCTAGTTACCGAAAAATATTGTACCTATGTTTTGATTTATTTATCTATAAATTGCACAAATTCTTGTAAAATATTTCTCTTATGAGTTCAATAAATGTCAGTCTGATATATTTGGTAATACTTATGTGTTTATAATTACGAAGCCCACAGCCAACCATATTCTCGTACATAGAACCAAAAACAGCGCCCATATCCAAAGATATGGATAAATTATATTTTACGTTGGTACCTAAGTAGAAAAGTAGGTACCTATATTTAGTAATGTAACACATTTTGTTTGAGAAAAGAGATTTATTGTGTTGGAGTGTACTCGTGCATTTGGCCCCAGTTCTTGCCGACGCTGATCGCGACCGGCAGCGCCACTGCCATGCCACACTGCTGCCCACACCCCTCCATCACTTGTTTTATCAGTACTAAAATAAAATAAAACATTTTAGGGTACCTATAAAATAAGATGACGCTGGACTGGACACATTGATACAAACCGTTGCCTGCGGACTCGTTATTCGAGGAGCTAACTTTCTCAAACGTTTTGGCAAATTTTATCAATGGTTTAGGCGTGAAAAGTTAACAAGTAGAGTTAGTTACCCATTTTTACAATAGGTATTATTTAAACGGATACCTGCAGCTCTATCGACATCCTGGTCGTTTACTTCCCACACCAGCTCGTCATGTATTTGCAACACGAGGTGTGCATCTACCGGAGGTGTACTACCTCGCAAATGCTCTTCAGTCAGTATCATTGCGATCTTGCACAAGTCTGCTGCTGAACCTGGATCGAAAGCAATTCGATAGCGACTCATGGTTGAGGTAGGTACAGTTATGTGTAACTTCCCGCATAAACCTACCAAACTTGACAAGCTGCGGAAGTAAAGAGTGCAGGTGGTGCATTCGTTCCTCAAAAATGGCCACGCCGCAAAAACTAGAACAGTAACGCAGTTTCTACATAGGTATGTATTATATAACAATGAGTGCTAGTAACCTTGCACAATAAAGTTGACAGCTTGCCGTTCGGCGTGTGACCTGAGCGCGAAGTCGTGGCTGGCGATGTTGCGCAGGCGCCGCGTGCGCCCGCACAGCGTGCCCAGCCGCCCCCGCGCCGCGCTGCAGCCGGACACCACGCCGCGCCCGAACCGCTTCAGCGACGGAAACGTTCCTAGCATATACACTTCCATGTCATCACCAAACACTTTTTATAGACAAATGTCCATTATTTTACAACAAAAATCGAAGTCCATTGGAATATTGTAGGTGTCTTTATTGCAAAGTCATCAAAACCATAATAGCTTTGACCAGCTTACTGTTGAAGCTGGAGGCAACCTGCAGCGCCTGCTGATAGTCGACGTCTAGTATCTCCATGAGCTTGCGCGTGCCCGCCCCGTACAGGCTCGCGTACACCAACCGCTTCGTACGCTCACGTTCCTCTACCCCTACTTCCGTCTCGGGCTTCTTCAACCTATAACAATTATAAACAAAATACCTAAAAGCTCGACTGAAAATCCAAAAACAACTAGGCGTTACGCCGAAAGGTGTTCGTGAACATTAAGCAAATGTATATCTGTGCCCACCATCAGAGAACAAATAACTAGAATCTATTCACCAATTAGAAGCCAACACTTTGAAGAAGTCTGTCCCCGCATCGAGCGCGGCCAGCAGGTGTGTGTCGGCGGCGGCCGTGGCGAACACGCGGCACTCCACGTGGCGGAAGTCCGCCGCCAGCAGCGAGCGGCCCGCGCCGGGGACGTACACCGACCGGAACATCAACTGCCCCGGCTCTGCTTCTTTGCGAGGTAACAAGCAATATTAAGCTATTAATCACGTGCGATCCATTTTAGGCGGCTCTAATCCCAGATTATCCCCGCCCCATGGATGGATGTTCCCATCTTATCTCGTTCCGAGGAGGTTCAAACCTCGAATGAACCCGTTTTCTCTAAAGGGTGAAAAATTATCATAAATCTTTGGGTTATAAAACAACCTTCTCAACACTAAAAGACGCTCTTTTAAGGAAGAAATTATAATGAAGCGATAACGGGTAGGTACATATCATAAAACATAAACAAATATAGGCAGTTACGTGTGCTCTCACCACTATCGCCTGCTTCAGGGTACATGACGAGTCTGTACGGAGCTTTCGGTATAGCTTGCAGGTTCGGATTGTTGGACGCGATGCGACCGGTCGCTGCCGCTGTCTGAATCCTGTCGGTAATAGAAACGAACCTAGTATTTTATTAGGCGACCGACCTGCCGATTTCGATAACCGCATTATGAAGCATGGAACAAATAAATAAAGAGAAAGTATTCATATCTTGTCTTACTAAAGACTCACCAAGTAGGATGAACAATTCCATCCTTGACATGCTGTGCGATGCCCGCGAGGAAGGTGGCATGCGCCTTGTGTAGGTGGCGGTACTCCAGGATTAACTTCGGTAGTGGATGCTCAGTTATGAGGCTGCGTAACTACAAATCATCCAAAGTTTATACAGCATCTCTACTGATGAGCCGTCTGTCATAAATACGTAGGTATTGTTTTCCTCCGAATTGATGGAGTGCATGAAAATATGATACACAGAATCTAAATAAATAGAGAAGATACGAGTGTTGTAGACGTCAACAAAACCCAGCACGCTAGTATCTCTAATAAAACTTTATGGACGCCCGGAGGGTACTTACCATAGTTTCAGATGTGGACTTTGCACCTTTACTTATAGTCTCTCTAATCTTGACGTTGCTCTTGGTGTCCAGCTGCAGTTCGTCGTAGAGTATGGCGCGTACTTGCACAGCTGAGTTGATCTGAAACACCCTCCCTGCTGCCTTGTAACATTGTTGCTCTACTAGCTTCATTCTTCTTAACAAGACGTCTTCCATCGACTTCAATTTGGTCGTGTCGATTGATACACCTCGAACCTCCATATCTAAAATTATGGAATAAGGTAGATTGTTCGGTATCTTAGTACTTATTATATATATTCTAAATGTCTACCTACACTGGTCCAGTCATGATCAAAGAAATACAATGAAGGGCCTCATGTGATACCCTGCGGGACGCCATTAAATAATCGAAATAAGATTATAGCATAAGTCCATAGATACTTACCAGCGATAATCGGTAGCAATTTCATCTCAATATCTACGAATACCTTCCACAGGCAATCTTCCACAAGCTTTTCGTGCAGCTTGACCCAACATTCTTTTAAGAGGGACATATACCAGGCAGTTTTCTGCAGTGTGCACTCTGTCGCAATCGTAAATGTTGCAGTGAAGGACAACAACATTTGGAGATCCGTGAAGTTCTCCGATGGCTTATCAGGGTCTAGGAGACTGGCGCCGATCTAATGAAAAGATAGATATTGTTTGACGTTTGTCTTTCGAATTTTAGGCAATTGGTGAAACTACTAATCAAATGAATGCTTTTATAGATTTAGTTACCTTGGCATCATACATTTGGATCGAATTAATTCCCATTTTTAAATAGGACGCGAGGTAAACAAGTATACTCCGGGCCCCGTAACAAACTATTTTATTGTTTTCTAATATGCATTTTAGTGTTTCCCTAAAATTAAAAAGAAGTATTAAATACGGGAAGGATATTCTCAAAAATATAAATAGTAATTGGGTGAATTTCAACAAGAGATTTTTATGTGTCATTTCGGTGGGATTTTTTTATTTCAATGTTATTTACATATTTTTAGTGACAAATAAAACTTTAGCCTATTTTGTAACATTGTGCGTGAGTGGACATTAAATATCATCAAAACTTACATAAATATTTAAGGATGAATTTTTAAGAGTCCACTGAAATGAAAAGTGTCTACCGTAATGATAAAAATTACCACCGAAATGATAGACTGTGCACCGGAATGAAATAAATCCACCGAAATGATACAGTTAAGAACAACCGTGCCGGGCAGCCAGGGTTCCGTACTTTGTTAGGTTTGATTTTCACAAATTTTAGATAAACACTGAGACAGTTATTTTAATATCATAATTAATATACAGAATTATAGTTAGTATTACATATACCATTCTTTGAGGTTTTACTTAATAACCTCAAAGAATGATATTATGTAATGTTTATTATGATATGAATGAATTGTTTCCTTATTTTATATAATCTTTGGTAATTCAGTACTCATAATAAATTATATAAAAATAAAGGTAAGGCACTTATAATAAAGGTACACCCTCGAAGTAATTATTTTGTTGACAATTAGTATCTAGAAATAATAATCTACACTGTGGTGACTTACACACGCATCACATCATCGTTGAGCCGAACAAATGTGTATCTAAAATATATACATGTACTAACTAGATAGATATATGTATATATTTTATATATTTAAATACAAATACACCCGAATAATCTAATCTACACTCTAGGTAAAACTACCTACATTACAAAACTATGACTTTGTATCTGACATAAGTATCTCTAAAACTTTATATATATCAGCCACCGAAATGAAACTATTTTTGTCCCCTTATTACTGAAATGATAAAAATACTTTTTTGGCGGGAAACGGCAAGACGTTGGGACCGGTGCGTTTGCGCTGAGAGCTTGAGCCGGATTGATCCGAAGTGAGGAAAGGTGAGAGGGGCGTAACAACGCAATGTTGACGTGGCTATTCTACTAAAACTTACTGTCCTCTGAAATGATAACTTTTTTCCAGACAAAAGTTAACTGCCTGTCAAATCCATGAGAAAGAAGATAAAGAAACAAAAATAGTTTTATTTGATCGAATATGTAATAATTTAATGATATCAAAATCGATTTAAATCCATATTACGAATGTATTTGCAGGGGAAGGTATTTTATGAACGGAATTGGGTTCAGGACAGGCCACCGTGATGATAAAATAACACTTTATAATTTATTTTTTTTGGTATATTAAAGGGTAGAAATCAATGATTTTTTTTGTCAAGGTAGAGGAGTACTTAAACTATTGAGGAAAAATTTATAAAATTAAAAATCAGCACATTGCACTACCGTTCTCAGGTTTGCCGTGTATTTTTTTTGCTTGCGCAATTCACCCAATTATCGTGACTCTCTCGATGATAAGAAATTCGCAACTGGGTACTTACTTGAGCCTCTCACCCGCACTCTTGAAACAGTAGAATATATCGCCATTACTAACGATGATGCCATCAGGAATGCACGTATTTTCAGTGTAATGGCTATTAAGCTGACAGAAACCATTGCTACAACAGATTCGCACAATCGCAAGGTAGGTACATAGTATTTGACAAAAAAATACTGGGGCCCCCCCCAGTATTTTTACAATATTAGGATTAGGGATATTAGGATTAGGATTAGGGACAATATTAGGATTCGCTGTAATATGTCATTGAAACGACGCACTTATTTTGGTTTTATGTATATCATAAGTTTTAGTGGGAACAATGCTAAACTTATGTCTTGAGTAAGATAAAGAGTCAGTCAGTCAGAACCAGGAATCGAACACAGGACCTCTAGGCTAGCATCAAATGCAATAGGTCCAGATATAGGTATTTCCTTCGATTTTATTTAGGGAAACTTGTATTGTTTAGTTCAAAAACTGTGTAAACCTAAAACGTTGATGGTAGGAAAGTAAAAAAAAAGTGATAACCTGAATATCAATACAGCAAGAATTTCTATATTTCTGATCCCACGTAGTTTGTCTAAGTAGTTTTCAATGTTGTTTTCATTTATAGTACATATTTCATAGTTTACATCTTTCACAGGTATTTGAGATTTGATAGGAGGTTCAAATTTTTTTATAGTTTTCTCTTTATTATCTTTAAGTTTATTTTCACTGATGCTTGTACCTTTATTTAACTCCTTTTCATCATTTTTAGGTTTACTGTATTTCATAACTCCATCTTTATTTGCTAATTGTGCTTGGATTACTTTTTTGGTCGTTTTCAATGTTCTATCAGTTACAGTTTTCTCTATACTTGAAGTAGATTTATTGTTAAAATCTGCTTTGTATTCTATGTCATCGATACCCGGTTCATTTGTGTCCGGAACGATACTTTTATGATTACTGTCAACATCACATACATATACACTATCATATAAATCTTCTTCAATGGGGTGCTGAAGTTCAATATTATCAAGCCAGTTTTTTACGGCTTTTGTGTACTTTTGCTTGCGGTAATTATTTTTCTTTATTAGTTTGTTTGAATCTGGAAGTTTTTGTTGATTTTCTAAACCACTACTCTTTCGAACTTTCTTTATCTTAGGGTCATTAGATGTTTTTATCTTTCGTTTTTGACATTTTCTCTTTGCATTGTCATTCGACTCATTCTTCTCTTGATTATCTGACTCATTATTAGCGATATCAACAAACAATTCAGAGTCAAGCATGTTATCCCAATTAATATTTGTCGACATAATTACTGCATTTTTATTTGTTTTAGTGGCATTCATATTTTCTTTGTCCGATGCGGTATCATTATCAGATTCTATATTATTATAAATATTGTACACTAAGTTTTTATTTGCGGCGAGAGTTGGATGTAGGAAATCATGCTCACTATTACTTTTTGATACAGTATGAATTAACTCTACAGATCTAGGTATTTCCGGAAGAATCGGGGATAAAGTAGGTGTAGGTATAGGAATTACCGGCGTATACGAAGTTTCACCTACCGAGTCTGCGTCGCCATTGAATCTGCAACGTTAAAAAAATATTTGGACATAGGGACAGGGTACTTACTAAACTTTTTATCTTACGCTAGCTTGGTAAACACGTACTTTTACTGAACTTTTTTTCTGAACTAGAAAATCCTCATGGATCCTTTGCCACTTAGGGAGGCCGCAGGGCATGACGGCCTTGTACCGACTTAAACCGCATAGCTAGTTAGTCCTAGCTAGTTAGTCACTGCCAAATTGGTTCGTAAAATATCCCACACATGACTGTGACAGGCTAGCCTAGCTATGATCCAGTACAATCACTGAAATCTTTTAAAGGGACGTGCTATACTTACCATCATCACAACATGGGCCTCAGGCCAAGAAAGGTCTGAGGTACGTAGATACCTATAATATTATAATACTTAATTATATCAAGAACTAAAAGTTTACTCACGTCAACACCTTCTTATACTGGGTAGAAAATTGCCGATACTCAATATGTTGGTTTTTGTTTAGTTTTTGGTTTCGAGCTATAAAAGTAAACATGTAGAAAAAGCAGACGTAGGTATGGTTGTATGTAGGTAACGAAAAATTTATGTGTTTTACTATTTTAAAGAAATCGAATGTAACATTTAATTTTGCAACATAATATTACAAGCTTTTATTTTATAATAAATTTTACCTTTATCGCTAAGCTTTATGAGTGCTGGTAGTACTTTTTTTCCAAAAGAAGACAAACGTTGTTCGTATCTTTGGGGATTCAGTCGTAAATAGTTAATTCTATCCATTCCTTTTCCTAATATTTTTATTCAGATTTATACGAATAGTACATAGATGGACAACACTGCAAAAGTTTTAAAGTGTGAAAAAAAAGCGCGGTAATTTGTGTACTTACTTTTTTTTTATAGTCAAACAGCCTACATACGTTAGTTTTATTTTGATTTTAAATTTATTTTAACTCTATCTTTTCCCAACACAAAAATATTACTTTTATTTATTTATTTATATTATTGGCACGAGCTAACTTCAACCCGGCCATAAAAATCGGAGGAAAAAATATTAGATGGTAATAAATAAAAACGAAAGCTCAAGTCGTAGGCTGTCGTTTTATATCATTTTAATCCAACATTTTTCTCTTCGATTTTTACGGCTAGGTTGAAGTTAGCTCGTGCCAACTTCAAGTCGGACAATAAGATTGGCGAACTTTGGCGAGAACGTATAATCGTATATTTTTTCCCCATGGTCTAAGACTAAGAAAACATACACCATGATTTTTACTTTTTAACTGGTGGCAACTCTACCACTTAAATGTCAAATTGTTAGGCTTAAAGGACATTGTATCCAGGGCCGTAAAAAAAAAAGTCAAATTGTCAACTAAAAGTCAAAAAATCATAATAAAAATCAGAATTTGATGATTGCAGAAGGAAAAATCGTGATTAATTATTTAAAACATCAAATATGTAATACTAATCTTGTTTTTTTTTTCAATAAAATAACACGCAATTATGGCTATTAATTTGGAGAGCTGTGACAGCTTGCCTCCGGACGAAGAGCCCAAGTTGAAATACGACAGATTAGAGAATGATGTACAAAATATCTTGTTAAAAGACGCAGTGAGTTGTATTTGTGTGCACACCAAATTTATTTGCCTAGGAACACAATGGGGTGTGATACATTTGTTGGATCACGAAGGAAACACAGTGCCTATATCGCAAGATGGAAAGAACAAAGAATTGCAGGCTCATGCGATCGCTGTAAACAGAATCTCTGTGGATGTAAAAGGAGACTACATCGCGAGCTGTTCCGACGATGGCAAAGTGGTGGTGTACGGACTGTACACGGATGACAATACACACAATCTGACTCTAGGCAGAGTGGTCAAGTCTATTGCTTTGGATCCCTGTTACTTTAAATCAGGCTCAGGGAGACGATTTTTAACAGGTATAATTATTAAATTATCTTAATAATATGACTCATTAAAGCTATAAGCTAGGTAAAATGGAAAAAACAATCACATAATTTTCTTTCTTAAAATATTGCCTTATTTTCTTGAATTATTGGGTTTCATAATTGAAAACAATGTTACCGCTCACTTCATTGCCTCCTTCTACTATAAAATAAAAAAAGTTTATTACACAACAATAAAAATACATATAGCATCATTTTGAATTGGAATGTAATATAAATATGCATGACACGATCTGAAAATAAATAATATTTCCAGCTGTGTCCTTCAATAAATCATTACAGAAGTATTGTGACTCATTTCCAAACATGTTAATATAACAGACACATTAAGTCATGATGCTTAGGCAAAGCTTCTATCTTTCTATGCTACAGACAGCACAGCAATTTGCAGTGGGCTTTTTATCTACTATGATTATAATCAGTATGAAAGTATCAGTATAAAAACAAAATGTTTTCTAATATGAATGGCTCTCTGTGCCCCAACATTTTACCCCCATTCAACTAGGTTAGGGTTGTCAATGCCATACACCCCGGTACAACGGGACATGTCCCAGTTTTGCATTGACTTTTGTAATTATGTAAAATGTCATGCATTGCTCTGAAAAGCTGAAGCATCAGAAAAATATGAATGGACAGAGAAAAGTACAAAAATTATAATAATAATCAAAGAATGATAAATATGATGAACGTTGGCATCAATTCTTCTACTTTATTAAAAAATAGTTATTCAATGGCTTTATAATTATTGAGTTTTGACAGTTTTGTGTTCAAAATCTGTGATTATAATATCATTAATAATTAATAATTTATTATCATTTAATTTAGTGTAATAATATCATTGAAATAACACACTTCGGCACCTGTTTTATGGCTGATATATGGCAAATGGAATTTGAATTGGAGCAGATAAAAAAAGAACAATTCACTTTATAGATAAAAAAATTATATTTATGTTGATTTTTCATTATTATTTTTGCATATAAATGTTATAAGATTACATGTCCTGGTCAACATCCTACCTATAAACTAAGTATTCTCAATCCCATAGGGATTTCCCAAATGCATTTCTTAGTGGATGTTATTTTATAAAATAAACCTATGTTTCAAATTTCAGTTTTCAAGACTTAGTCGTTTTGGCTTTGCCTATACTGACTGATCTATGTTGGATAAAATCTGTGTATTCCTTTTATGCATACAAATTCAGATTTTTTAAAGCTGTTACTGAACCATCTAAAAATATAAAATATGACTAAGTCTAACTATCTATCTAACTATCAAGACTAATCTATTTACTACTAACTAGCTTTCCGCCAGTGGCTTCACCCACATGGTCTAGGTATTTATTAAATTACTAGTTTTCCTTTTTCCGCCGTTTTTGCAACATTTTTTATTACTAATCCTCTCCTAATAGTCGTAGCGTGATGTTATATAACCTATAGCCTTCCCCGATAAATGGGCTTTCCAACAGTGAAAGAATTTTTCAAATTGCTCCAGTAGTTTCGGAGCCTATTCAATTCAAACAAATAATCAAATTTTTCTTCTTTATAATATTAGAATAGGTGAATAATCTATCAAGAGTAGTTCTGAAAACTGAAATTCAGTTCAGATTTTTATAAACTTCATTTATTAAAACACGATTCCCACAAAATTCTTCATCTTGTCATGCCTACTAGTACCTATTTCAATAGTTGGAACTCTTTAAATGAAGAAATATGCTGTTTCTTATTGATAAATAATCCTGAGTCACTTAGCTAGTTTTGTCTTTTACAGGTGACACCAAATTAACATTATATGAAAAGACATTCCTGAATCGCCTTCGTAGCACAGTGCTGTGCGAATGCGAAGGCTACGTGCAGGCCATGTCGTGGCACGAACGCTTCGTGGCATGGGCTAGTGAGGTGGGCGTGCGCGTTTACGACCTCGTTGCACGCTGCTCTCTTGGCCTCATCCAGTGGGAGAAGACCCCAAACAGATCCATAGAAGACTACCGCTGTAACCTGCTCTGGTGCGCCCACAAAACACTCATGATTGGTTGGGTGGATACCATCAGGATATGTGTTATACGGAAACGAAGTCAAATCGAACTTCAAACGCGTGATGTCACAGAATACTTAGTTGATCCTGTGTATACATTCCAGACTGACTACTTCATCAGTGGCTTAGGCCCCTTAGATGATCAATTAGTATTACTGGGAGTACCAAAAGAGTGTGACCCTGAAACCAGAAAGGCACAAAGACCAGTGCTTACTGTTGCAGATTATAAAGACTGTGAATTCTGTGAGATATCAACAGATACGCTCAACATTCGCGGTTACGAGGAATATTCCTGTAACGACTACTATTTAGATATGCTCATTGAGGAAAACAGGTTTTTTATAGTGTCTCCAAAAGAAATTGTGGTTGCTAGTCCATATGACATCGACGATAGAGTTAAATGGCTTACAGAACAGGGTCGTTTCGAAAAAGCCATAACTGTACTGGAAGAAGTCGGAGGGAAGACGTCGAAACATTCAGTGGTAACCGTGGGGGTTCAGTACTTAGACCACTTGATGAGTGAACACCTGTACGCAGAAGCGGCGATCCTGTGCGCTAGAATATGTAAGAATGACAAAGTTTTGTGGGAAACTCAGATATTAAAATTCGCTGAAGTTAACCAGTTGCGAGCTATCAGTCCCTATGTACCTAAAACTCCTGAACAAGCCTTGAATTCTCACATATATGAGATAATATTTTATGAGTATCTAAAAGTAGACCCTCAGGGCTTCCTTAAAGTCGTTCAGGATTGGAACCCTGCCTTATACAAGACTAATGTCATTGTTAAAGCAGTCATAGAGCATCTGCTTACTACAAAGGTCGATAAAAATATTTACCTAGAAGCTCTGGCTCTGCTGTATTGCTACCAGAAGAAATACGATAAAGCTTTGACGACGTACTTGACGCTTCGGCACAAATACGTGTTCACGTTGATCACCTCACATAACATGTACGACGTGATTCACGACAAAATTCTAGACCTCATGTCTCTCGACTGCGATAAAGCAATATCAGTACTGCTAGACAAAACTAAGGTACCTGTAGAGGTCGTCGAAAAGCAACTTGCCAACAATGATATTTACCTGTTTAAATATTTAGATGCTTATAGCAAAATTGAACCAAACGGAAGGTATCACGGAAAATTAGTTAAGCTTTATGCTAAATATGCAAGGGAAAAACTTCTTCCATTTTTAAAGTGCAGTGATAATTATCCAATACAAGAAGCATTGGATGTGTGTCAGAACAATAAATTTTATCCTGAAATGGTGTTCCTTTTGGGGCGCATTGGAAATACCAGAGAAGCTCTGCAAATCATAATTGAACAGCTAGAGGATATCAATCAAGCTATCAACTTTTGTCAAGAACATAATGACAAGGAACTGTGGACAGATCTCATCAAAAGAACAGTGGACATGCCAGAATATGTGACATTACTGCTCAAAAGAATAGGTAATTACGTGGACCCGCGCATGCTAATACAAAATATACAATCGGGATGCGAGATAAAGGATTTGAAGGATTCCTTAGCAAAGATGATGTGTGATTATCATCTTCAGCTTTCAGTGCAAGAGGCATGTAAGGTGATAACTTTGCGAAATTACTTTGAGTTACATCAGAAGTTGATCATTAACCAGCAGAAAGGTATATCTGTCACGGATGACTTCATGTGTTGTGCATGCCAAGGGCGGATCATAATAAGAGACTTGTCTAGCGCCTCAGACTTAATGGTGTATAACTGTAGGCATTCATTCCATAAAGAGTGCCTTCCTGAAGGAGTCCAGTGCCAGACTTGTTTGGTGTGCAGTGCTGTAAAAATGTGACCCTGAACCACTAATGCTCAACTCGTAGATAGTAGATAGATACTGTATATACTATAATGATCGAACAATACATTTTCATATTAAACTTTAATATTACGTTAATCAAACTAATTATTTAAAATGTTTATCAATGTTTGGTGCTTTTATAATGAAGTGGCTTGTATTATTTTTCCTTGTATTAGATAAACCTCCACATACCAATAAATGCTAATAATTAAATATAATAACTATTTTTATATAGATATTAGTTATTCGCCGTGGCCAACGTCCATCAACGCCCGTTTTATTTTTCAAATAAGTAGGTATTATGCTACAAATACTTGATAGGCATATTGTTGAATTCATATTTTGTTATTACTGGGCACGCTAATCGGTCTAAGTGACGTCGCTGACTTCTCGCATAGATTAATATGTTATATTGGGTAACTTCTCGGGGTCGTATTAAAAAGTTCGTGGCTTAAACATAATCTCAGCGATGGGCTGCCATTGTCTTTTTGCCCAGAAAGGTATTATTCCACAAATGAGAGACAAAAAACGGTAGCCCTCATTGCTTTCGATAGGTTTTTACGTATCGAAACTTATTAATCTAAGATCGAAACGGTGTAATCTCAGAATCTCAATGAATCTTATAACCGATTTTAGTTCCTTACGTAATCGCTAGAGGCGTTGGACTTTAGATACGATTTCCCATTTTACGGTGTCGCTCCTATTTATCTCAGCGCCACACCACACACTATCAAAGTTTTGCCCCGGTTCGAAAAAATCTTAGATTCGAGGCTTTGATTTGTAATAGAGTAGACTAGGACGATTAAAAGCATAAATGGATTAATTGATTTCGAAGTGCGAAAAACCCTTGCAGGCCTCAGGCCAGGTAGGTACATAACAAAATCAAATAATTTCACGTGAAGCTGGGGCGAAACATCTTCATCAGTTGAAAGTAGTGGGAAGTGGAACTGTGGAAATTAAATGGAATTTTTCTTCAGGGAATAGGATTTAGGATTTTGAAGTTTTTGAACGAACGCAGTTGAATAACATTTCTTTTCACTCTCGCTAAAATTCAAACGGAAGGGTAGAGTGGGGTAGAGGTCGAGGCTATAGCAAATTAAATACATTTAAAAGTACATACCTTGATCAATACAAAATATGAACGTTATTGAAACTGATTACGATTTATAATTACAGACTGTGAGGTACAGCTATAAAAAATCATTTATTTCCAAAACGTAGATCTAAGTTGTGAGAAATGGAACGCATATTTGTGAATTAGCGTAAAAAGAAACACAAATTTATTGTTTATTCCCATGTGGTGGAAAAATGGACGCGCACATGATTCTGTGAGGTTTTGAATATGTTTTCCTTTAGTGTTCGCGTTCGTTAAGCGGTAAAAATTGACAAATTTGTGACAAAGTGTTGTGTGAAAATGACAGAAATGCCTCCTTATCTCGCGGTCAAAGATGAGGAGAAAAACAGTGGTCAGGGTGACAGTGATACTTCTTCAGACGTAGATGACTGGGATTTACCCCTGAGTTTTGATAAACCTAGGCACCTTGAGCCTATAAAGGGCGCCGAGCGCGTAGAGCACACGTGGAGGGTCAAAGAGAAGGTGAGAAACTGAATTTTTACTAGAACACAAGTTATCAATTGGAAGTTTCAATTGATAATTTCTTGTGTGTACGTTATTGCGTAGCTAAGTGTAACGTAAGTACGATGAAAACAAACGCACATGTTTCATTGAATGAATGCATCTTTTCGTGAGCTCCATTCCAGTTGAATAAAAATAAATGCTGATCAAGTAACTTCTTGTTGGCAGTAAAATCTGTTAATAATAGACTACATGTTTGCATGGTTTTCTTTATTTAAATCCTAGTAGACACTATCAATCAATAATAAAAACAATACAACACAAAAAAATGCACCAGCATTGTACCAAGCTCTTGTTTACCAACATTATAATAAGTTATTTAACTTAGCATTTGTCCATTATTGATATATTAAAATTGTGATTAGTTTATTAATTGTAACTACCTACTATCTAAGTTTATTTGAAGTAACTATTTAATTGTTATTGTTTATTTACATTTTTGACTTGTAATGTTTCTTTCTACTCTATTATATCATACACTTATAGTACTTCCAAGTCTGATTGACCTTTTGGCATATTAAATGTTTGTGATAAAACTTTATGAGATGCAATCATATTTAAATATTTTTATCTTCTGTTCTATGAACTATTGAACCAATTTGAAAAATTCTTTTATCATTAGAATGTTACATCTTTACAGAGTAAAATAAATTATGCTATAATTTATAAGAAATAGCCTGACCTTGTGGGGGAGAAGCTACTGGCGGAAAGCTAGTAATAATATAAAGAAGATGAACATATACAAAAACCTTGCAAGTTTATTTAAGTCAAAAAAACTCTATATTTTTATGTCACAGCTAAAATAGTATATTATTATTTTTTTTTTTATTTAACTCAGGCTACAAAGCCCATATTATATTATAAAATGATGTGTTACTCTACTGTTGCTTATGGTTTCACTTGCACCCCATCATGCATAGGATTTACATCTTCATTTTTTATGTGGAACCCTAATTATTCTTCTCACTTTTTCGTGTTTGGAGTATTTTATGAGGTGATCAAACGGCCTACTCCGGGCCGGGAAATAATAGTCGCCGATGTGTTTCATAAAATTTTATATTACACTGGTCCACAAAGTTAGGTACGAATACACTGTAATTAGCACGCGTGATAAGCGAAAATAATAACCAGTGGCGTAGTAAAATATGGCGGACCGTTACGAACTCTGCAACGCGACATGCGTGTGAGTCGATCAGAGGTCGGCAGCGGAAGAGAGTGAGCGAGCGGTCCGGCGGATGGGGCGCCCGATCCGAACCATAGATTTTTACTCCAGTCTTGTCTCTGTCACTGTCTGTGGTTGTGCCACAAACAATAACCGAAACAGCACGACAATATTTTACGGACGTGCCGATACGCCACACGTGTAGCTTGATTTGTACATAAAATCAGCTATCTGTAAGTGCAAGTCCCATCAAAATAGGTCCCACCCATAAGAAAATTAGCTGATAACAAAGATTTTTTTTAAATGGTGTTTTGTTATATGGTACTGTTTAAGCATTTATTAGTAAAAAGCTGTTAAGTACTAAATTACAAAAACAGACACTCCAATTACATAACATATTGATTTTGTGATAGATCAGTGGTGACAGTGGTTTCCAAAGTTGCAACCTGCTTAGCAGAAGCATTCAAATGGATCCATAATTGTTTAAATGGAATACTGTTCTAAGAATAAAAAATATCATCCTATTTTTCAGGGCCTCCAAATATTTTTGGGACCTATCCTATACTTTGAGAACCACTGTGATAGATAATTAACTGTTAAGAAAAAGAAAGCATATATAATATTTCTAGGATGAATTTTAAGAAATAATGAAAATATCAAACATATTTAATGGGCCAAACCTTTTTTCATAAACAAAACACAAAGATTATAAGATTTCATTAATTAAAATACCATTAAAGTCTGAATTTATCATTTTAAACTGTGCATGCCCATGGTTCACAGAGAACACAATAGTTAACTCAAAGTTACTGCTTGTAGGGCTTGAAATGAATCCACTTGAGAAGTAGTCATTATAATGTCCATAGAGGAGATGTAATTTTTTCCTATTTGCCATTTAGTTCTCTAATAGTGCATATATTATTTTTTAGATTTAGTTTAGCTAGGATTTGAATTAGAAAGATTATTCCAGGAAAAAGTATAGGTACTTGAGTATGCCATTTTAATTACAATTTCATTTGTTACTCTTAAAATAAGTTTAATAAGGAAAGTATATAATATAGTATTATGATGAATATTATGTATGTTTGTTCAGTACAAGACACACTGTGTGGCTCTGGTGCTGTGCCTCAATGTTGGAGTTGACCCCCCTGATGTGGTGAAGACTCAGCCCTGTGCCAGACTTGAATGCTGGATTGGTATGTATGGTGCAGACATTAAAAGCTATTCTTGACGCAATTCGAGATCATCTATTCTAGAGTGTGTGGCCTGTTTCATGATTATGATTCATGCAGTTTGTTGTTCATTTGGGTGGTGTGAATCATACTTGCTAGCCGTACCAGCCTGTTTTGGTCCTCATGAGGTCACGCTGTGCATAATAATAATCTAATGCAATTGATGGATGACCATATAATGTTGGGCAAGTGAAGTTAACCTACCTAAATAACAACAGGAC
Organism: Acronicta psi; assembly: GCA_946251955.1. Taxonomy (NCBI): domain Eukaryota; kingdom Metazoa; phylum Arthropoda; class Insecta; order Lepidoptera; family Noctuidae; genus Acronicta; species Acronicta psi. The sequence goes on along the minus strand of OX276477.1, from coordinate 297,027 downwards.
GAGTCCCACAGGACCTAAAAATATTTATTTGATGATCATTAGTAATAAAAGAAGTATAAAAGTAATATATTCATTGTCTAATTGGTACCCATAGTACAAGCTATGTTTAGTTTGGGTCTAGAAAGAACTGAGCAACGATCCAAAACTATTTATTTATTATTATTTGCAACAAATTTTATAATTACAAAATGTAATTAGTAATACTCACGGCACAAAAACTACAGGCCGTCATGGTCGTGGTAAATTTTTCGGATCCTATGGCTATGACTATAGGGCAACGGATTTTTAGGTAGTACAAGATATTCATAAGGATTTTCCGCGCAGCTAACTGAAATACACTGCAAATTCATGTCTCGAGTTGGATCAAAGGAATGCATCTGTACTCTGGCACTTGAGTAATCTAGGCCAGTCTGTAGGACTGTAGCCTAGCCTAATCTCTATTATTCCGAGTTGATGATGATGACGATGAACTTGTCGCATCACTCATAGCAGATCGTGGGTAATATAAGAGGCTTAAAATAGATTACCTGAATTTTTTATTTTGCCTTAGGCCTTAAATAATCCCATGTCGACAATACACTATCGCGTGTTGCGTCGTATAGCGTGTACCATAAGTTCATCCACCCTGGCTTTTGCGAAATTAGTAAAAAACGAGTACTTTATTATATTGCGTGCTTCTTTTATGACTAAATAGGCTTCACGCGTGTGTCCGGAAAAGGGCAGCACTTCACCTCTTTTAGGTCAAGGGGTTAGTTAATTGTGACTAAAAAGGTTATCAGAAGACCCTCAGATTTATTTACACAACACAAGCAATGCCTTGTGCCGTGATAATGTTTTCTCAAATACTTGTAGGATGTTTCAATCATGATCACTGTCGGTCGTACTGATTTATTTGCAAAAGTAAATACAATTAAGGTCACAGCTCATTAGAGCCACCCGGCACCCGACCAGCACTGCCTCGTCGCTCGGGCGTCCACTCGTTAGCACTTGGTTTACCAGTTCAATCGGAGGACCTCGCGGCTCTGCGGCAGGGCTGTAATGTGCTGTAACCTTTATACAACTAGGCTTAGTTACATGAGAATGACTTAATTTCCATTGTTTAGTCATAGTTGGCAAATTCAGACTATCCTCACAAGAACTGCACGTTTGGTTGACGGCAAAGGTCATGTCAGCTCGTCATTATCATTGCGCCGAGTTTCGTGCATTATAATTACATTACCTACATGTGACAGAGACCTTTGTGCGATTTACGGTAAAGCCGATGTGCAGCGGCGCAGCGGACGATGGCGGTAAAGATGCGATCTCAATGTCACGTAGTTGGAGCGAAGAGCGACAGGGCCGCGGCAGCCTGGTTCGCCGCTTCACCTGCCGCTGGTCGCTCTATTTCATGGCATGCCTGCCACTCGGTCGCCAGTACATTTGTTCCCACTGCACCCCGCGCCGCGCATCGCTACAGAATTCGCTCTGCAAAATTCGCGCGCTGGCATGCTTCATACATTTGTTGCACCGCCCGCCGCTGCTCATAGCGAATGTGGCATTTTCGTGGCTTTGGGGTTAATTGTATGTTTGTAAAGTCCTCCGCAACCAAAGACATTTAATACACTACTTTTAAATCTCTTTGTCTGCAACACAAGTCCAAGCAAATATTTACTGATTCACATAAGAGCTCTCGATACATAATAACAATTAATTAGGTATAGCTATTTATAATTAATTGCGCAGTGCGCTAGGCCTAATAAGAATGTAAAAAAATTGGCCAATTTCCCGTTAAGTGATGACTCAGCGAATGTGGAATAATTTGAGGCAACCGCCAGACATAGCTCACAGCTGATCGTACCGCGAATATTATTGTGTGCCATATTCTTACGTAATATAAAGATAAATAATCATAAATCATAGAAGTAAGTCTGTATTGATTTTCTATGATAATAATTATGTTTTTACAATTTGCGGGCAGGCTTCATATCCGTGAGGAAACCTTTGAGACGTTATCATCACTACATATTATTATTATCTATTCTAGACTACCTAATATTATAAAGAGGATTTGATTTGTTGTTAATTTGTTACGATTAAGCTCAAAAACTACTGGACCTATTTCATTAAGTTTGATTATGTACGTGTAAATTCCACTTTAAATTATTCGGATCGGGCTTTTCTTTTAGTAGCTATGACGGGTATAAATATTCTCTTAGTAAGAAAAAATGTCACGGTTTGAACAAATTGTAACTGTCCTAATATGATAAATATTTCCATCTGAATAGTTTGTTGGTTTGGTTGAACGCGCTACTACGAAACTACTGGTCTGATTTGAAAAATAATACATATAATTGGTAGGTAATAATGTATGGATAAGATAGTCGCTCGTTTTCCCAATTAGGTATATCGCAACATACGAGTACAACTATAAATAGTCTTCTACTTCACTACTTGTTAGTGATAAGGGTAACCTTATGATTTGTGACTGCGTGACTGATTTTAATTATTGTTCTTTTTTTTTTTCAAAGAAATTTTGTGATCCTGCTATTTATTGTAAATTAATTTTAAACAAGTTATTTACGTGAGTAATCACGTGAATAACTTATTTAATTAACTCACGATAAATTTGCAAATGTAAACACTTACTCTAGAAGTCGTAATTTCTTACTACTTCTGTGACAATTTGAACACAGCCAGTCTTACTTATGTGTTACGTAAGCAACTTACAAGTATAAAGGCGGAAACCCACAGCGATGCACAGAGAGGCTACGCACGTGCGTCAAGCTTCGCTATGCAAGAAAATGTATGGAGCTGTATCCACTGCTACCCGCGGACACGCTACGCACGAATTGACTTCATTGGCACACGTGTGGCTTGCTCGGAATGCTCGGATATGGCGCCCACGTAGCTCAACGCCATGCACGCTGTGTACGCGGAACACGAATTCGTGTATAGCGTGTGCTGCGGTGGAAACGCACACCCAAGTTGTCAAACAAATAATCCCACGCTGCAAACGTGCACTGCGTGGCCGTGGACAGAGTGCGCCGCGGTAGGTTTCCGCCTTTAAGGCTGCTATACAAGTTGGTCACTGCATTAGGCACAGTAGTAGACTGACTTTGTAAATTAAACTAAAAATCTCTAAGTATGACGTTGACTTCTACTATGACAAGTTGAGACCAGCTGATGTAGTCTGGGTGTGAATAGATGAGGACTGCACTAGTCCAGATACTATTGTTTTCCTTTTCCTTCAGATCCACAATCGCTGTCCCCGAGCAAGGCGCTGGAGAGCATCGGGCACGCTCTGCAGTCGCAGTACGAGCGGTGGCAGCCCCGCGCGCGCTATAAGCAGAGCCTCGACCCCACCAGCGATGAGGTCACATTGTGTATATCAAACTATTAGTCCAACACAAATAGGTTACTAATTTGAAAGGGTGGTGACTTGTGCTTTGGTGTCCTACCAGCTGTTTTACCAGCATCATCAGCGAGAGAAATTATTTGTATGGTGCTAACAAAATATAGCATTTTAGTTCCTATTATGGTGAAACTCACAGAAAATAACCGTGTCGTCGCCAGGCGTGCGCGTCAATTAACATAATAATTAGTTTATGGGCGCGGCCGGCGACCTCCGCGCTTACGGGCCTGACCTTGGGATTATTGTCACGATAAATCTAGTAAATACTACTTACCAAACAAAAGGGCAAGTCCAGTGCAACTAGCTTACAACCAACAAAAGTCCTGCTTCGCAGTATGCGACGGTGACGTAGTGAAGCATCCGTGAGTGCTAATGCGTGTTTGTAAGTACGATGTTATTTTGTTATATCGTCCCATCAATATCCCACTCTCGATGAATATCTTTTACGGGACGGTTATACGCGAAAGATCAATGATTTAATCGAAAGACATTTATTTTTATCTAGTTTTGATTGCGAAAGTGTTGTGCCAGGATCGTAGAAAGTGGTGATCCTTAATATCATGATTTAATCATACGACGCTGTTCTACCTAGGTATTCTATGTAGGTAGGTAGCGAGGTATATATGCTAAATTCAAATTCAAATATTTTTATTTCAATTAGACCATATAAATAGGTAATTTTGAAAGGTCACACTAGTTGCACGTTCCAAAAAAGGTATAGGTATATCTATAGGTATTGTATACATTATAGGTATTATTTATTATAGTTATATCCTACCAAAGACCAACGTTCGAAATAGTACAGTCAGCCAAGATATACCTTATTATTACATTATGGATCTATGGCTCGCCGTCAATATTTCATGTATGTCTGATTGTTTAAGAGTAACTTCTTTTTTGTTTTTGCATTATATCTTAATATAAATGTTACCAGGTCAAGAAGCTGTGTTGTTCCCTTCGACGCAACGCAAAGGACGAGCGAGTTCTGTTCCACTACAACGGCCATGGCGTCCCGAAGCCCACCGCACAAGGAGAGATTTGGGTGTTCAACAGGGTACATCATTTTATTCAGAACTAGCTTTCCGCCAGCGGCTTCGCCCAAGATTTCTTATAACTTTAATCCCATATTTCAACCCCTTACAGCCCTTTTTTCGCATTAAAAAGTAGCCCATGTCCTTTCTCAGGCTCTAGAGTATCTGTGTACCGTACCGCGCCGTACCGTAAAGCGCGACAGACAGACATAGCTACTTTCGCATTTATAATATTAGTAAGGATTAGAGTATGCTTGAAATCCCTAAGGCTGGGCTTTAAGCCTTGGGTATTCCGATTTCCTTCTGCGCGGCTTATGGGTTTTTTGGAAAAGTACAAGATGTAACACAATATGTTGTGATGTTTAAGGCGTACACCCAGTACATCCCTCTGTCGATGTACGACCTGCAGACGTGGATGGGCGCGCCCTCGCTGTACGTGTACGACTGCTCCAACGCCGGCGTCATCGTCGACAACTTCAAGCAGTTCGCCGAGCAGCACGAGCGCGAGTATGAGGTACATTTGATTGTACACCAGCGATGCCTAAAGTGGGCACCGTTAAAACGTCATCTTCTATTAATTACCATTGGACGTGTGGTTTTATATGATAAAAATATTTCTTTTGTGTTTAAAGTTGGACCCGTTGTAGAGTATTTATAAAAAAAATGACAAACACGCCCTCGGCTCAAAATCATTACTACGCCAACATTACTTTCAATTGTATTTTTTCACTCAAATCAATCCCTCCAGGCCCAAATGAACTCGAAGTCGGAGGAGGGCGTGGCGGGCGGCGGCGCGGCGGGCGGCGTGTCGTACAAGAACTGCATCCAGCTGGCGGCGTGCGCGGCGGGGCAGAGCCTGCCCATGAACCCCGAGCTGCCGGCCGACCTGTTCACGGCCTGCCTCACCACGCCCGTCAAGATGGCCATGAAGTGGTTCGTGCTGCGCAGCCGCACGCGCGTGGCGCCGCCCGACCTGCACGACCTCATCGACAAGTCGGTGCTATCATTACTACAATACAATACAATACAATACAATACATCAAACATTCATTTCAAAAAGTATTAGAAATTATGAGGCGTCCACGCCATTTAAGCTATTGCTAACTGAATACAACAAGAAAGGAACTCCGGCGATACAAGTGTCTATCTATGTCCAGGGGTTGCGATGACCATTTACCGTCTCAGGTGGCCTGTCTGCTCATGATGAGTAGTTTCAGAACAGCACACAAATCCAACACTGCTTTCGTAAATGAGTGTACACAACAAATTGATGGCTCGTTTGAATGCAGCTGTTGTGCTATCTGTTTTTGCGTTACTGCCACACGGGACAACTATATTTAGATAGCTGTTGATAGTTGTTCCAAATTTGGGTGTTTATGTTTATGTACGTGAAACTGAATTTTGTAACATATAACATGGTAAGAGATTCCTTGTTTAGAATTAGGGCTAATTACGGATGTAAATCTGCATGAGCTGAAGTCAATGTATGTCCAACAGGATCCCGGGCCAGGTGACGGACCGGCGCACGATGCTGGGCGAGCTGAACTGGATCTTCACAGCCATCACGGACACGATCGCGTGGAGCTCGCTGCCGCCCGAGCTGTTCCAGCAGCTGTTCCGCGCCGACCTGCTGACGGCGTCGCTGTGCCGCAACTTCCTGCTGGCGGACCGCATCCTGCGCTCGTACAACTGCACGCCGGTGTCGGCGCCGGCGCTGCCGTCGCTGGCGGCGCACCCGCTGTGGGCGGCGTGGGAGCACACGCTGGACCTGGCGCTGGCGCAGCTGCCCCGCGCCGCGCACCACTACACGCACTCGCCCTTCTTCAAGGACCAGCTCACCGCCTTCCAAGTCTGGCTCGACCTCGGCAAATGTAAATACTACCTCTACCACACACTTACTGTTACTATCGACTACTCGACAAAATCAACACAGAATTTCAACTTCTTATTATTTTAAGTTATGCCTCAAATCCATTCAGCACCATTAACCCTACAAAGCTCAATTTTTTTTCTGTGGCTGATAAAAATATATGTGATGGTTTTAGTGATTAGAAGTAAGGAAAAAATAAATAAAAAAATCAAAACCCAATATTTTTCGAGAAAAACAGCTTTTCATTTCAGTTCCACTGAGCCTTAACTATAATTTTTTGGCACTGAACTAGAACTTTTGAATCACTTTAGGAATATCTTTACCATTCGAATTATGTTGACGTGTAACTTGGCAAATAAAATGAACATAGTACAAAATATTTATAAAATAATTTATATAATAAAATATATTTTTTTACCTATTGTTGAAAGTTTCTGAAACAATTATTGAGGTAGACTTCAACACGACTTTTTTTACACGATATAAATGTTTTTCCTTTGCAACCGGGGTATTTATATCGTTGCCTTTTTTGACTCCAAATAGGAAAATTCTTAAACGTGTCACACCTGACTCCACGAAGAGGCAGGACTGCCGTTTTCGGCTTCTTTCTCTTCATATAAATTTCATCAAGCAAACTTGATGGTCTACCTCTTTTCTTTTTTATCAATGGTCCACACATGCACAGACATTTTTGCTAAGTCAAATTTGAAGTCATTTAGCTTTAGTGGAGTTAGCGTTAGCTCCAACTCTTCTGTACAGCAACTAGCTATCTATGACTGTCACATCAAGGAGATGATATTTACCTAGGAATGAATCCAGTAGGTCAACGCCACCTGTATGCTGGTTACTCATATATTTTTACAATCTGGGGATATTACCTTCTTGCAGTATCTCTTTACTGATTGTATTGGCTCTTGGCCCACAAAAGATGATGATAAGACAGCTGGTTTTTTATCGTAAGACATCACTATTACGATGTCTGTATCATCAACATTTGCCATCCTCATGCCTTGCCATTCCTTGAAAAACCCTCTCGCCACCTTATCTTTTTTATAGTTCTTTCAGAAAAGGGATCTGAACATCCTATCCCAAACATTTGTTCACAGCAAAAGCTGTTAGCAAAAGTAATACTCACGGAAATTGATGATCGTCCCGTTTTACGTGATTGTCTATGGTCACCTAAAGTAACACCTGAAGTAATAGGCTTAGGGCTTGATATTAGTTGCCCACTTGATACGTGGGCAGCTAATGTTGACGGAAGACAAAAGGAGACGTCCCTGCAGTAATTTTTCCATATCGCTAAGGGATTCAGAGAGCGGTGACGGTAGACTGAAATTTTTTCATGGCTTTATCACTTCCAGCTTCAGAAAAGTCTTCGCCATTTTCACTCCCTGATGGTATACCCAAGAAATCTTCGATTTGTCCACCACGCAATCGTTTGCTGGACATAATCTATAAGAAATAAAACTATTCGAAAGTACGCTTCTCGTACGTACATATTCGTAAAAAGGAACGCTAAAGCTCAACGTACCACATGTGGAACAAAGATAAAAATACGATTTATCAATAGATTTAATAGAATAATAGAAAAACTAACTTTCCGGATCAAAACCTGACTGTACTGGCATTTTATAAAAAAATTGAAATACCTCATACGTCAAATGCAAGCTTTCGGTCAAAATTTCGCTGTTTACTCACAGTAATCGGATCAGTTATGACATCTATACGCAATTTTTTGAATTATGTTATTGCTATATTTGCGGTGTACCCTTCAAAAACTAAAAAATGTCGCAACTAGTATTTTATTGAGCTGTAGGAACCATAAAAGTGGTTGTCCCACATATGGTACTGGGGGCCTTGTAGGGTTAAAGATAAAGAAAGTGCTATCAGAAAACTTCATTCAACTCTCTCTGAATGTGTGCGCCTGCGCAGCTGCCCATGGTGCTGCTGAGTGTGTGATGTGTGGGGTGTGTGCAGGGTGCGTGTGGCGCGGTGCGCCTGCGCAGCTGCCCATGGTGCTGCAGGTGCTGCTGAGCACGTTGCACCGGGTGCGGGCGCTGCGGCTGCTGTGCCGCTTCCTTGCGCTGGGCGGCTGGGCGGCTCGCGCCGTGCTCAACGTGGGCATCTTCCCGTACATGCTCAAGCTGCTGCAGGCCTCCGCGCCCGACCTGCGCGCCTCCATGGTCTATATTTGGGCCAAGATCATCGCCGTCGACCCTGTCAGTACACACATTTATTATTCAACTCATTTGTATTAAATAACTAAGACATTGATATACATTTAAATACATTGTTACAGAGTTGTCAAGTGGACTTGGTAAATGCAAAAGGTCACAAATATTTTCTATCAGTTCTACAAGATCCATCAGTCGACGTAAGTCAACATAAACATTTTATCATTTAAATGTACGTAAAATTTAGGATAAGTCTCTTGAACAATTAAAGGATTAAGATTAAATGAGGATAGGATGGGGTTTGAACAGTGAATCTTAATTTGTTGCGTATGTTGCATTAAATTTATTTTAATGCAACATTGAACAATGATTGCACTTACAGACGTGCGGTGTCGCAATTACGAGTATACAGTTCTCGCCAAACTTATTGTCCGGCTTGAAGTTGGCACTATCTAACTTCAACCCGGCCGTAAGAATCGGAAAGAGAAAAAAATGGAATAAAATGATTTACAACGACAGCCTACGAGTTAAGCTTTCGTTTTTATTTATTACAGTCGAATATAATTTTTTCTCCAATTTTTACGGCTGGGTTGAAGTTAGATAGTGCTAACTTCAAGCCGGACAATAAGTTTGGCAAGAACTGTAATAACCTAAGTAAAATGTGCTGTACGGTGATTGACCCTGTACAGAATAAGTGCGCTATAATATTACTGCTGAGCAGCATCGTGCGTAATAAGTACTTACATATAATATGTAACGATAGTCACCAATGCAATGTCTAGCCGACAGTCTGTTTACTAACATATATGATGAGGAAAAATCTTAAAGTTGTCTATTGCAGAGTGAACACAGAACATTAGCTGCGTACGTCCTGGCCGGCATAGTGGATAACTACCCAGCAGGACAGGAAGCCGCGTTACAGGTATTTTTTAACATGATTATGTATTTTTATTGTATTTATTGTTGAAATTTATTATATCCCGCGAAAACGCTTTTCCTGACAATATGGCGCCTCGTTTCATCGTGACGTCACTTGCTTGTATTTATGTACGAAACACACACTTTACAGCAACTGTTTACAAGTAGTTGACGTCATCAACTATTCAGCCAGTTAGAGTTATTTACGATTATGCGATTAAAGTAGACAAAAAAATCTTTTTTTGTCGTTTTTCTCATAAAATATCTGGTATTTTTCTTAACTGACTGAATAGTTGGTTTTCATATACGAATTTAATACGAATGCCATCAACAAATCGTATATTTTACATGCTCTCATTGTGATCGGTGATTGTTGGCACAAGGTTTAGTTAATATGTATATATTGTAAATGTGTTGCAGGGGTCGATGATCTCGATCTGCCTGGAGCAGCTGATGGACGGGTCGGCGCGGCTGGCGCAGTGGGCGTGCGTGTGCCTGGGCCGGCTGTGGCGCGGCTACGACGCGGCGCGCTGGGCGGGCGTGCGGGACCTCGCGCACGAGAAGCTGTCCGCGCTGCTGCAGCACGCGTGCCCCGAGGTGCGCGCCGCCTGCGCCTTCGCGCTCGGCGCCTTCGTGGCGGCCGGCGGCGCGCGCAGCGACCACGCCAACGCGCTGGACCAGCAGGTGGGCGTGCAGCTGGCCGCGCGCCTGCAGCCCGACGCCTCGCCGCTCGTGCGCCGGGAGATACTCGCAGGTACAGCGCAGCGCAGCGCAGCGAAGCGCAGCGCAGCGCTAGGCGGCCGCGCAGCGAACATCCTGCTCATACTGATACCTTGTTTTTGTTTCAGCGATACAATGGATGGTGTTGATATTCGAACAACATTTCATCGCTGTGTACATACAAGAGAGAGTGCGGAAAAGCGACAGGTGAGGAAATTGATGTCGATTTGTTTGTACAATGATAGTAGTGATGTGATTAACAAGGTTGTACCGTGTCGGTGTGCGCGTGCGCAGGGAGGCGGGGCGCGGCGGGCGCGTGGACCAGGGCTGGGACGCGCTGTCGGACGCGCCGCACGCGCACGCGCCGCACGCCGGCTCGCACGCGCTCGCGCGCAACGCCGCCGCGCTTACGCTGCCCTCTATCGGTACGTGTCACACATCACTATACAAATATCTCATATACATAGGTACCCACTCTCTCACAAACGTGTCCGTGCAGGTTTCGGCTCGGTGTACATGAAGCTGTGGAACACGCTGACCGCGATGGCGCGCGAGCCGCACCCGCAAATATCGCAAATGGCCAACGACATCATCAACTATATCTCCAATCAGGTATGGGGAAAGTTGCCTAATAACTTGCCTAATATACATGAAAATTATCTATAAGTAATTTACTATGACTAATGTGTGTGTGTGTGTGTCAGGTGGACAGCGTAGGTCGTGAGCTGGAGCTGTCCCGCAGCGGCAGCGGCAGCAAGGAGCCGTCGTCGCTGCCGCCGTCGCCCAACACGCGCGCGTCGCCGCTGGCGCAGCACGAGCATGCGCGCACGCTGCCCGCCGGTACTGCACGCCTTGTATTCCGCCGATCGCTCAGCCATTGCTTGGCAATATTTTCTAGCTTAATTTTTTCTTAAACTACCTTTCAAATAGCCATCTCAAATGACAAACTTTTAGGAATTAGGAGTAAAATAATATAATGTGCACTTAATAGGTAACCGTCGCGGCAAGTCGGGGCTGCCGCACACCATCTCGGAGGACTCGGTGGCCATCCGCGACCGCGACCTGCGGGACCGGGACTCGACTTCATCTAATTCTAGTTAGTACCGGTGTAGTTAAACCCTGTCAAGTCCCTCCCTTCAAGTGGATATTGGAGGACTGACTGAATATTTGGATGTTCAGGTCTACCAACAAAAAAGCCGATTGTGACGACGCAGTTCGTAGAGTGGGCATCGTCGTCGTTCGCGCGGCCGGAGGGCGGGGACTCGTGGCGCAGCGACTGCGAGAGCCGCGCCTACCACGAGCGCGTGTGGCGGTACGCGCGCAACCGCAGCCTGCGCCGCGACGCCGCCGGTCAGTGCACACCACACACTACACTACATACTACACTACACACTCAGTGTCAGTGCACACACTGCACACGGGCGCTACTGACGTAGTATCATGTCGGCAGCGCTGCGCAGCAGTCGCGTGCAGCGGCTGGAGACGCAGGCGTTCCACTCGCGCTGCCCGCTGCCGCCCGCCGTGGTGCTGTTCCACCCCTACGAGCAGCACGCCGCCGTCGCCTCCAAGGACAACTTCGGGTGAGCCCGCCTGACTGTTGCCTTGCAACTGCCGGGGTAACATCATACGACACTTGTGTATGTGTGCGTGTCCCTACTAGGAACATTTAGTTTATAATTTCTCTACAAATTCAATACTCAATACATTTAAATTATATGGCAACACTGGCCTGAAAGAGTTGGTTTTTTAAATCTAATGTGGAATCACTATATTTGTGTAATTAATACACATTTTTTTATTCAAAAACAATGATGAATTTAATAAAAAAAGACACAATGAAATAATCTTTTTTCAACGAATAAAAAACTATTATACGTTTTCTCTTTAAATTCTCTTTTAATTATAGTTTATGGCAACATACTCTACAATATATCGAAAAATAATACGTTCAATTGTAGAGACATAGAATGTGTAAAGTAAGTATTGTATGTCCGGCTAGCATCTGGGACTGGGGCACGGCGGCCAAGCTGTGCGTGGGCGCGTGGCGGCGCGCGTGGGGGCGCGTCACGGCGCTGGCCTACCTCAACGCGCACGCGCACGCGCTGCTCGCCGTCGCCTCGCACACCGGCAACCTCGCCATCTACAGGTCTCATACTATTCCTTCTGCATAGCGTCTGATAGTTTTCTGGTTCTGGTTCCGTACCTCTGTCTATGGCTACGGTTATCGTTTACCATCGAGGCGTTGGTTTATTGATGATGTAAGTGCCCGCAGGCCGTCGGGCAGCAGCATGGAGCCGGCGCTGGTGTCGGCGTGGCGCGCGCTGGACGTGCGGCCGGGCGCCGACTACCGCCCGCCGCCCGCGCAGGCCGTCTACAGTCAGTACCACGCGCACACACACACACACACACACACACACACACACACACACACACACACACGCGTACACATCCACGCCCAAATTGTGGAGGTTTATTACATCAAAAATGTACACTACATACACAGCCTACACTTTTTTTAAAGAAAGGATGTTGTTAGGCACTGCTACTAATTATTTAAATCCAATTGACAAAGAAAGCATCATTGGTTATAGTCGTCATCAGTGATCGGTGTTTTTGTGTTATCAGCAATACTGTAAGGTGAAGGAAATGTAATGTAATTTCTGTAATGTATGTCCGTAGCGAAACGAGAAAAACCAAAAGCACATTGACTGCCATGGGGGTTCCAACATCACTGTGATGGAACTTCCCAAAACAAAAATTCCGATTATCGTTATAGTAAATCGATTATCTGTTGCCGTAATTTTTCGAGCCAAATCGTCGATATTTATCGATGTACTAATATATACATCGTGCATTGTAATTCATTCTCATGGTGTGACTAATCCAAAATTACATTACGCATTCATTTGCATGCCTCGAAAGCAAAATTTGTCTGCATGCCTCGAAAAAAAAAGATGTTGTCCTTTTTGGCATCGCGGTAACTACGCGTCGTAGTCAAGATGAATACCTGTACCTTTGATATCATACCGATATTTTTGATATGTGATCTATATTTTTGTTGGCGGTATCGATATTATCAACGTCACTGTCGATATTTTTCGCGTCGGTATCGAAATTAATATCGGTAGTGATAGCACTGGTATCGATATTGTATACGGTAATATTTTATTATTTATTATTGGTGTTGGTATAGATATTGACTTCAGGGTTCAAATTTTTCGAGGATTTTTCACATCGATATCAACATGCAATAGCTAAGTTAACATTATACTGACAATTGTAACTGAACGAAAAACTAAACGAAAAATTATTTTAGTTTTCAAGCTTATACACTATTGAGGTATATGCATTATTATGCACAATTTGTAGTAACTAGCTTAGTAACGGCCGGAACTTATCTCTGGATCGACCAGAAATCGTAATTTGATATTACTTTCTTATAACAGATGAGTAAAATAATAACAATCGAGAGATAAGGTTATTAATTCTGTTCCGGGTGTTCATTTATTAGGGACTTGTTTTGAGATTCCCAAGTAATTAGTCGAATTGCAGAATCAGATGTCAATATAAACATCTGCATAATACTTTGAGCTTATCTCATCAGTTATAGAAAAGTTAGCGAATATTAGTGTGAGCGTTGGTTCAGTGACGGTTGTCAGTGTTGACGTGGGTGTGGTGCGCGGCAGGTCTAGCGCAGCTCGTGTCGGAGCAGTTCGCGTCGGCCGACGACAAGCAGGCCGGCGCCAAGGGCAAGCAGGACGGCAACCGTGAGTACCTACTCGTGTCGCGGCATACTCATTGCTTTTGTGCAAACTGTCTCATAACCATAATCATAACGATATCACAGTATAAGAATATTACAGTGGTTCGCCTTTTATGTTTTCGCAAGCACCTAGGGCTCATCATCATCAACTCGTACACGCCCGGTACGGCTGGCAAGTGTATACAATTTTTATATTTTAATATGGTCTACATGTCCTCGTTGTACCACTGTAGGTATTGTTATACTGTGCCACTATTATCTGTGGGCACAGAGCTTCTTCATCCTCCACTAGAAGGCTCATATAATCATATTGCTTTAGTGTATTAATAGCGAGCATGTTATAATTTTAAGTTTGGTAGTTTACATTTATATTTTCATTCATTAATTTGTGGAATACCATTTACTATACAGCTTTTTACTAAATCAAATGCATTAAATGCAAAAAAATACTATAAACCAGAACAACAGACAGACAGACGTTTCTCTGTCTGTCTAATGTTCTGGCTAATCTCCAATACGGCTGGACCGATGTTGACTGGTAGATGTATTAAGGATTAACTTAGGCTACTGTTATTTTAGAAAAAGTTATAGGATTGCAGTCGATAAATTGGTGGCTACACAACCAGAGCTAGCCAACTACTATGACGTGACTCGTCTGCCCGTATGCCAAGATGGCACAAACAAAACGGACTGACTAAGTCTGGTCAGCTCATTAGAGCGGCGGTCAGTGGCTATCCACAAGTGGCGAAACATCACCATCTCGAGATATCCACAAGTGGCGAAACATCACCATCTCGAGATATCCACAAGTGGCGAAACATCACCATCTCGAGATATCCACAAGTGGTGAAACATCACCATCTCGAGATAGCCGTTGACCGCCGGATAAATTAAAAAATGGAACAGAATTTGTATGATCTGCCAATTAATTTTACGGGAACTTATCAGTAAGCTGTGAAACAGGCCATAAGAGAACAAAAAATTGATTCAGACTGATCGTGTTCGACCTATTTTTTCTGTGAAAATCTCCATGACTTTTAGAAAATAGAGGTAGACAGTTATTGTCAGTCTTCACTATAGGCAGGGACGCCTTAGGTAGGGACGGGGGTGAGGCGGGGGGTTACTGCGAACAAAGCAAGCGCCCCTGCCCGTCAGCGCGCAGGCGACCCCGCCCCTCCGACCCGCCGGTCACATACCTAAGGCGCGGCCAACTAGTTCCGCGCAGACTATACTAACCGACACAAAATACGGCCATTTCTTAGAGCGCAGCAGCTGTTTGCATAGACAAGTAGTCGTATTTTTTAATTATTTCTTGAAGTTTATCATCCCGTTACTTGTACTAATTATTGGCGGTCGTGTTTGTGTGGATGAGTACACCAGTAACGTTGTACACAGTGGTGAGTCCGGTGGGCGGCAGCAGCAGCGCGGCGTACGCGAGCGCGCCGCCGCCCACGCTGCTGCGCTGGTGCGCGCGCCGCCGCTCGCTGGCGCTGGCCGGCCGCGCGCCGCTCGTGCGCCTGTGGGACGCCAGCACCGAGCTGCTGCTCGCCGACATCAGCACGGGTCAGTACCATGCGCCACGAGCCGCGCCCGCACCGCTACGCCTTGCAGTGTCTAATGTCGTCTCTATACGTGCAGAGTGCGAGGCGGCGGCGACGTCGCTGTGGCGCGGCAACGGCGGCGCGGACGGCGAGAGCTCAGCGTCGGAGCTGCTGGTGTGCGGGTTCGGCGACGGCAGCGTGCGCGCCTGGGACGAGCGGGCGCCGCGCGCCGCGCTCTACCGCCTGGCGCACCACCACGCGCCCGTGCTGGCCGCCGCGCACCGCCCCGACATCTACACCATGATCACCGGCTGGTCAGTCACACACACACACACACACACACACACACACACACACACACACACACACACACACACACACACCACCTGTTTTTACACTTTTTACCCATCCAAATAATAATAATAATGTTTTATTGATCCAAAAAGAGTTACATGTTTGGTATTTATGGATATAATAATAATAATAATTTAAAGTGATTCTTTCGGACGGGCCCGTTACTTGTTTGACGGATATATAGTAGAGCCCAGCAAGGAACAATGTAATGTTTGCAGTATGAGCGGCGAGGTGCGCATCTACGACACGCGCAAGATGTCGGTGACGGAGACGCTGCGCGCGCCGGGCCCGCTGGCCGCCGTCGACGTGCACCCGCTATGCAACCTCGTCGCCTGGTACTGCACCTACACTACATTTTGTGTTACAATATATACTATTTTTATACATAATTATAATGTCAGCTGATAATTTTTACCTAATATAATATTGTAATGTTATTTTACTGCAGCGGTTCAGTGAACCAGTGCATCAGTATCTACGATCTCAAGGGCGCGCCTCTAAACACCATCAAGTTTCACGAGGGCTTCATGGGCGCGCGCATTGGACCCGTTTCCTGTCTCACCTTCCATCCATTAAGGTAACTTCACATATCCGTGAGATCACGCATCGTATAAAGCGCTAAAAGTAAAAATCGACCCCGGAGGGAAAGCGCCTTAAATATTGCAGTTATCAAATTCAGCATTAATTCATTACTTCATATATGCCTCGTTGGTGTAGTGGTCCCAAGCGTGTGGCAGCTCCGAGTCTGGATTTGTGCCCGGTTGATGGCACGTAATAGGGGGCAATAGGCTCGGCTCCTATTATTTGGGACTTAAACATACCCGCGAAATATGAGTGTACATTGGTACACCTCTGCTTATCTCTTTGGAAATACAGACGTGATGGTATGTATGTTCATTTATTTTAAACTTGAATAAAATATTTTTCGTATTGTCTATTACGGTCTTTAGACAAGGACATTATTTCTACTTAACAAATAATACCTACTTAAAAATAATTGTTGATAACGGCGAGTCTGTTGTGCGGCAGGTGCGCGATGGGCGTGGGCTCGAAGGACTCCACGGTGTCCGTGTACGTGTCGGAGCCGCGCCGGTGACGCCCCCGCCAGTGAGCCACACCGCGCCACACCGCGCCACACCGCGCCACACCGCGCCGCCACCGCGCCGCACTCACAGGTACCACTCTATTGTTATGCGAACACACACGTTTTGCGCGTTTAGCGACAGAGCTTCGATGTATGTCACGACATATCAGTGATTATAACTTGTGTTGGTGTTGGTGTTGGGCAGGTGCCGCCCGTGTCCGCGGCGCTCGGGCGCTCGCCGAGCTGCTGCACAGTCGTACAGACTGCACTGTACACATAGCTTAGTTCATGTACATAACTATATACAAGTATCTATTCACTGACATGGTGTTATCTCCTAGCCTAGACTATTTCCTAAGCGACGTCATACCGTTTGGTATTGCTTTCTCTATCTAGTCTCTGATACATTATCCACTTAGAATATGTAAATGAATAAATTTAAATATTTTTTAGATTTTTATTTTGTTCGTCAGTATGTCATTGAATACTTATTTAGTGTATAGCTATTTTAGGGTCATCCTGCAAATCGATATAAATGATAGTCTCAACCTTATTGTCGTTTATATGAACTTGTGGGATCTTTCTCGCATGCAATCGGCGAATCAGATCCAACGGCGTTCGGATGCACATTACAAGAAAAATCAAACAGTTACCAAAAGGAATACTCGAGAACTCTTCATAATTAGGTAATTATTTAATACTTAGGAAAAATAAATTATGTATAAGTATCAATTATTTATGATGAGTTATCAATCAGTCATTCAGAAAATAAAATACCTTAATTGATAGTGTTAATTCGAACGCCTAAGGCGAGAATATTTGGTGCTACATTATACCGATATTGTAATGTTAATTTATTGTTATTATATTGAAAGATAGGCGCCGCCGCTTGGTGCAGCTTGTAAAACAATCGTGTTACTATTGGAAGTGAAACGCGCTCGTACACTCAACTGTGTATGCTCACACACCTCACGTGTCTGTGGGACTCTTGTCATTTTTTAATGTTAAATTATGTTAGATTGTTTTGTTTTAGGGACAAAATAGATAATAAAATCGTATGCGGCTCACAAAGCATATGACGTGCACATAGAAGAAGTCATTATAATTATAAAGAGTATTGTTAATTTATACATTATTGGAAAATATATATTTTATATCGAAATCTGTATCTACTGATAATTGCTATGTTAAAAATAAATTACCATATTTTATATTATTCCCACAGACATGCTAATGACGGAAATTGTATATATTAGACTCGTCGTTCCAATGTTTATGTCACACATACAGCGATGTTGCAGATCAGCCAAATAATACAACAATACACATCTATAGGTATATTGTAATATCAAAAAAATATTCACAACATGTAACGCTGTAAGTAGGTATGTAAATATTATACAACACCCAGTTGTGCTAACAAGTTAAAATGTATTGATTCTGAATTTGTACGCCGCAAATAAGTCTGCGGTCAACTATCTACAATTTTATTTATACACAGTGGGTATACCACTATGGTTGAATAGTGTGCCGCGTACATAACTAGTACTTAGAACACATTCTTGATCACGGTTGCCCCTTGCCTTTATTTAGCCTTTTTGCCATGTGTACACCAAAGATATAAACAGTGGCTCTCTCTAATAATTCAAAACTTAGTATCGGTAAATCACACTGATTACTTTATTTTAGAAATCGTGCAAAAAGTACTCAATAGCCAAGTTTTAATGATACTTACAGTACGCGCGGCATAACTAGGCCGGACTGAATTTAGGCCTGGCCATTTGAATGCGCAATGGATTGTTTAGGAACTTCAGTCCGGCCAAGTTATCCTGCTGCGGGTTCTGTACGTCTCACGTGCAGTCTCATAAGGATCATAGTGAACGTGAGTAACAACGTTGGTGTCACAAAAAGTGTGAATTTAATTTAATTCGCGATTTTGTAATGTCTAAAGTATATCGGTGCTATGTCTGTGCTAAGTCGCGAGTAAAACTTCAAAGAATAAGTACCACTAATAGGCGCCTGGCGGTTCTTTCATGTCCCCCCCTCCCCACGCTCTATTTATGCAAGCCATATCATGAACCAGTGCTGAGAACGCAATATTACTTCTTTACTGAATAAGCAAATTCGCAACTTCTCTCAAGTTTTGACTTCTATTATTTAATTATTATTATTTACAAGATTCAAATTTGACTTTATGCGGACTACGACTCCCTTAATAAATTGACTATCGCAATAATGGTGAGTACCATTTTGTTGGTTTCCCCTTTTTCTCACACTGACGGCAGTGAGCGGCTCCCGTCGCCCTGCACGCTACATCTACCTCTCCTCGTGCGGTGCGCTGCCACATGGCACATGCACAACCTGCACGAGTGCGCCGAACGGGAGCGCGTGCGCACTGACACGCCAGTAGCACGTCATCGTTTCACCCAAGTGTTCAGCAGGTGCTACATACAACATTCACTTACAAATTATATATTAGTTGTTACATATACACATGTACTCCATCAACAAATTAATACTTGTACATAGGTACTAATAGGCTTGTTTTCTTTATTAGGTATGCCAAGGAAATATAGTGTATATTTTTTTAGTTCCAAATGATTTTTGTCTTGTGATTTACACAAAGTTCCTAAGACTCAATATGTACTAGCTGCCATTAAAAAAAATTAAAATAAGGTTTTATTCACTACGTAATAAGTTAATAATTTTGTTTGTTTGTAATTTAGATTATGATAAAACAAATTGCCTGTATGTAATTCAAAGGTGTTTTTTTTGTTTGCACCACAATAGAATGAGGGATACTGGTAGCTATAGTATTAAGTGATTTAATGAGCATTTAAATCTTATGGATAATTTGTAATGTGATGATAATATTGATTTTTCATTGAACAAATACTTGGTAACATTGAAGATATATTACAGAATTCACTTATGAAATGTGTGGCCATAGAAAACTGTAGTTGTAAGTGGTTAACACCAGTTGTGATCAAACATCAGTAATGTCATACAAAGAACAAATGTACGAGTTGCCAATCGGTTGTTGTTAAATATATTAAAACTTGCATTTCATCTATGAAGTGATCGATATTTGCTTTTACGTATTACTTAATGTAATTTAAATGTACATTTTACATAATAATATTTGTTGTTGTTAAAATAAAACATGCCTGAAATTTATGTATTTTTATTTATTCTGCCATCCAGTTGATATTGTCGTGCGAGGAGTAGGTTTAGGTTCCAATAAATCCATGGTTTAGTTCTAACTAAACTAATAAAAAATTGTGGCTATATCTATATAGCCACAATTTTTTATGTTTTTAAATCCCTAGTGGTGGCCAATCCACACGAATTATAATTTTCTTTTCTATAATGTATATTTTTTTATAATATTTTAAAGTTTTATTCAGATAATCGGATAAAGAAAAATATTGGATTAGAATGAAAAACGACAACCTACGACTTGAGCTTTCGTTTTTTTTATTACTATCTAATATTTTTCTTTCTCCAATTTTTATGGCTGTGTTAAAGCTCGTGCCAACTTCAACCCAGACAATGGGTTTGGTGAGAACAGTAGTCTTCCACCATATATAACTCAAAAATATTATGATGTTTGATTTGTTAGCTTAGTTTCTGCTCTGAATAAGTGGCAGAATAATAGAATATTAGACAAATTAAAGAAAAAGAGGCAAGATGTGATTGTTTGTTTGTATTGAATAGGCTCCGAAACTAATGAATTGAAAAATTCTTTCAGTAAAAGGATAGCCCTATTATCGGGGAAGGCTATATACTATCATGCTACAACTAATAAGAGCAGAGTAGCAATGAAAAATGTTGCAAAAACGGGGAAAGAAGTTATCAACACCATGCGGGTGAAGCTGCTGATGGAAAGCTAGTCATATAATTATATAATATATAAATCAAAAATACTTATAACAAGACAAGATACCATAGATAGGTAAACAAAATAATATATAAATGATGTCATGCACAAACTTGAATGGATAGCTATTTAAATATGTGTGTGTGACGGGATAAGGTTACAAAGGAAGAGAAAAATACACACTGTGCCAACTCTCAAGTTAATTGGTATAAGTCATAAGGATAGGAGGATGATGATGATTTTCAATGTACACAATGTTCTTCACTATTGTTTTTGCAACTAAAACAACTTGGTGGTCCAGCCATAAGAAACTACACAATGATATAACAAACGGTACAATACCAATCCTTTAATGTGTCACAAAATTTTTAGTAACCATTTTGCTTACAACTATATTAACTAATTCTTCATGATTTCCACTTTTTAATTTATAAAAGTTACCTACATTCTTCATACATGTTAACTCCTTTAGAAGACTCATAGAACATAATTCTCCTTGGATTTGAGGTAATATCTCTTGACTGGCATCCCATTGATCAGTTACTAGAAAACAGATTAACAGATGTGTGTCTTTGTCTATACCAAACCTGCTTAAGCTTTGTGTAATGCTTCTTGATAGGGATAAATTATACAATATCTCGGAAAATACGGTTTTTGTTACCATAGCATTCTGTTTCTCAGACACAACAGCTCTATTTGCTGCAACAGCCACTTGGAAAGGGTCTAGTATTAAATTGGCCTTGATGGCAGCACAGCTCCAAACACCCTGGATAATGTTATTTCTAATAACTTCAACATTTTGAACATTTTTAAATAAATACATCTTAAGTGTAGTTTTAGTGTATGGATCTAGTTCCACTACATAGGGTTCTGGCGTCATATTGGCTATCTGAAAATAAATTATCTTAGTAAGGAACTGTTGGAGTTTGAATAGATTATTTATTCATTCAAAATACTAAAATTATCCAAAAACATTGTATCATATTTTCTGATACAAAACATACGCTCTAAAATGTCTTCGATTATAATATTCTCTTTCAGCTTCTTGCACCGTAAGTAAGTACCTATACAAAATATAAGCGATTCATTAACTTTTGTTTTACGTACTGAAATGCTCACAATTGTTATTTGAATTTAACTCTTATGAAGATAAAGACTTATTAGTTAGTTTGTACAATAGGTACACAACTGTTTCATTATGTGAAAATAAAATTATAATACCTTGTTGTTAAATTAGAGGTTATGTTGATTTGATAATAAATAAATTGTAGTTTAGGGATGTTGAAAAAATATCGATATATCGATATTATTTTTTCAATATATCGATATTTTTGAGCGATATTTAATATTTCGATATATCGATGTATCGATATAAAATTCCAAGTATCGAAAAGGTATCAAAATCGATATTTTTTTCAGAACAATAAACCGATCAACTTAAAACTAAATTTGTAATCTTTTAAAAATTAAAGTTAAAAGATTACAAATGACCTTTTTTTTTTTTTTGGCTGTTTTATAATTTAGTTTTAAGTTGGCCGATATATCGATATATCGATATTTTTTGAAAATATAAATATCGATATTGATATATTTTTTAAAAAATATCGATTCGATATATATCGATATTTTTTGAATTTCCGACATCCCTATTGTAGTTGGTCTCAGCTAGGGATGTTGAAAAAATATCGATATATCGATATTATTTTTTCAATATATCGATATTTTAAGCGATATTTAATATTTCGATATTTTTTTCAGACCAGTAAACATGTTTACGTTAAAAGATTATAAATTCCCTTTTTTTGGCTGTTTTATAATTAGGTTGTTTAAATTGGCCGATATATCGATATTTTTTGAAAATATCAATATCGATATTGATACTTTTTTTAAATCGATACGTTATATATCGATACTTTTTGCATTTCCGATATCCCTAGTCTCAGCTGACCATAGATATATAATATATATTATATATATATAATAATAATAATATATAATATGTATTATATTATCTATCCAGCTGACAGCAACCAGCACTCACAGCCAGTGTTGCCAGACGTTTTAAACTTGAACTTATGAAGTATTCCGAACGTCACAAAAATAAAAGAGTACGTTTAAAAAAAGTGAAGCTTGCGTCATCAAGGTTTGATTTTTAAATCTTAGTTTTTTAAGCCGTTTATTTTTTATGTGAATGGAGGTTGTGTTCGTGAGCCACGACGTAAACGTTGCGAATTTGGCCTCGCGTCCGCGACGTCTTCGCTGTGCAGCCACGGCATCTTGAGTCTTCGCGACGGATTTGCTGCATAGATATATAATATACTCCATAGATTGGAGATAAGAGTAAAAGAGAGCTACTGAAGTTAATGGCACTTTGGTGTGTTAGAAAGAAAAAGAGAATGACGCTGTAAACGTGACATTACATGTATACAATTGCGGTGAATAGGGGTTCCGGCAAATGTAAACCTGCGAAATTTTGGGATTATTTACGTGTAGTTAAGTGTGTATCCGTGTAATATTCATGTGATTACGATGGTAACTTGTGCAGTACCAGGTTGTAATTCTCAAAAGATGGAAAATCCACAGGATTATTAATTTAATCGGTATGTTTACTATTTGTTTACTATCATCATTTCTTAATAACTGTTACGTAAATGTGTTAGATTTGGAGAAAATATAATGCTAAATTTGTTTATTAGATCACTAAAATGCATTAGAGATCACGAAACAGTAATATTAAAGAAATAACAAATACGGAAATATGAGGGCATTTATAACCTCACTTTTAGTGATGGTCTTAATTTGTTTATATTGATGGTGTCGATTATCGACTTTTGTGGTCCGTGAACAACATGTCGGTATAATATAATATTATTTGTCGATTATCATAAAGGCCACTCAGAGTCTGAGGTGCATTTAGTGAAGGTAAACTAATTTACGTACGCAATTTAGACCATAGTCGTAAATTCAGATCTCGCAAGTTCATGCACTGAAAAAATCTCATAGTTAGGTAGATAGATACCTACTTTGGATGAAATTTATGAGATTAAGTTATTATTTGCAGATTTCCCATAAATCCAGTAAAAAGTGATTGCGCATGTTAAATAGACAAAATTGGAATCCGCACAAACATTCAACAATAAGCAGTTAACACTACCATGAGCACTGCTTATCAACAGGAGGTAAAACAAGGCGAAAACTATAAAGTGGTTCTGTTTTAACTATTTGTCGTAAGAAAATAAGAAATATACATTTTTATATTTACATAAATATATTGAAAAATGAGTGTTTCAATATGTACAGCCAAGATTATAAAATTATTGATAGATATTTTACTGTACACGAGTTACCTGTACATATTTTTTAGTAATAATTGTAATATGAATAGTAAATATTTTTGAAATCTGTGTTTTATTTAAGGATTTTTCTGGCCTTCTCCAAGATTTCTGATTACATACTAGATACTTGGCAGTTTTGTGTATTCTCACTTGACCAGTGGGATGCCACTGGTCTCCCCCATATTTTAGTCATTTAGTGGGACAAATGAGAAAAAATATTGTTGAATTAGTGCTATTCCCCACACTTAAATATTGTATGCAGCAGTAAACAGATATCGTCCACCGTTATCGATATCGATATTAAACCTATTAACTTCAGGCGCAGCACTTTTAACGCACACATTAAAATGTCACACACACAAACAATTGGTTTTTAGTCTCATTTTTTTACTGACATTGCCAATCTATGGAATTATATATATCTATGATTTGCTGGGCCGCTCTGCTGGCCGCCCCGTCCATAGACATATATATAGCTCTTTGGCCCCGTCCCGCAGCCGTTCACAAACCGCTAGGTAGTCAGTTCACTAGCAGTTAACATTTGACAACTTAACACATGCTTGACATTTGACAAATGACAGTTAAACTTGACTGTTGCTTGGTTGTTGAATTGTTGGACATACTTGACAAAGTTGATTTTTATAAAACTCTTTTTAAATGCGATAAGAATAATCAAGAATCACGCGACGTGACGAAAATTATTTACTCTACGCAATGTGATAGGTACCTACTTATTGTATCATTAGTATACAAAAGTAGTAATCAGTTGAAATAAAGATAGCAAATCAACTTTACTATTTTTACAGAATGTTGTTTCCAAGTTTTATTAAATTCAGTTCAATAATTAGAAATGGGTCAGTGCGTTTATTAGCGACGAGAACGCAAACTGAAAATGTGTGTCCGGTTGTATATGAGAAGTTACTGGGGACAGACAGAGGCATCGCTCTTTATGGATTAAACAGCCCTAAAGACCGCAATGCACTTGGCTTTGACATGATCGAGGCTATGAGAGAAGTGAACCAGTTAATCAGGGAAGACACTAAGGTCTCTGTCGTCATACTGCACAGCATAGTGCCTGGCATATTCTGTGCTGGTAAGAATTTAATTATCTTATTCTATAATGAATATGAATACTTATGCAAAGTTTTATACCTAGAACAAGTGAAGGAAAAAGTGGGGAGTAAGTTGTGCCAAGAGATTAATCGGAAGGCAGAAGATAGAGAACAGTGGAGGTTGCTCTACCTATGAGCTGAGCTCTTAAAATTAAAAAGATAAATGCTTAACTTGGACTGATATTTTTATTCCAAATTGACAAATTATTCTCAGTTGTTCACATAAAAATATATTTCCATACAATGATTTCATACATAAATATTAGTTATTTAGAATTCAATTTACATCTTTAATTCACCTACTGTATATTTTGAATTTTACAATATACTATATGATGAAAATAATATATTTTTTAGAAGTTGGAAAAGTTTTCCCAATACCTTAATTGCTGCATAAAATTAACATTGTGTGGTGTGCTTACATTAACATGAAATGTAATTACTTGACAATCTAAACTAGTCTGTAAAAGCAAACTGGAGGTATTTGTAGCTAACTTTCTTAAACATTCCATTAAATGCCTAATGGCATTAAGACCACCTGTGTACCAATTGTGCATTGTAATTTTTAGGTTTTTTGATATGACATGTCAAACTTAAAATATTTATTGGTTCCATGTTATAAAGAAAATTTGGGTAAACATGAAACCTTATTAAGGTACAGCTGAATTCCTAGTTATCATTGATACTAACATCTACATAAAAATAATATTATATACATGAAATAAAATTATGATATGTAAACTAAAATTTAATTAGAATGATTAAATATGAGACTTAAAATGAAACTGAAGATCTAAGAACAAATTGTATTATTAATTATTTAATTCTTATTTATATACCATGTTGAATATTTGCACTACTATAAATGCTAAAACTATCTGTATGGATAACATTGAGATCATCATTGGAGGAAACAAGTAGAGAAAAGTAAAAAAACAATTTTACATAAATACAGTATCTGTTTTGTTCTATTCGTATGTATGTATTTAGTTGGTGACTACCATAGCAATACTGCTTATTGAAACTGAATAAATTTTAGCATATGAAAATATTCATATTCAAGACTGCAACCAGAATGTTGAGATTGTATATTTATTTCAAAGGTGCCAACTTGAAGGAGCGTTTAAAGATGACTGATGATGAAGTTGCCAATTTTGTTCGTGGTTTGCGGGCAACATTTGTAGAAATTGAAGATATGCCTATGCCAACCATAGCAGCTATTGAAGGTGTAGCAGTTGGTGGAGGCTTAGAACTTGCCCTGGCTTGTGACATCAGGGTGGTGGCTGAAACAGCCAAGTTGGGGCTTGTGGAGACGGGGAGAGGCCTCATCCCTGGTGCTGGAGGCACTCAGAGACTTCCCAGGGTGGTGAATATCAATATTGCTAAAGAGCTAATATACACTTCAAGAATTGTCAGTGGGAAGGAAGCTAAAGAATTAGGTTGGTATGATTATTACTTAGTCTGAAATTTTTTTTTTTCTTTTTAGAAGTAGGTATATTTCTCTCTCCATTTATTTCTGTTCCAAGTTCTTGCAACTTAACATGTTGCTTACTTACTACTAGCTTTTCATGTTGACGCCAGTGATACTTCGCCAACATAGGCACCAGCAAAATACAGAAAACTGCTATCTCTGCCCATCCCCAACATTATAAACTTATACTGCTGAACCAAACTGGCGTTAACATTCACCTGTATCAGCCCAGGAGAGAAGTGCTCAGATTTTCTTCGTTTTAATTATCTGTCATTTTTAAAATAAAAATATAATCTAATTCTAAAATTTCTTCAAATTCTATAATTTTCAGGTTTAGTAAATCATGTGGTACCACAGAACAGCACAAACAACGCAGCATTAGAAAGGGCGCTGTCCTTAGCGCGTGAGATTACGCCTAACGCGCCCATCGCCCTCCGCTGCGCTAAGCAAGCAATCAATGAAGGCACACAGCTCAGCATTAAAGAAGGCTATGAAGTCGAACAAAAGTGCTATGAAATTAACATTCCTACAAAAGATCGCCAAGAAGGCATGATGTCCTTCATAGAAAAGAGGAAACCAATTTATGAAGGACAATAATGCTCAACATTTAATAATTAGATGTAGGTGTAACACAAGTCAACATAATGATTTGTGATTTATTTTTTTATCATGGTTTTATAAATTGTTTATTATGCATAAGCATTTCATGATTTTATAGTTTTTTAATAAACTGTTAATAATAATGTTCATTTATTTACTTAAAATATTAGTTTTTTAACGGGAAGTAGTTACTAAACAAAAATGGGCACAAGTAGAGCTTCTTTTACAAGATCTGTGTTAGCTACGATACAGTATTTACGATAATATTAAAGCGTAGCTATTTTCTTTCTTAACAGCAAGACAAACACAATTGTGTTCATCACATTATATTATGCATTCTGTAGGAACAGGGATGTCATTGGCTAACATCAGTTACTTACTTACCAACATAATTTTAAATAAAATATACCATGTAAGTTGTACAACACACTACAAGCTTCCTACCAGGAACTAATAAATAATCTTGATTACATAATAAAATCAATATTTTTTATCATTTGTGCCTCCCTGAGCATAAGGGCTGTGATTTGATTAGGAAATAACTTGTAATCTTAGTATGGAAAATGCTTAAAAAAATACAAAAAGATAATAAATAAATTGTTGTTAACTGCCTAGTGGCTGTGATAGAGGTCTAGGGTTCTATTCCCAGATTAAGCAGTGTTAGCAGCTCGGAGTTTCGATTTGTGCCTGGTTAACGGCAATAGACTCACCTCACCCTCTAATACTTGGAATGTAAACACACTGGCAAACTGGATGTATGTGTAAATTAATACTCCTCTGTGTAACCCTTCAGGGAATAAAGGTGTGATGAAAGGTTCATAGAATGTCACAATTTTATCAGTATTGACTTGATTATAAAAATATACCAGTGTTATCTATACAGTTATCTGTAAAGTTTACTTATTATAACAATAACAATTCCAGTTTTACTTATCTATATGGTTATTTGTAATAACTACATCAGTAGGTATAAAACAGCATTGGTGAATTAAAAAAAATAGACTGAAAGCTCATTGATATTTATAAAGCAATAAAATCATTTACAATATGGTACAGGTTTCAATAGTTATTCAATATTTAGGCACTTCACTAGTTGTTCTTTGGTATCATTGGGAGATGTGACCTTGTGCCCAATGGTCCGTGAGTCTTTGTAAATCTCATAGTCATTACCACCTGGCATTGTTTTGTCACCAAAGAAATGAATTTCTTCAAATTGCTGCTCTGCAACATGGCCAAGACAGTAGGTCTTGTCCCAGCCAGTGGGGAATACATCTACACTGATCTGTCCTCCAAGGGCGAATGTCAAGCCAGAACCTTCAAATTCACTTTCCAAAGCGTCTACAAACTTCTGTCTTATTGAATGAACAGAATCATATTTTACAAACTCGTCTCTCTCTGCCTGACTGCACGACCGCCCAACCGGACAAATGTTGATCATACTTGATCGAAACTCTACAAAGTTACCCCGCTTGGCTGGTAGTTCAATCTTAGACATGTATCCAAGGGCGAAATTTATAACTCTCTGTAGAAGCTTCTCTCCAAGGTAACTAAGAATGCTCTCTGAACTTATCAGCTTGCCGCCCCGGTACTGCACCACTCCATTTTCACAGAACACATAGTCAAACTTAGCAGCCACTTCAGCCCCATCCATTTGTTCTACTATTTTGGCGTAGTCGGACCCACTGACGAGTCCTACGGCCACTTTAGATAACACTTTGTCTATTAAAAACGTTTTAAGTTCCTCCGTAATAACTTGCCGGGGCTTTGTAAGGGTTCCATCCACGTCAAAAAGATACAAAATTGATTTCCGAGTAGCCATCGCTTTTGAGGTAGGTACTAAAATAAAATATAAGTATTTGTTATTGGAATGATTTAAATTTTGGAGGCAAAGCGGAGCCGGTCGATAAGTAGGGCACCGGCAACGACCGTAAACTGTAAAGTGCCAACGCTTCACTCACTGGGGACACGTCAAAACAGTTCTGCAGTTTGCTGACTGCTTTGTTTCATGTTTGTTACTTTTGTTAGTGTGAGAGGAGTTGAGCAACATGAGAAACGAACCCGGCTTTGTTTACGCACTACTGATAAGTTTATTAGTCACCGAAACTGTATTATCGGCTAAGTCGGGCAATGTTCTTATATTATTCGGTAAGTTTTTCAGTTTTCCTTATCATTTTGACAGCCATGTACGTGTCGTTCTCCTTCTCGTCCATAGTCTTTTCAATAGTTTTCAATCATTTTCAATTTCATTCACACACACATGTTTATTGTCATGATTTTATAAACGTGGGCGCAATGTAGGTATTAAAGTACATTAATTGTCCTGCAATTTTTTTTATGGGTAAATTTTAGCAAGGCAAATTAATATGCCTAGTCATTTTTTGTATTTTTTTTATGTTTGAGATTTCAAATCTTCAAGCGTTTTCAAGTTTCCAATTCCACAAAAATGTGAAAAATTTATGAATGAACTACAATGTTTTTTTGTCTCACCACACCAGATAGCGCAACAGTTGAATAAGGTCCTGAAGTATGGCTGCCAGTTTGTTAATTTATACGCGCGTGAAAACCAAGTTTACATTTAAATCATATTTAATACAATAGAACCGTAGCGTAAACACCAGCCATGCCAGCATGCCACAGTGTTGTGCAGTTCCGTTTTGTTAGAAAAGAAGTAGTTAATTTGAAATAGTCAAATCTGCCGCTAGAGGCGCTTGTGTAACTCGAGGTCTTCGAAATGTCTTTTCTTGCTTGTGGGTTCATTTTTAATTAAAATAATGTTTGCTGAAAGTATCGGCAGATTGTCATAACTCAAAAAAATGTGAATATTTGGCAATAACTCAAATTAATTATGGCAAATATGAATTATGAGTCAACGTATGTCAGTGATTTAAAAGGGGAGCTAAGAAAAAGAAGAGCAGAGCAGGATCTGCGCAGCAGAGTGACATGGCCGATATATTTACGCTACGGTTCTATTGTATTAAAAATATAATTTAAATGTAAACTTTGTATTCACGCGCGTAGCAACAAATGTTGAGTGCCATACTTCAGGACCTTACTCAACAGTTGCGCCACCTGGTGAGACAAAAACGATACTCATTGATTGAACTTACGATTGCAATATTGAATTGCAATTTTAATTTGAATTTAATCATTATTTTAGAAATAACTACAGATAGTGAAATAGTTTCACTGTTTATAGATAGACGGAAATTATTAATAAATTGACAGATTAAATACAATAAAAATGCTAGCACATTTTACATGAAGTATGTATAGATAGATACAAGAACTCGTTATGGTGTTTCAGCTGATGACGGAGGTTTTGAGTTGGGCGCGTACCTAAATAAAATATGCCAAACTCCGAACATCGACGCACTAGCGAAGCGTGGAGTAATCTTCAATAATGCCTTCACTTCAGTCAGCAGTTGCTCACCAAGGTAGTATTGTACGAGTAGGAGGGGTTGGTACTGTGTGTCAAATCTGTCAAAGATGACCTGTCAGATGCCGCATCTGTGCACGAACCAGCGGTTTTTGCTAACCGGCCGCAGGTTCTGTGCACAGATAGGGCATCTCTTTTACAGGCCGGCCCACTTACTAAAAGTGTATTAAGCAATACACCGCCAGTATAAAAGCGAACCGTCTATTGTATGTATAAGCTTTCATTACAATGAAAGGTCCGCTTTTATTGCAAAAATGAAATTATGATTATTATTATACTGCATTTCCAATTATTATCTAAAATGTCGCATCGGTGATGATTTCGATGAGACGACATCGCCGCCACCTTGTGACACCAAATAAAACCAAAGACGTCACAGATGAGACATAAAGCGGAGACTTCACTCTTCACAAGCGCCTCTAGGGGCGGATTCATACGCGATAGCCCTCATTGGGAGAGGACAGTTCTCGCCAAAAGAAAAAAGAAAAATATTGGAGAAAGAAAATTTTTACATTGTAATAAATAAAAACGAAAGCTCAAGTCGAAGGCTGTCATTTTAAACCATTTTAATCCGAAAATTTTCTCTTGGATTTTTACGTCCGGGATAAAATTAGCTCGTGCCAACTTTAACCAGGACAATAAGTTTGGCGAGAACTGTAATAACATAATTTTGTATAGCAATAGCAACGTAGAGGGTCGCACAAAGTCACGTGAAGATCTCAATAGTACTAAGAAAGAGCTTGTTGTTCCAACAATAGTTTTGAAGCCTATCGAGGTTATCTTGAAGAAGTAGACAGACGGTTATGTTTTTGCAGGAAATATAAATTTTCATGTCATCCGCACATAGTTATATATTATACATATCTATGCATCTGCATAGAGCAAAAAGTGAAAATTCCTATAACAGTGTTTAATATCGTTAATAAACACGATAAAGAGTAGAGGACCCCAATAGATCCCTGCGGTACTCCAAACCTAACAACTAGTCTCTCTGAGACCGCCTGTCTATATATCCACTGGCGCTACTCCTAGGCTGAGATTCAGAGAAAAGACTCAGCATGAACTTACGCTTCCGTATGTCAAATTGTAATACAAATTTGACATACGGAAGCCTTACTTTACGCTGAGCATCGTCTCTGAATGTTAGCCCTAATTTCTTAAACCATGGATTTTCATGTGGTTTTCACCAATCGACAGAGTGATACAAGAGGAAGGTTTATGAGAATAATTTATTAAATGTTTAGATGTCGGAAAATCAAACCGACTAGGAACTTTAGAAAACAATTTCTAATCTCTTTGAAATAATAATATAATAAAACAATGTATGACGGAATTGTATCAATTATATTTTTTTAAATGTTAGGTACACTTTAGATTAATTTTATCTAAGGGGCATACAATAAAGTGGCATAAATAAAACCTAATGTGGTAATTGGATACTAATTTGAAAGCACAGTTACGATATCAAGCCTTAGCAAATATGATAGTTAAGTAGCTTGTTAAGCATTACATACATCATGCACATTATAATTGCCCTCTATGCTATCGCAAAATTGAAACCGGAATGCCGCATCTTGAATTTATTTGTAATAAGTATTACGCTCGAAGGTTTGTTACAAAATAGCCTTGAAGAACGGAACAAGGGTAGGGAGACTTTTGCCCTATTCTCAAAAAGGCAAATTATATGTATAACTAGCTTCCCGCCAGCGGCTTCGCCCGCGTGGTATGTTATAATACATATAAACCTTCCTTAA
The DNA here is from genome assembly GCA_946251955.1 of Acronicta psi. Classification (NCBI taxonomy): domain Eukaryota; kingdom Metazoa; phylum Arthropoda; class Insecta; order Lepidoptera; family Noctuidae; genus Acronicta; species Acronicta psi. The sequence goes on along the minus strand of OX276477.1, from coordinate 264,593 downwards.
GAATCACTCTATCTATTAAAAAAAACCGCATCAAAATCCGTTGCGTAGTTTTAAAGATCTAAGCATACATAGGGACAGACAGACGGCGGATAGTGACTTTGTTTTTATACTATGTAGTGATACGACATCACATTAGAAACCTCTAAATTAATCAGTGTTTCTCTACTATATTATGCATGTATTATACATATAAACCTTCCTTAAGTATCACTCTATCTATTAAAAAAAACCGCATCAAAATCCGTTGCGTAGTTTTAAAGATCTAAGCATACATAGGGACAGACAGACGCGGCGGAGGACTTTGTTTTATAATATGTAGTGATTATTCTGGGTTCACGGTAATGTAATAGAGTAGTAATGAAAAAATGTACTTACCTATATCGCATTGACACGATGCCGCAGCCGCGCGGCGCTGCTGACGGGCACGCCGAGCCACCAGAACGGCATGTACGGGCTGCACCGGGGCGTGCACCACTTCAACTCGTTCGACGCCGTCACCAGCTTGCCCAACTTGCTGAAAACCTACGATGTTATGACTGGTACGTACAAGTTGCTATAGGTACGACTATGATCAACTGATGATTTATACAATAAGGGGTTAACAACGCCTTGAAAATGGTGCAGCGTTGAAGCCAGTGTCCCGTTGTGGCCTTATTATTTCCCGGGTTGTGTAATTGTTAGTTGAAAATAAACTTGAATACAATCGTCCCTCACCATCTAGGCCTCGCTCGCTATCAGTCTGCCGCCTAACGCATTTTTACAACACCAATTAATTAAGCTGTAATTAACTGCAGCTACACACAATAAAAACGACGAACGTTTAATTTACTTTTACAGGTATTATCGGTAAGAAGGACGTCGGTCCCGGCGCACTGTATCAGTTCGACTATGAGCAGACAGAGGAGAACAACCATGTGAACCAGGTCGGACGCAACATCACGCACATCAAACTGCTCACCAGAGAGTTTCTCGCTAGAGCTAATCAAGACAACAAGTAAGATTCCTTTTTATACAACAACTTTTTATTACAATAGTGATGATTTCAATAGTGTCGTAGATAGTAGAATAAGTGTGAGCCCAGTGTGAGCTTCTAAGAGTGCGCTCTTAGAAATCCTGTGTGGTCTAGATGTCGCTATTTTATTAGCTATATTATCAGTAGCTTTAGCAGAAGTTGGAACTGAAAAATCAGTAACGAAGAGTTCATTAATAATTTTTAGTTCCAACTTGAAGACTGTTTGTAATGGACTGAGAACTGAAACTGTATATTTCTCGGATCTAGTTTGTTCCACCAACTGATTGCTTTTGTGTCAAGACCACACTCTGACTAAATTTTGCAGATCTATAAGTATAGTATTGATGTTACCGTATTAATTACATTTCTCGTATTTTCATCCCTCAAGACCGTTCATGTTGTACGTGAGTTTCCACGACCCGCACCGCTGCGGTCACACTGAGCCGCAGTTCGGTCCGTTCTGCGAGCGGTTTGGTTCCGGCGAGGAAGGCATGGGCCTCATACCCGACTGGCATCCCATATATTACCAGTGGGAGCAAGTGCAACTACCATATTTTGTGCAGGTAACAAGACGGTATATAGGTACCTATACTGGCGCGACCTAGTTATATTGAGATGTCACCATTATTTTTAATGTATATTTTCAGCGACTGCTACATTCGAGGATTGTGTTTGATTCCCGGCTCGATATTGGGTTTTTCTATGAAATTCTCAGTAGATCGGAGTTTGGATTTGTGTCCGGTTATTGGCAATAGTCTTGCATAGTATAGTAACATAGAGTTCCATAGTAGGTACATATGATGAGTGGGTGTCTGTCCCTCTGCCTAACCTTCGGGAAATAGAGGCGCAACGTAACGTATGTTCATGTTATGTTATATTTTTAGGACACCGAAGCAGCGAGAAGAGATATTGCTGCACGATACACGACCATGTCACGGCTCGATCAAGGTGAGGTGGAACATAATTATAATATATCTTGGAGGACATTTTCCTCACAAAGTTCCAGTTCCCAGGTTTATTGAAAAAAAAAACCTGAGAACATAATAATAATTCATTCATTCCAGATCATAAACCAGTACCTACTATTGATATTTGATTTACCAAATAGTTTTAATAATGCCAGATAGTAATAATAAAAACACAACGCCGTGTTGTATCACAGGTGTGGGGTTGGTGCTCAAAGAGCTGGAGGAAGCTGGACATTTGAACGACACCCTCGTCATATACACTTCTGACAACGGTATCCCCTTCCCGTCGGGCCGCACCAACTTCTATGACCCTGGCCTCCGGGAGCCGATGATCATCGCCTCTCCCAAGCTTGACTCGAGGAAAAACGAGGCGTCGTTTTCCATGGTCAGCCTGCTGGACGTCATGCCCACTGTGCTGGACTGGTTAAAGATCCCGTTTGAACAGGAGACCAATGAGATATTGCAGTCGGATACACCGAAAAGTATACTTCCAATTTTAGAAAAAGGTTAGTGATGTGATGTGGTCATGTGGCAGCGAGTACGAAGAAGAGAGCAGCTAAGTCGTAGTGAACATAAGACGGTTCCGGTTCCTTTACTAGAAGCAACTCGTCACTAGTTACCCCCGTATTATTGTTTCGAATGTTCCGTCATACCTAATTATCATCAGTATGTTTGAGGCAGGATGAAATATTTTTGATGTGATCATAATTTTCCTACGTAGTTTAATGTGGTCTTAATTTTTAGAGCCACCGTACTCAGAGGACGAAGCAGTGTTTGCGTCTCAGACTCATCATGAGGTCACCATGTACTATCCGATGAGGGCAGTGCGCACGCGGCGCTACAAATTGATACACAATCTCAACTTCGGGATGCCCTTCCCGATCGACCAGGACCTATATGTGTCACCTACATTTCAGGTTAGTATTTCTGCGGAAGCCGTTATTCACAGCACACCACGATATAAATTATTAACAAAATCATAGAAGTTCGCGATGACGCGTGACGACGATGGCATTATCTTTCTATAGGCCCGTTCTGATGGCTAGCGCCAACTTCAGCCCAGGCAAAAGATTGGAGTAAAACAAAAACTCGCGTTTTCAATTTGAATTTAGGCCCAAAGGATTTAATTTATTTGTCCAAAATTTATGAAAATAAAATAAAGACGACTAGAACCGCCGTATTTTCGTTGGGTTAAAGATTATTAGATAATATAAAATAAAATGACTCGACTCAGACCAAGAAGTTTACCAATATATTGGTAACTAGCTTTCTGCCAGCAGCTTCAACCGCGTAGTCTTATAAATTACAGCTTATGTTATTCGGTAGAGATGTAACTTTCTAATGATGAAAGAACTTTTGAAATCGGTCCAGTAGTTTTTGAGTTAACCCTAAACATACAAATCTTTTCTCTTTTTAATATTGCAGGATCTGTTGAATCGCACGCGCAGCAAGCAACCACTGCCGTGGTACAAGTCGTTGAAGCAGTACTACTACCGGCCGGAGTGGGAGTTCTACGATATCCGCGCGGATCCCGCTGAGAGTAGAAATTTACACGGTATGTACCTATGTACCACTTTTAGAAGCGATAATTTGAAATTTCGTTTTGTTGCTCGATATTTACAGTTCTAGCGGCTGGATGTAAGTTGCGCATACCTACAGAACGAACGAATATAAAGTTGCGTAAATTGAGCCACGTCTGGTTGGTCTCGGCATCAACTGAACTGGGAGCGGCTGGGCTGATGTATTATCTATGGGGCTGGGTGCTGATACATTAGGTTTATTGACTCACCTTACATTCCACTTCGTCCGTAGAGGCCACAAAGGTGATCTGTATGATAAGAGCTGCGTGTTCCAGGCAAGCCGTCCCTGGCGGGCGTGGAGAGCGCGCTGCGCTCGCGGCTGCGCGGCTGGCAGCGCGCCACGGCCGACCCCTGGCGGTGCGCGCCCGCCGCCGTGCTGGAGCGCGCCGACTGCCGCAGCCTGGACAACGGACTCCCACTGCAGTAGATATTACTACCATCAATAAACACGCTCCGAGTTACTTTACACGCAACGCAGATGATGATACTTACATAAGTTACGTTGATGTTTGATTACGAGTTGTAAAACTTAGAACAATTTACTAAATCGTAAGAAACTCTGTTTTATAGTCTGTCTGCCAATCTTAAGGATTTCGCAAACATCATAATCTGAGCATGATACACTAACTACTACTACTTTTTTTAAGTTTGGAAGGTAGGTAGGTATCTATTTCAACTGTAGATAATGTTTGAGCTCTCTATTTTTTTTTTAATAATAATATATAATTCCCGTTATGTAAAATTTAACTATAAACAGGGCCGCAGGTGACTACACTCTATATTTTTCTTTTATTTTCTTTAGCAATTACTATTACTTAACATAATTTTGACGTTAGACAGATATACTTTTTATAACGTTCGTGAAAAAAAAATGTAGGTTTTTCCTCATATTTTTTTTCTCTAAATAGCTAATATTTTTTTCGTCTATAAAAACCACTTTCTATGAAAAGTCGTAGAACAAAATACGTTGTTAAATCTTACAAAGTATTTTTTTATTTTTAATCTTAGATAGGCTTGCGCTTTACCACAACTCGCTCTCTAAGCTTTAAATAAGCTTTTCTTTTTTTATGTAGGTAAGTAAGGCATTTTTTTATGTACGTAAGTAAGTACCGATTATATTTCCTTATTGCATATCGCATTTAGTGAAAAGCTGTTAATTTGAAATTACAGAACTTCAATTTTATTTATTTGTATAGACAATTATAAGTGTATAGATAACAAGATCTAAATACGATAGCGTTATTATAGCCATTATAACGTTATTTTTTTAACGTTAACACGTTTCTCACCTCAAATTGTACTGTTTTAATCTATGGTTTTATTAAATTATGGAAGTAAATATAAACAATTTTTTTTTTGAAGTTTCCTTTATTTCTTGTTTTGGCATTCCAAGACTTTGGTAAAAAGTAAATAACGTAAACAGTTTGTAAAACATGTTGTATAACATGTTGCAGTGTAATATAAGTACCGACAACATGTTAGTTTGAAAGTTTTAGAGGATGGTACAACTAAGATGTATAACTTGGTCAAATAACGTTACTAATACTATTTATTACAATTAAATTATCAAATACAATAATTATTTATTAGCTGCATTGTTAGATGAAAATTATTACTAGAGTATAACTTATTTATTAGTTCATACAAACTGTAATGTTGCTCACTTTTTGTGTGATTAGATGACAACTGCAGGATTAAAGGTAAAATTCCTTAACATTATCATCATTAAATTATCAATAACTTACACTACTACTATTAATGACACTGTAATATATGTATAAATAATGTGTAAGTAATATAGTATTAGGTAGGTACACAATAGACAATTAAATATAAATTAGAAACATGATACGACGAGTCTGTGGTGTGTGTGTGTGTGTGTGTGTGTGTCTGTATGTGTTTACAAAAAAGTATATACTTAAGTATTATATCATTATCAAGCTCTGCTTAGTTTGGGACTAGATGGTGCTGTGTAAAAATGTCCAAAGATATTTATTATTAAATGTGACATGTCCAAAAAGTCAATAATGATAAAATTAAATCCAATTTGGCTTTCTTACATCCCCTTAATCCAAATAATTAAAAACCAGATTAGTAAACCACTTAAAAACCTATAACGAAAAATAAAAATCATTTAAACACAGAACAACAATTAACAAGTTTTTAACAATTTTATCACTTTACTTAAACAAGTTGTATAAATAAGTGGTAAATACAGGAATGCACATTGATGCACTAGAGGACTTTGTTAATACAGTGTCTCAACAGGACAGCAGGCAGAAGTTCAACTTAGTACTCAGTTGTAACCATCCCAGAAAAATGACCCACTGTAGGAGGAGAACCTACCAATAATATAAGCAGTCTGACCTGCTGCGATACTAATAATATTCAAAAAAGTAGTTAGACAATAACAATATGTAGTTTTTAATACTGATGATTAATACTTAATAAGTAATAGGTAGTTATATAATATAAATATTAATAAACTACTTTCCAATACTTTAGATGTACTTTATGGTAAAGTAGATTCATTCAAGATTACTTAAAAATTAAATAAGACAAGGCAGATTCCTCATTAGACCTTACATGACAAAAAACACTTGCTGTCTGTGATCTCTATGATCTCTAGTAATCTTCATAGAGTCTGTCAATGTTTGCCATCTGCATAGCCAGTTTTTTGTCTATGGTGTGAACATTCAGCATCTCCCTTTCAGTCTCCAAAGCCTGGAAAACCATAAATCATTTATATCTATACTTATTATATAACTAGGTACAGTTTGTGAACTTCCAGGGGTAATCTCTGGTGTAAAAAACTTTGACCGTTAAAACGGTACATCCTCCCTGAGTGTTATAGAAAACTTTTTACATAAAATTATACTGTACCTGAAGCAAAGCGAGGGCAGATCACTAGTTCTCTACAACATAACAAACTTTTGATGTTCTTCTAGTCTAGTGTGTCACAATATGCAATGACAGCTCATGGATTTACCTTCTCTCAATTAAGGAGGCAAATAAAACTTGTGGGTATCACTGACATGCATGACAATTCTAAAAATGCTCTCTTCCATACATACAATCACATCTGTATGCCCCCAGTGGTAGAACACAACTGTATTCCTTGTAGGTCCATCATCATGATTAATACTAAACTATGTGGTGTAATAAATTAAGTTTTTGAAAATATATGCTCACCAGTGCCATGATTTGGTCCAGTCTCTTTGTCTTTAGGTAGAAGGTTTTTACAAATAACAGCAAATATACATATATTATAAGGACAAATACTACAAACATGGCTTTCATCTTGGATGATGATATATGAATCATCTTGCCCTGTAACATAACAACCAAAATAATGTGGACAGGCCAAAATCCTTATTGTGTTAATGAAACCAATATGGTGGTGTTACTGTGTTAGTGCATAACATACCAATTTTATTTATTGCTGGAGCACCACATACAAAATTATACAAACAACATCATAAATAAATATAACAACCTAGACAGTTTCATTCCACTAATAATCTGAATCTGAATGCAGTAAATTTTTTTCCAGCGATTCGATATTTTATACAGTGGGTGTAGAACATAAGCTGTAGGCATTAGTAAAATAACTTAAATATACAAAAATGTGTGCCTACCGGTTTTACGACAACCTCCGGGACTTCCGCCACGAAGTGAGACATTCAGAATAAATTGAGTTTGTTTATAAGAGACTGTGTTCGAAATAAAATACCACCCGTTCTTCGTAAAGCTAATTGCTAATGAAGAAAATTATATAAATTTTAGATACTAAAAGCCGAAGCAATTATTTTATTTACCAATTACAACTTTAAAATTGTATACAATAATACAATAAAATATCACTTATGAGACGTCACTCACTGATACTGACTGACAGTGACAATTGTGACATGACATGAAGGAAGGAGTCACAAAATTGACAATGTGGTGGAATGATATTTGTCGCCATAAATTCTTTCTACGATTTTTAATACTCCAATTTAAATTAAAAATAAAAATAAAAATTTAAATTTATGGTCAATACATATGAATGTAGTACAGTCAGCAGCAAAAGTGGATAAGCAACTAGGTACCTAAATAATCTTCACAATCAAGGTTTCCAAAACTATCAATAAGATATCATCGTCATCGTCTTCCTGCCCTTACCTCAACTTATTTAGGGTCGGCGCAGCCTATCCTTTTTTTTCATTCATGCCTGTTAGCCGTCACCTGCTCTTTCATATCGACCTCTATACAAGGTGGAAGGGACATCGACGCACATCCGAATACCATGAGTTCAGTACATGATTCTGGACGCCCCTGCGTTGAAATTTTCCGTAACTTTTTTCATCAATTTTCCATTTTTTTCTGCATTTTTTTTACTTGAACTTGTAAAAAAACATTATTTCTATCTACCCAAATTAGATTTATAATTAAAAAATCATTATTTCATTTATTTCACTCAAAACAGCAATGTAAATAAAACTCAAAAGAGTACTCAGTCAGCTGTTCCGCTTAAAGTTCACTTGCAAGGTCAATGTCGGCCTAGTACCTAAACAAGACGAGCGCTTCCCTATTTTATGCGCACCGACATAGGCCGCGCGCGGCGCGTCGGCTCAATTCAAAGGAGCGCGAGCGGCGAAATGCAAAATTCTTTTGTATTTCGCTGATTTTGAAATGATTTTTTAATAGTTCCTAGTTTTCGCTCGTGGAGTGCAAACGTATGTGCAGTTTGTCGCGAATTTGCGATCTTATCGTAAAGGTATCAAAATAAAAAGTAATTTTCTTAGTGTGTGTGTGTGTACTTGTGTCTGTGTATTGTTATTGTTTTGATTTCGAAAAATTTAAATTGCATTCCGTACAATAGGTACTTTACTGCCCGTGAATATGGGAATTATGCTCATGTTCTATGGCGCAGCACATGGAAAAAGTCAGTGAGTTTATTAATAATACCTACATTAGGTACTCTGAATCTGTTTTATGGAAATAAGTTTATTTCCTCGCATTTTCATATCCTTTTTGGTATAAAATACCTGTTATCGGTTATAAAATTAATAAACTTGACTTTATGATTGTGGTATCAACGTTTAGGTGATGTTTTGTAGGTAGGTATCACGAAAACAACGGTCGCGGTCTCACGGCAACTCGCGGCGGTGACTTGTGTGTAAATAGGTAGGTAGTTGCGGATCGCGCGTGATAACATTCACCGCGGAGCGTGATCGCGTTGTTAGCAATACACTGCACGCTCAAAAATGACCATATCTGTAACCGGTCATTTTCTACATGAATGACCTAGGTCATTTTATTTTTGACCTTGAGTGAAACCTTGTCACGACGTTTGTGCGTCGATGTCCCTTCCACCTTGTATAAAATATTATATTATGCTTTTTGTCGTAGTTCACGCAACTTTTCACGACACAACACACGCAGAATTTCACTAAGCGTCTGTAGAACTAAAATGCAAGCACGTCTGCTTATTTGTACAAACAGGCGCTTAGTGAAATGCTTATTTGAAATATTTTTTGTTAATATAAGCGTTTCTCTTGGTATATTTCACTGAAAAAAATAAAGAACACAAAAGAAACATTTATTTGGTTTATATTTAAGAAGATTCTGGGTATCCTACCAGAAAATATATACGAGGCCGGGCTGCAACTTATACGGTACTGCCCGGTCACAGACATGCTTTTTTACAATATATATTTGTGGTACATTAAACTATTTATTGGTACATCAATAACAATTTAAGAACATTTAATTGATACGTCTTTATATTACAAAATCGACTGTGGCCGGGCTGCGACGCATCACACAATCTGGAAGAAAACAGATCTTCGCTAGGTGCCTTAGTTTTGGAGATATAAATGTGGCCAAGCTGAGGAGGCTGATTCCAGCACGGCCACCTATAAACCCTTATAACTTTTGAACCGGTGACCGACTAAATCTGATATTTGGCGATTAATTTCGACTAAATTATTGCGTCATCAAAATTAAAATCTCTGATTGTGGCCAAGCCAGGGTCAGCCACACGAAGCCGACCCCAACATGGTTGGGAAAAGGCTAGGAGGACAATTTTCCAGTAAGTGTACTTTCGGTACATCATTTGGGCAGATTTCGATGACCTCCTTTTCATGTCTGCATGTCACAGTTGTCATACTCATATGTCAATTGTCATCAGTCATGTCAAATTGTCAATTGTCATTGTGTCAATGCTTGTGTGTCAGTCTGCCAATCCAATTAATGAGGTTATTTACAATTTTATAAAATTATAAAACAAACTTGGTACACAAACTGCTGCAAAGGTTTATGTTATATCAGGCAGGTTAGTTTTTTAATACTATTTAAACGTAATATTATTGACGTAGAAAAGCACGGTTTCTTTGCACGACCATGGCACGATCCAGTATCCTCTTTTTGTCCTACCTACGGCGACAATCAACTCCACTTGCTGTTTAAATTTAATTAAAATTTATTTAAACTGTTGACATAGGTAATCATCTGAAATTTAATTTTAGGTAAACAATGGCTACAAACTACGCCAAGTATTCTCAATTAGTAAAGGCAACCACAAACTACGCGCGGCGCATGCAGCGATTGTCCAATAGAATCTTTGGAGAGGTGGCAGTGCCTACCAATCATAAGTCCATGAAGGTGGTCAAGATGTTCTCTGAGCGACCACTTCACACCAATGAGGAAATCATGCACTACTATCCACGACATGTCGAGACTCATGGCTTGATGTTAAAGTTGCGAGAGTATGGGTTGTTCCGGGATGAGCATCAGGACTTCAAAGATGAAATGAAGAGGCTGCGTGAGCTCCGAGGGAAGGTCAAAGTGTGGAGAAGGAAGCTAGATCAGAAGAGTGAATAAGTGAAAAACATTAGCCCCAATTAATATAATTATGTTGTTCCCTACAATCAGCAAATAATTAATGACAATTGGATTATATTGTGTGCCTGCCTCCCTGTTTGAAACTTTACCCTATTAGTTAATATCTGAGCACAAACATTGATGTAATATTATTTATGCATTTTGATATACTTCAATTGATCCCCTGATGAGAAAGCTGACTAGTGTAGTTTATAGACTTAGTAAACTGTTTGTAAATAAATAAAATGCTGTTATAAAATAACTATATTTAAGTAATAGCATAGACAATTAAAATTAAATTTGAGTTACTCTCTTAGAATACTGTAGTTTATTATAAGGCACCTCCCGAGATGAGCCAGTGAAGTGTATAACATAGATAAAGAACACCATGAACAAAACAGTTGGCAACACCATTGTCATAAAAAAGAACCAGATTGGATATCTGTTTGTTTTCATCTGTCTAGCAATTCTATGTAAGTGATACTCGTGGTCGCGGGTTAGGGCATAAGTATCAAAGTAATATTTCATCCATTTGTATACTCTGAAACAATAAATAAATTTAAAATGATAAGTTAAAACAAAGTCAGTGAAGTCGAGCATCGAGAATCATAGAGGCTAGTCTCTGGACTAGCAAAAACAAAGTAAAGGGATCACAGGATGGAAATATCAATGTGTCTTGGGCCGGATGTACTTAGGTACTCTTTTTTAACAGGAGTTTGTTACATACCCATGTCTTCGCAGTTTGAGGCGGATGGTGGTGGCATTGGGCAGCTGATCCAGGTTGTTGTAAGGGTGGTCCACTATTACTAACGCCAAGTCAAAAAACGGATGCATCACGTGGTTTTGCACATCCCGATGGTTTAGAGAGAAAGACCCTGAAAAGACATTCTCATTAGATCAGTTTGTAAAACTTGTTAGGGAAATGCAGTAGCGTGCCAGATAGAGTTAAGAGAAATGTAAATTATCCAAAAAAATAATGACCTACTAGAATATGAAAGCAAGCAAAAGGAAAATTCATATGAACACTGATGACGATAGTTAGTGTTAATGTTAAAGAAGTTAGTGATATTCAGAAGTACAAAAGTCTGACAACCAGTCTATTCTTCGAATATCGGTATTGCCCAGAAATTGTGATGCGAAGTCTTATGGTATTCAACCACATCTGGTCAGACTGGAAGCCGAAGTTTATAGATATAAAATAATCTCGAGGGCAAGTACCAAGGTGAATGTCGCGAAAAAGAAGGGAACGAAACGAAGTGAATTAAAACGAATATAAAGAAAAGGAACGGAACTTGCCAAGACTAGACGCTTTTGATAGTAAAAAAACTAACCGGCAGTGATATCGTCGCAGGAGCCGCCGGCGGTGAGGCGCACGATGGACATGAGCTCGCTGGGCGACGTGGACAGGCACATGGCGCGCGCGATGATCCACTCGCGGTTGTAGAGCGCGCCGTCGCAGCGCCGCCAGCGGGGCGCGGGCGCGGGCCCGGGCCGCGCCACGCAGATGGACACCTTGTTGCGGCCCTGCACCCCGTACAGCGTGTCCAGCAGCTCATCCGCGCCGAGCGCGCCGCTCGTTATCACAACCACACATAGTATTTTCAGCCACATTGTATGGAACCTGGAAAATTCTCACCACTGACAGGCGCGACGTGTGCGCTAAACAATGTAGGTAGATTTGATTGTTTACTTTTTTGTGACCAGCTAGTAGTGCTGCAAAAAGTTTGCAGTTGGTTCAATATTTAGGCACGCAGAAACGGAACTTTATCGTAAGCACAGTTCTCGCCAAACTTATTGTCCCGGTTGAAGTTGGCACGAGCTAACTTTAACCCGGCCGTAAAAATCCGAGAAACAAAATTATAGGATTGTAATAAAGAAAAACGAAAGCTCAAGTCGTAGGCTGTCAATTCATATCATTTATAGCCAATATTTTGCGCAGTGTACTACAGGGTACACTGCGCTCCATCGTTTTGTGGGAGAAGGGGAGGACTCAGCAATGAAATCATATCGGTTAAGTAAAAACGAGAGCTTATTCGTTTTTTCAGAAGCTCAAAGAACTAAAGGAAGAATTCAGGTAGACTTAATTTTTATATAGGTAGACACATGCTTTTAGTTTAGAGTATGACCATATAGTGGTCACTGATCTGGTATAAATTATGTAATTACTTAGATAATAAAAGATACGAAAAAATAGCCATCATTTATTTGATTACAAAATCTTTTGTCAGGAAATAAATTGCTACATAAAATATATATTATATAAACAAGAAATGCCTCAACTGTTAGCGTCTCACTGCGGCGTGGGCCAGTGGGCGCAACCTGGTATGTGGCGCGGCTCATCCGCGTGGCGACACGCGCCGGTGAGCGCAACCCGGCGTGTGGCGCGGCTCGTCCGCGTGACGTCACGCGGGTGAGCCGCGCCGCACTCCTAACTATTGACAAACTCATATTTTGTGAAAACATGTACTTACTAAAAATCCTTAACATTAACTTTTACATTATTCAGTTCAAAATCTAAATTTATATAAGAAATTAAACTATTTAAGCCATAAACAACCTAGACAGAAATATGCATCGTTAGAATCGAATAAATAAACAAAAAGAATTCATCGTTCCGAAATACATTGATTGTATCAAATGAAATAGTGGCGAGTGCATCGTGTAAGCTCCGGCTCTGCCCTAACACAACAGTTACAACAACAACAGCACATCACATCACCTCCCTCCCCCTCCGCCAGCGGGCGCGGCCGATCCTCTCGCAAGAGCGGCATCAACTTAATCCAAAACAGTCCATATAACTCGAGGTGGTGTTCGACCTAATTTAAACCACTATAAGAAAGTTGTAAGCGAAGCGTCATTTTGTAGAAAACTGCCAGCTTTAAATAATACATATTTCGTAATACTATTTCGTATTTATTTGTTACGCTACTATCACATCTTACAGAAAAGATATTGTTTGTATAAAACAACACGCTGATGTTAAGTGGACGCGTGCGCTGTCGCGGTAGCACTCAGCGCGCGGTATACGAGTACTTACACGTGCAAGTGAACATACATTCCCAGTGCACTCCGTATACTACGGTGCCCGCAGGGAAATGCCGCTGAAATTCTATTTGACTTCGTTCAATGTTTCGTTATGACTATAGAGCGACTACCCGTTTTCTGGCCGTAAAAATGATTGCTTTGCCCGCAGATCACACAACACTGACTATCATGTTGGCCAGCAAAAACATGTATGTACAGTTCTCGCCAAACTTGGTCCGGGTTGAAGTTGGCGCTAGCTAACTTTAACTCGGCCGTAAAAATCAGAGCTAAAACATTTTAGATTGTAATAAATAAAAACGAAAGCTCAAGTCGTAATCTGTCGATTTAAATTATTCTAATCCAATATTTTTCTTTCTCCGATTTTTACGGCCGGGTTAAAGTTAGCTCGTGCCAACTTCAACCCGGAAAATAAGTTTGGCGAGAACTGTAAGTGCCTAAAGTTCTGCTCTGTGTTCGCGACAGAAGCGTATCAGAGACACACAATCTATTAATCGCTCCGATTAAAAAGGAGTACAAGCTTTATAAGATACGTCGTATCGTAGCAGTAACTGCGCTGACATTAGTTCATTATTGAGAAATAAATACACGTGCCATAGCGAGGTGTCTGGGTGAGCGCTACAGTATCGCTACAGTAGCACCTCACGCTCGAGCTGCCGTACGCCGCACGCGCGCATAAACACATCAAAATGTCATAGTACATTGAGGTGAGCTTGAATTTCGCTAATTTGACGTACGGTTATATACAATTTGTGAGGCTTTATACAATCATTATAGTGTAATTATTATTAGTATGAATATATTTACTGATAACTCCGCTACTACGCGAGCTGTCGTGATTCGTAAAAGTAAGTGAAGAGGTAATGATCCATATGGATGTATAAATGACAGAGTAATGAATTTTAATGTCTTAAAACATGCAAGACTAAACTAGTTTTACTTATCGGTACTCAAACCAACGAAATTCAAAAATGTATCACGCGTCGGAAGCATTACATATTACCAAAAAAATAGTTTATTTCCATCGAGTTTTTATTTAAATATGTAAGGGGCCTAGGGTCCCATGTCGCCAATGATGTCGCGGCGAGGTGTGGCCAGGCGGCGCGTTAGGTGTAGCTAGGTGTAGCTGGGTGTAGCTGGGTGTAGCTGGGTGTGGCTAGGTGTAGTCGTTGAAGTCGTCGATGGCGACGCGGTGCTGCAGGTCGGGCGGGCCGGCGTAGGGCTCGGGCGCCCGCGCCGCCGCGGCCAGGCGCTCGGCCTGCGCGCGCACCCGCAGGCGCTTCAGCAGGCGCAGCCGCTCCAGCGAGTTGCTGGCGTACGGCGCGCCGCCCAGCTTCAGCGACTGCGAGATGTGCGACGCCAGCTGCAACAGTGCCCGACAACATACTTCTCAGTCTTAAGAGCGATTCTCGGTAAAAAAATATCACAAACAGATTTTTTTTCAAGTTAAATTACGGCATAAAGAATATCTTTATATTGTATTTGTATAAGATATAAATTGTTGCCGGAACGCGGCATGACACCGGGCGACAGATGCGGGGAGCGCGGCGGGACGAAGCGCCCGCGCCGCCATTATTCAGACAGAGCTCTCCGCTCGACACGTGTGTCTGAGAGCTACAAGTAACAAGTCAATAAATATGTAAAGGAATACCTAGAGGTGCCTAGGATCCCTTTATGTTTTAATAGATGGCGCTAGCTACCGAAGATTGGCTAAAGAGTATTGCAGCTATTGTTTTTATTTTTTGTAACTGACATTTGACTCATAATATGGAAAATGTCTTATAAATATATCTTATACAAATATCAAGAAGGAGTTTCAATGTGTTTCCTTCGTGTTCTCTTAAATTAAAGCTTATTTTGAACTCATGTTTTTGGGAGAAATCGACGGACCGAAGAGAAAATTACGTAATTATTAAGATTGACTATTAGTCACTAGCTTCCCGCAAAAACCGCATCAAAATCCGTTGCGTAGTTTTAAAGATCTAAGCATACATAGGGACAGACAGACGGCGGATAGCGACTTTGTTTTATACTATGTGTGATGTATTGCGAATAGAATTCCTATTACAATAAACTAGTTACGCGTGCTGTGGTAGAGGGCGCGGTAGAGAGACGTGCGACACTGACATTGACAGTTGACAATTGACATTATGATATATGATAATGCACTCTCTCTCGGAGTCTGAGACCCAAGCGACACCACGTATAACAAAACTCTAACAATGTTTATTATTTAATTCCAACACCATTCCAGGATATATTGTGTTAAACACAGGACACAACACTATGTAATTGTAGTGACTATATACTATCTAGTAATTAGGTGTCTGAACTTATTAAAAATAAATCTAGTATGACTGCGGGTGAAGGATAGCTCGCACAGCAAGTGGCTCGCTAGCTGTGTACACGTACAACGCTCGCACCTAGGTACTTAATGGTAAACGCAGTTGGTATGCTCACCGCACAATGCAGCGCCATCTGTCGGGCCAGCAGCGCCACGTTGGTGTCGGAGACGCAGTGCGTGTCCAGGTGCGCCAGGAACTTGGTGCGGATGCGCTCGTCCTTGGTCTTGACGAACACGCGGTTCATGCCGTGCTCGTACGGCTCCACCACCACTATGCAGAAGTTCAACTGGCCCTGCACAAACATGCATCAATATAACGCCACGTCCACACGTGTGGACGGCAACGTGGTAGCTCGCGCAGTCCCCAATGTTCCGTCTTTTTGTACAGTCAGGACGGCACAAACCAGTTTGCGCAGGCAAGACGGTACCGCGTAACCAGGCTATTACGCAACATTTGGGTATTGGTAGCAAAGTGCTGGCCGAGCAGAAATTTTATAAGGGAAAGTAATAAAACTGATTTCAAAGTAAGTAATTAAGTAACGTAATGTAGTCACACAGTTCTGATAGAAATCAGTTTTGAAAGCAGCAGCATTGTCATCCTCACCTTGATGGTGAGTATGTTGAAGTCTGCGCCGGAGTCGTTGTACACGATGGACACGTAGTCGTTGCCGATGTACTTGCGCTTCTCGTTGCACGACGGGTCCTTGGGGGAGGACGGCATCGCCGTCGCCACGTGGAACAACACCTACGACAATCACGCGCATCCGGTGGTGTTTTGTTGGAAAGTTATTGTACACTTAATTACAGACACCATTATCGAGTCTAAAGCTCTGTTTCACATCTTACTGATAAGTTCCTGTTAAATTAGCTGGCAGATAATTAAAAAAAATGTTTTATTTTTTAATTTATTCGGCAGTTAGCGGCTATCCAGAGGTGGTGAAACCGGCCCTAAATATCTATATAACTGGTACTTGAGTGAGGCAATTAACAACATGTGTCACATCACAGCAGCTAACAGATGCAAAGTAGAGCTTAAAGCAATTCTGGGTGCAGCGTATAGTGATGCTAACCTGCATGATGTCGTCGTTCCACACGTACGTGTAGTGGCCGTCCTTGCCGCCCTTCTCGAGGTTGAGGAACAGGTGCGGCTGGTCGTCCGCCTCGCCGCCCTCCAGCGACACCAGCGTGCCCAGCTGCGTCAGGAACTCCGCGTACCTGCACACCACACCGCTACAGTGGACCTGTCACCCTCTGCGGCTATGCTATGACCTAGCACACGCTTCACTATAGTTATCTATTGTCTCTAAAATGAAGGTCAGCGGGCAAACGACCGCGAGATAATGTCGTATGGACACCTGTTCTGCACATGATTATAAATACTCAGTAAACAGGATTTGAATTAATTTCGTTATCACTGAAGGACAAATATGAAACAGCAAAAGTATAAAATTAAACGAATCACTAACCTTACGCTTCCATATTCATTTTTCAATATTAACACTTCGTTATCTTGTTGTCCGGGACCCACGTACAACACCCCGATCTGATGACGAGATGTTGCGTGTTAATTATTCAGTTATGGTAGCTATAAAGATCAGCGGTCGCAAAAGGTTCGTGGGGTGTCTGTTTTTTTGGTTCTGTTTAGAAAGTAAGTCGGTACAGTAAGGTGGTAGTGGTAGTGTAGTGGTTACCTTGTACGTCTCGAGCGGCGGCACGAGGTCGAGGTTCTTGATGGTGCGCTCGTGCGTGACGCCGGCCACGCGCAGCGGCCGCTCCGCCAGCGGGTTCAGCTCCGCCGGCGCCTCGCCTGCGCACGCGCACGCTACTGTTACTACCACTATGTCGCCGCCACCGCACCCAGTCAAAAACTAAAGGCGGAAACCAACCGCCACGCACAGAGAGGCTACGCACGTGCGCCAAGCTTCGCTTTGCAACAAAATGTATGGAATTGTATCCACTGAAACCCACGGACACGCTACGCACGAATTGAAGTCATTGGCACTATGTGGCTTGCTCGGATATGATGCCCACGTAGCTCAACGCTATGCAAGCTGTCCGCGAAACACGAATTCGTGTATAGCGTGTACTGCAGTGAAACGTAGACCCACGTTGTCAAACAATTAAAACCACGCAGTCAAAGTGCGCCGCGTGGCCGTGGACAGCGTGCGCCGCGGTGGGTTTCCACCTTATAGAGACCCAGCCTCCGAGCAAGTCAGATCTTTTGTTGCATCTTACAAGATCCCAATTTAACAATAATTCTCGTATCATTTGATATTCCACCACTTTGTGGTGTGTAGTGTTCGTTATCTCAAAAATAAGGATCAGTGGACGCACGAATCCGAAGTGACATAACATCGGTTATCATAAATGCATACATTGCATCGCCTTACATGGCCACAAAGGTAACTACAATAATTTTACCCAGTTTATTACATTTGCACAGTTTTGCATTGTTATCGAAAAGTATTTAGGCAGTGTAAGTGTGTAGGTACCGGGTACAGGCGGCGTGATGGGGTAGGTGCTCATGTTGTGGTACAGCTGCAGGAACACGAAGGAGGGCGTGACGCCGCCGCCCGCGCCGCCCACCGCGCCGCCCGCCGCGCCGCCCGTCGCGCCGCCGCCCGCCCTGCCCGCGTACATACTGTACACCGACACGCAACCGCAAACCAAACCAAACGAAAAGCGTCAACAACTACATTAATACGGGTCAACATTCAATAATAAGTAGCTAATGGGATACTAGGTTGTTACGGAATTATTAGAAAAACAAACACTAGGAATAAATCAATGTCAAATCATGCGCAAAATATAATGTTACATGCAGTTCAAACTACGTAATATAAAATATTACATTCACGGACTATGGTAGCGCACACACTTAGATTTTGTTACATCATAAATCTTAGCTTTTATCGTACAGTTTTTTGAATAACTATGTATATTCTGAAAGGCTCAGAAAATTTGGCATATAGGTATTTGTTACATTTGTGTACCAAATAATGTCGGATTTTAGACTGCAGTAGCTCGGCTCAGAACTTGGTACCACTTTCTTTGGCAATTTTTTCTTGTGTTATTGTAAACTAGTAAAAATAACACAGTACATCCTCTTCACAACGCTGGTGCCGTGAAGATGGATTATTAAAGTGATGTGTATGCGCGCGGGTGCCGCGTAGTGTGTCGCAGCTAGCTGGCAGCGTACCTGTGGCGGCGTGTGGGGCTCATGACGCTGATGGTGTTGGAGCGCTTGGAGCGCGCCAGCGGCGGCAGGTCGTCGCGCTCCCGCCCCGCGCTGCCGCCCCCGCCTAGCCCCGCGCCGCCCCCGCCCAGCCCCGCGCCGCGCGGGGCGGTGGGGGGCTTGTTGGCGCGCCCTTCCGGCACTGTGCCATCACTGGCCGTCTGTGTGCACAACCAATTTATTTGTATACTTCAGCATTTGTTTAAAGCCATTTCTTGAGATCTTGTTAAGTAAACACTTTTTGGCAGACTGTAACATCATCATCACCAATTTAGCGCCCAGTGCTGAGCACAGGTCCAGGTATGTTTTAACTACAAACAAGTAGCTACAAACAACTGGCTGCCAGCCATAGATTTAACGACAAATGATTTCTATGTATAAATTATGAAATGATCTCACCTTCTGCAGCTGGTGGTGGTGGTTGTGCGCGGGCGGCTGCGGCTGCGGCGCCGGCGCGTCCGCGGTGCCTGCACACGCGCGCGACCTTAGAACTGCACACGTCACACACGTCACGCACGTCACACACGTCACGCACGCCGCACACGTCACGCACGTCACACACGTCACGCACGTCACACACGTCACGCACGTCACACACGTCACGCACGCCGCACACGTCACGCACGCATACGTCACGCGGGCCCCACACGCGTCGTCCCTATTCTACTACAGTGCGCGACAGCGACACCGACGTCAAATTAGTCTGTCCTTCCTGGCGTTTAAAACGACTTCTACTGACTGAAGCCATCATCTACTAACTGTCGTATCTTAACGTAAGTAGAGTACATTAATACGTCAGGTACGTAGCCAGTGCCGTCGCCGTCGCTTGCTGTAGTGTACTCGCGCACGCTGGCTCTGACGCTCGCGACCCATACGTCCACACATACACCCGCCTCTGCTCCAGACACCCACTTTCCATAAGTGTTATCGTTGCCTACACATTTGTACTATCAAAACAATAACTTTTGATGAACAAACATTGTAAGCCACAACAGTCAGTTTTTTATTATTCAATATAGGTCTACGCTTGACCGCCAGTAGTTCGCCTAACGTTTATTTCATTTACATTATTTTATTATACATAATTAATCAATTACATAAAAAGTATGTGATTTTCACGGACTGGAGGAAGTGAGCGTATTTTATACGTAAATTGTACTAAATGGAATCTATAATACCTATAGGCCATGCCATACAGGGTGGCCGGCACTCACTATAATAGACGTGACGCGTCTGTTTAAAAACATAGTATTATGTATTAATAGATTGGGACATCTCAGAAAATATTTATTTATCTAGTAATTTCAGGTAATTCCCTTATCTTACCGATCCAGAAGTTAGCCTCATATCCATACAAACTGATGATTCGTGTGAGGAGGTTAATGCGCAGTACTCACCGGGGTCGGAGTTGTACGTCATGAGGTGCGGGTGCGCATGCGCGGGCGCCAGCGGCGACGTGCCGCACATCTCCTCGGGGATGGCCTCGCACGACACGCGCATGTCGCTCTTCTTGGCCGCCTTCTTGGTGGCGTGCATCGACAGCGACGTGCTGCTGCCGCTGACAAAATATCATTATAATCTTATGACTCGCTCTAATAAAGGATCAACAAAGCATTGCCAACCGCGTGCCATCTCTCACGCATAGTACTGAACTACTGATCTATGCGTGAGAGAAAGTAAGAAAATAATATTAATAGTTATAAAACCATTCGCACAGTTTGAACAAATTGTAAATAACAAAAGAGTGCAAAAGACGGCACTGTGTATACGTCCAGTGACCAACATTCGATTCGATTGAATGCGGTTGTATACTCACGTGGGTTCGCAGCTGGGCAGCAGGATCATGTCGTCGGGGTCGACGGCGAGCTCGTCGGGCGGCGCCGGCGGGGGCGGCGCCTGCGCGGGAGGGGGCGGCGCGCGCGCGGGCGGGGGCGGCGCGCGCGCAGCCACGCCCGCCTTCCACGAGGACGACATCTCCGGCGACGAGTTGGAGCGCCGCACCGGGTGCCGCGACTTACCCTGCACACATTCATCCGCCATTACCTTGCACTACACACACCTCAAAGAACAAGCAGAGGGCCATTCCCTCGCCTCTAACATATATTTGTGCTACTAACTAATAGAAAGTCTTCCGGCGGTCGTTAAGACTATACAGCTAGCAATTGTAATATCTTATTTGTTTTGCTGTGACATGGATAAACTGCATAATTTTAAGGTCTGTGAGCTTACCTCAGGTACAATGAGTAGCATATCGTCGTCATCGGTGGTGCTGGAGGAGCTCTGCCGCTGCGGGGAGCCCGGGATGTTGATGGGCTGCGTGCTCATGCGGCTGCCGGGGACGCTGCGCACGCGCACATCGCATTACAAACAGTAACATTATACTACTAGAGTACAAGACAAACCAACGTACATATAGACACCACTTGTAACAATATCGTAAACTATTCTGTTAAAGGATATTACGCGTGAAAGTAGATAAACGCGTCGTAACTCACCACTGTGGCTGCATGATGCAGTGTGACGACGCGTGTTGAGTTGTTTTTCTCTCGGCACCGACTATTGAATCCGAGCTGGAAACAACAGTGATAGTACCATTGTAAAAGCACAACATATCATACCGAGTCAAACTCAGTATAGTCAGGTATGGCACTTACTTAACTTAAACTTACTTGACTTAAAAATGAATTGATGAAAACGAAATAGACTAATTTTCATAAGAAATTTTTATCAACATAACATTCAGCAAAAAAATGTAGACAATGTCGAGCAAGTTGTCAAGTCTAGTTGCTCAAGCTATGCTTAGTACAAGCCGCATCTAGCTCGGTGTTATAGCTTTTAGCCTTAGATAGATAAAACGATAAATAAATATGCATCGATGCTGATTGCTGACACGAATTAAATGCAACGCAGTATTAATGTGTACCTAGACTTGTGCAGGTCTTGCGGGTGCGAGGGCTGCGGCCGCGTCTGCGAGGAGGACGAGCCGCTGCGCGAGCGCGGCAGGCTGTCCAGGCCCTGCGCCGACAGATAAACAACCGCTATGACGTCATCCAACAATATGGCACAAACAATGTTTAGCTATTTAATTTCAATTGATCCGTTGGTGTCTTTTGTTGGTAAGTAAAATAATTTGGTTAGATAAACCGGTAACATTCGATGTAAAAATACACAACAAGTTTTGCTGAGTTTTGGATTTTGCCACTCTCAGTGTGACGCGACTTCAGTGCATATTTAGACATTCGAAGTGGGTACTCACGACGTCCTGGCGCGAGTCGCCGATGCCACTGGACGCAGACGAGGGCGGCTGCGACTGCGCCGCGCCGCCCGCCGGCGACAGCAGCGCCGCCACGTCCTGCAGCGGAGACTCCAGCAAGTAATCCCAGTTCATCTGCAACACACTCGGCTCTTATCGACTGACTGAACACGTTACACATATGGATTGAATATGATGAAGCATTCGGTGGTGTGTTTGTTGACAAAGTACAACGTCGAAATCGACTTCATAAATGTATCTTATGGCATCGAGTGGCAATAGATACAAGTATGAGTTTTGTCATTAGGAAACTTGATGGCGGCTGCAATCATAAAGAGTGTTTATTGGCGAACGGCTTCCCTGGGCAGCGGCTAAATGATGTTGTCGAGTGAGCAGTAGTAGGCACCTGGTTCTGCATGCGCATGACCCAGCACACGTCGCCGGTGGGCGAGCGCACGTGCACCTCCGCCCAGTGCGCGCACCAGCACGGGCACGCGCCCGCGGCCGCCAGCTCGCCCACGCGCGACCACGCCGCCTCCTCCGTGTCCTGCACGCACCAACACCACACAACACATTACACACCTGCCTTACGGCCCGTTTCACTCCTTACAGACTAATTCCCGTTCACTTAGCTGAAACATAATTTCATGCAAATTTTGTTCTATTTTTTAATTTATTCAGCAGTTAGCGGCTATCCAGATGTTGTGAAATAGGCTCTATGTCTCTGTCTTAGTCATTCGAGGTGTGAATACAAAAACTTGCTTGCAGTATTATCATACTGCAAGCAAGTTTTTGTATTCAAGCAAGCAAGCAAGTTTGTGATATCTCACACACACAAATAAATATCATACTATGTATTTATATAAAAATATCAAAAATAGTTGCAAAACAAAAACGAATAGACTTATATACAGGAAAACTTTTTAAGCAGTACGCAAAAAATTTTTGGTAGTTCAGTATCAGTAATAGAACACATTCCCATTATTAGTTAAAAACTTTTTTTTAAATTTTTATCCGGCTTGAAATCAGCAAAATTTGGGCACTTATCTATTCGTAATAATAACAATAGGCACGTGCGCCAGCCGACTCACGCGGCGGCGTCAGCGGGGGTGAATCCCGCGGGGCGGGATGGCAGCGCTAGCGAGTAAACATAATATCAGTTTCAAAGTAAACATCTTTCGCTAACGATAACTTTGATCATTTGTACTAAGACTTATCAAAATAACAAATTTGTGTTTAATAAAAGTCGTTTAAGTTTCATTTGACGAAGTTTGCGCACTGAATAAAAAGTTTTCCTGTATAGAGTAAACTGTTCGTGTCACACTCACCACTTCTTTGGAGACCCTCTCAAAGTGCTGCGAGAACTGATTGAGTACCGCGACCAGCGGGTCGTTCGTCTTGTTGTTCTCCGATGAGTTTTGTCTGAAAGCGGTGTACACACATTACAATGACCCGACGCCGCCGTGCCGAGGACTCACACTAGGCAAGCGTGGCGCGCACTACATCTATGAAAATAACATCACAGAACTACGTGAACGTGCTTAGCAAGACTCGGTTATAAGGCTACTTTGCACTAAACAGATTAGTTGTAAAATAAATGTTATTCAACAGCCCTGTAAAATTAACATAATTTCGATAAGTTTCCTAATAATAAAATTACAAGTTCTGATTAGAGCGAGTACATATTATAACGTTTTTTTTAATACAATTTAATGCGGTTGTACAGAAACACATGTAAAGAAGCTCAACGAGAGGTATATTATTATGTTTCAGGTCCGAAAAGCAAAATTATGTCGTTTCGTGAATACTTTTCTGCTTTTATATAGCTGCTTCTTGTTTAGTTGATCCTGGTACGGTTAAGATTTTTATTTTGAGTTGAGATAATAAAAAAATCTGCGCTGCTACATATGGAACACTTGCTAGTTTGTTACGTAGTAAAATAGCGAACTACAAAAACGTGAGCCAAAGTGCATACAATATATTATTATGGCTAAATAAAAGAAAATTTTACTGTCCTACCACAGGATTTATTCAGGTTTAGTTAAAATAAAGGTGCATAGAAATAAAGAGGTGTGGCAACAGATAAGCGTGCGTATGGCAGGCGCAGGCGCAGGCGCAGGTGCAGGCGGCACACCTGGTGGTGTGTCCGCTGGAGGGCGCCAGCAGCGGCGCGTCCGAGGCGCTCAGCGACGAGCTGCTCGTGTCGGCCGAGCGCGAGCGCGAGTGCTGCAGCGACGACTTGCTGTAGCTGCACATGCACAACACGCCGCGCCGCTCACTACCACTCCCACACACCACACCCCACACCCCGCACCCCACGGCCCACGGCCCCACCCCGCCACGGGGCTGCTCGAATCACATCTCCTGCCACTGCTTTACCTCACTACACCACTATAGACCGGAGTTATTATCGGCCGTGCCACAATATGTCAGTTGGCACCCCAATGAAGAGCTCATGCTTACTTACTACTTGAAATGTGACTAAAATCATATACAGTATTGTACTAAGATTCGAGCAACCCCCAGTGGTCAGTCAAAAGAGCAAAGCTTTAGTTACAGTAACTGTGTACAGAACTGCAAGGTTAGTAAGGAAGCCAGTCCCAAGGGTTACCCTTGTGAAGTAACGACGCACACACGATAAAGCTGACTACTTCAACGTATTTGTACAGCGACCAATTATATAATGTCTCTCTTCATTTGCTCAGAGTAATGAGCACTGTTTTTTTTTTCTAGAATACAATATTATGATATTGAATCCTAATATTATTACAATCTAGCCAACTTAGGCTAATTAGTAATTTTAGTTTGACTTTATAAAATAATATTACTAAGAATGTGTCCAATGGCACTTTTCTTATAGTCTCTAATTAAAGGGAAGACACTTTGTTTTTGTGTTCTATATTGGTAGCACTGATGACGACGCTCGTCTGTTCGTTCATTGTTACTTTGAAAAAGACTTGAACATATTAATTTATTATATTTTAAAGTGCACTATACCATCTGTGTGAGTCACATGAGTCTAGGGTCAGGGTCAGGGTGAGGCCTGACTAGTAAGTACTTCACAACATTGTCATCGGAACTTAATATGGGCAACACTTACCGCTTGACTTCGGGCGGGTTGCCCTGCGCCTGCGCCGCCGGCTGCACAAGCAACTGGTTGGCAGTCGCGCTCGCCTGCCCATCACTGACTGCGTCGTTTACTTGCACCTGAGGAAACACGATGTACAGACAAGTTTTATCGCCGGCCACGTGTAACAATAGATTATTTCACTCTACATAAAAAAAACTAAAATTATACAATTGAAATAGCTTAGACAATAAGTAGTCGGCGAATGTTAGCTTTAGTTCATTAAAAACGTATTTTTTTTTAAGTTTTCTTTACTAATCTTTAATCTAACAAGCAAAACAGTAGCCGCCATATTATTCCGTCAAACTGTCATGTAAATAAACTAAACAGTGTCAACTGATGAGCATTTGACTTCAATAACTTCGTGTTTATCAGGCCAGGTGACGTAATACCCTACTATAAATAAATCTAGTATTGATCGAGTGCTGAAGGAGTAGTAGTAGTAGTAAGTACCTGTACGTGCGCGGGCGCCGGCGCGGTCTCGTGCTCGGCGGGGCCGCTGGCGGCGCTGCTGGCGCTGAGCGGCGGCAGCGGTGACGTCACGCTGTCCGCGTGCTGCTTGCACAGCACCGCGCATCTGTCACACGGCACACGTCACACAGAATGCCAGTTTAAGACTACGTATTGGGGAGTTTTTTATTTGAGATAATAATGAGTGCAACAAGATCATTCGGTTTCATACTTGGGTAGAGTTGTCAAAGTTGTCAAAATGAATGGACCAATATCTGTAATGTAACAAACCTGTCGCACAGCCCTTGTTTGATGGAGTTCTGCAGGCAGCCCGACGTGGTGATGGTGATCAGCTTGTGCCCCACCAGCCACGTCATCGACTGCCCGCCGTTGAACAGGAACTCCGCTGTGTCGCTCCTGTAACGTGACAATACATATCTATACTATTATAAAATTGTAAAAGAGTCGTTTCTGTACATTGAAGATATTTAAAAAAAAACAATTGGGTTAGAGTATATAAACGATCGCGAACCCAAAAATGTGATTTTTAGAATTCTTGTCTGTTTGTCTGTTTGTTAGGGGTTGGCGCTAAACCTACTGAATAGATTTCAATTTTGTGTTAACTGTTGTAATGCATAATTTCCAACTTAAAAACTGATGTAAAGCTTTTTTAGATTATTTGTACAGATCCTTAGATAGAGCTTGACCTCTCTGTTGTATGCAAGCCCATAGAAAGAAGAGATCATCATTGTTGGTTTTTGATTTTTGATTTTCTATTTAAAAGTCCATCGTTCAACTAAAAAAATGAGGTATATCTCATTCCACTCGGTTGCGTAGATGCTGAGATAGAGCTTGACCTCTCTGTAGTATGTATTCCTATTGATATAAGGGATCATTATTGTTGGTTCTTTAATTAAGTTGTCATATGCGCAGAAATCGTGATTGTTGATTAGTTATAAACGTTTAAAGTCGTATAGAGTATAGACTTAAATTAAACAATAGTTGTAAAGTTTGGTTAGAATTACGAGTTATTACGACTAACTGAAGTTTCAATTTTCCTTTGGAGTGATTTTGAACAACACAGTTTCACAAACAGTATCACCTTAGTACCTCATAGAGTACCCCAGTACCAGTAACAGTTGCTCAAACCGAGCTAAAAACTTTGGCGAAGTAATAACTACGATGGGTGACCATTCTTAAGACATCGAGACCCTCTGTACCTTATATAGCACGTTAAGAAATGGCAATTGATTCGGCATAGTAGACCCCATACGAAAACCTATGAAAATCGTTAATCGTAGTCAGAAGGCCAAAAAACCAGACGATCAATTTAAAGTTAGGATACCTATCGGTTTTAACCAGTCTGAACGCTATTGCTTTGTGTAATTATATTAATATTTATATTTATATTTAACCACATCTGTTTCCTGAGCCTAGGAGGATGATGAAACTGTTATATTGAGCTGCTTTTTATCTTATTCGGGATCGATTTCTTTCAATTTTTCGATTTGTTTCTTCATCCACGGAGAGCGAAGCCGCGGGCAAAAGCTAGTCTATAATATAATTGCAGCTTCTCACAGGAAAATTGTATTTGTCCCACACAAATACAATTTGCGGACGAAGAATATGGAATTAATATACAGTCCAATAATGGTTTACCTAAAGTTAAGCAATTTTTAATTGTAATTAATTGTTATTTAGTATTATTTTAACTATTAACTAAAAATAAAACCATACAAGGTATTATGAACCTTAATTGCGTTGGAAATCAGTTTAAATTAGCATGTCTGCTACCACGGGGTCTTTTGTACTCGTACTATTGGGTATTCTGTGGCGCGGCCGCGCGCGGAACAAGTGGTGGTACCTGTGCGGCTTGACGCTGCAGGGCGTGCTGGTGTAGCGCGCCAGCAGGTCCAGGCACGTCTCCGTGAGCTCCACGTGGAACGCGGCCGACGCCGAGCTGCTGCTGCCGCCCCGCCCCGCGCCGGCCCCGCCCCCGCCCCCGGCCCCGCCCAGCGGCGCGCGCGACACCGCCCGCGAGCCCTGCGCACACACAACACGGTACATTATTACTATTAAAGACGCTGGCCGTGGCGGCCATCATACAACCACGAGAAGTGCCCGGGACGTCTCGGGAGACAACAATGGTGACGAATGACTGTCGCGATCGCAGAACAGATAATAGTGTGCGTGTCTCACCAGACTGGAGCTGCGCTGTCTGTTGGACGAGTCCTCGTTGGCGGCGTGCTGGAAGTGGTTGCTCTTGTACTGTAGCTGCTCCTCGAACGGCATTATTATGTAGTTGTGCAGACCCTGCCGCGGACAAAGAACCACTTATTGTATACACTGCCTCTATGTTGAAGACAAACGTCCCAGGTCACGAGGAAAGATGGGTTCACGCGCACAGTGGTATACCACTGCGCCACCGTGAACCCACCTTAACCACTCAACTTAGGAACTTTAATAAATAAATGAAATTTATTTTTCAACTTTATCACGATTGAGGAGACGTAAAAGTAGTTTTTCACTACAATAACGTTAAAAAGCCTATTATCTATACTATTATAAAATTGTAAAAAAGTCATTTCTGTACATTGAAGATATTTAAAAAAAAACAATTGAGTTAGAGTATATAAACGATCGCGAACCCAAAAATGTGATTTTTAGAATTCTTGTCTGTTTGTCTGTTTGTTAGGGGTTGGCGCTAAACCTACTGAATAGATTTGAATTTTGTATTAACTGTTGTAAAGCATAATTTCCAACTTAAAAACTGATGTAAAGCTTTTTTCAATTATTAGTATAGATCCTTAGATAGAGCTTGACCTCTCTGTTGTATGCAAGCCCATAGAAAGAAGAGATCATCATTGCTGGTTTTTGATTTTTAATTTTCTATTTAAAAGTCCATCGTTCAACTAAAAAAATGAGGTATATCTCATTCCACTCGGTTGCGTAGATGCTGAGATAGAGCTTGACCTCTCTGTAGTATGTATTCTTATTGATATAAGGGATCATTACTGTTGGTTCTTTAATTAAGTTGTCAAATGCGCAGAAATCGTGATTGTTGATTAGTTATAAACGTTTCAAGTGGTATAGACTTAAATTAAACAATAGTTGTAGTTTGGTTAGAATTACGAGTTATTGCGACTAATTGAAGTTTCAATTTTCCTTTGGAGTGATTTTGAACAACACAGTTTCACAAACAGTATCACCTCAGTACCTCATAGAGTACCCCAGTAGCAGTAACAGTTGCTCAAACCGAGCTAAAAACTTTGGCGAAGTAATAACTACGCTGAGCGATAGGTTAAGCAGCGGTTTCTGCGGTTAGACTATGGATGGGTGACCATTCTTAAGACATCGAGACCCTTTGTACCTTATATAGCACGTTAAGAAATGGCAGTTGATTCGGCATAGTAGACCCCATATGAAAACCTATGAAAATCGTTAATCGTAGTCAGAAGGCCAAAAACCAGACGATCAATTTAAAGTTAGGGTACCTATTGGTTTTAACCAGTCTGAACGCTATTGCTTTGTGTAAGATATTTATATTTAACCACATCTGTTTCTTGAGCCTAGGAGGATGATGAAACTGTTATATTGAGCTGCTTTTTATCTTATTCGGGATCGATTTCTTTCAATTTTGTTTCTTCATCCACGGAGAGCGAAGCCGCGGGCAAAAGCTAGTATAAAATAAACCTATAATTTTTTCACATATACAGTTTTTGTAACCCAAATTTCTGGCCCTGACCCGTTATGTATGTATATAACTCACATGTATAATGAACCGCACGAAGTTCCGGCGGTAGGAGAGGCGGCACTTGAGGAACCAGGCGGCGATGACGTGGTGCGCCAGCGACACCACGTAGTGGTTGTACCGCGACGGGTTGGTGTACGGCAGCAGGATCGCGAACACCGACATGTACTGGTCCTCCACGAACGACGCGAACACCTTCGGCAGCCGCGTCAGAGCTGCCGGAACCACCATCAACCACCACGTCAGCATTACCCACTTACTCAGCTGTAGGCGCACTGGGCCAAACATTACCACGCCCGCGGGGCATAATAAAAAAAAAACAATAGCAACAAAAACACTAAATGACACATCATGTTAAAATGTTGTTGTTATAGTCCACGCGGAACTAGTTGGCCGCGCCTTAGGTAGGGACGGGGGTGAGGCGGCGGGTTACTGTGAACAAAACCAAGCGCCCCCGCCCTCCGCGCGCAGGCGACCCCGCCCCTCCCTCCCGCAGTTACATACCTAAGGCGCGGCCAACTAGTTCCGCGCAGACTTATACTCAATGTTTACACACAAAAAAATATTAAGTACAAGAAAACTCGCTTACTGGACAAAAACTCGAGCATCGGACTGGCGATGGCCTTGGTGTCCGATATCTTGGACAGGTCCAGCAGGACCTCGGGTAACATCTTCACCATTGTTTCTCTCGTCTCTAATGTGAATATCGTGAGCGCGTTTATGTATGGCTGCGGCGTTCTCAGAACTGGAACAACAAGAGAGCGTGCATGGGACGTGTACGAGCAAAGACACACCATTCTACGTCGAGTAACATGCTGACGATCCCGCCTGGCGAACTTTGACGATTTCATAAGGATGTTACATTTATTAAATTTATTTATTTAAGTATTATGGCAAAAGCTAAAATACTATATGCTACTTACCGTAGTGATATATCATAGCGGCTTCTATTGTTTGCTTTAAAACATTTACGAATAAATGTTTTCTTTGACAACTCACCCATGCCGTATTTAAGTAGACAGCGTACTATCCTCTGCTGCGTCTGCGGCTCGAGGTAGCTGTGGTACGGCGCCAGCGACGCCAGCCCGGGCAGCGCCGTGCTGTGGAACTCTGACACCAGGAGCTTCTGGCCGTTGCCTACGCGCAGGCACTCCGGGAAGTTTAGGCTGCGATCTGATATCTAAAACGGACGGAATCGATGAGCGAAACAACGCAGGGCGCTCGGCGCTCGCGCGGCAGTGTGGCGTCCGCACGTACCATGGAGCAGAGCGTGGAGGCGAGCATGTCGAGGTCCTGCGCGCGGCGGCCCAGCGCCAGCGCGCGCGCCTGCAGCAGCGCCGGCAGCGCGCGCAGCACTCGCGCCAGCACCGCCCAGTCCTTCTCGCGCGTCAGCGCCGCCGCCACCAGCCGCGCCGCGCGCCCCACCGGCAGCACGCACGAGCCCTGCGCACAGACACGCGTGAGTCGACCGGCACACAGCAGTGCACACGTGGGGGGCGGTGCGCGGTACCGGCGGCAGGTCCTTGGGCTGCAGCGGCTGGTGCGGCTCGCCGCGCTGCGCGGGCGGCTCGGCCAGCAGGAAGGGCGAGCACAGCGGCCGCACGCGCAGCGCCGCCGCGCCCGACACGCACGCGCCGCTGCTGTCGTAGCAGAACCCCACGCAGTTGAACTGGTTCGCGCGCAGACCGAACACCATCTCGAATATCTGTGCAACATTGTCAGATACGAGTTTACTGTGGGAAGTCCACATTATTGTAGGCCACAAAACAATTTTGTGTTGTGAAGTAGCAAAGTGCTGACTTTGATCCGTATGTCGGGGTGGTGCATGAAGAGCACTTGTCGCTTGTAGTGGTTGTCGAGGTGGTCCAGCAGCACCAGGAAGCAGCGCGCCGCATGCGAGGCGGGCGCGGCCAGCAGCTTGTGCTGCAGCAGCTCCAGCAGCCCGGCCGCCGCCAGCCGCAGGTCGCTCACGTCCGCCTCGGCCGGGATGGCCACCTCCGTCACGTAGATCTCGAACGGCCGGTTCAGGATCTGCGCACACCGCACCACACTACTGCTATCATTCACGTTTCTACACGTCCCCAGTTCCTTAGCGATGGTTTTTGTTTAAACAATTAGGAGACTAAACTAATGGATACCAACAAATGCTGGTTCTAGTAACGTCAGAGAATTATTGATTTAATATCCCTCCGAAGCCGTGCGAGCTAGTTTTCAAAGAATTCGGTGTCAGAAACCAATGAATGACTCGTCACATGTAAAATGTAAACACAGGCATGTAAAACTCAAGAAAGATAATATTATTATGTTGTGTATAATGTAGCGTTTTGTGTATACAGTGTGGAGTAGAGTAAGGCTTGGCAGACACCTTCTCGAGCAGGTCGATGAGGTCGGTGCAGGCGTCGGAGGCGGAGGCCTGCGCCAGCTCGGTGAGCGCGCGCGCCGCCGCCGCCCGCAGCGCGCACTCCGCGTCCAGCGCGCACGAGCTCAGCACCGGGATGCCCACCAGCTCTATCAGCTCCTCGCCGTACAGGTACCTACAGGGACCGCACATCGTTACATTACATTATACTCGCACACGTCACAGAGTCAACAACATTAATGAATTAGCGGCGTTAGTACGTCGACCCCTAAACGTGCTTACGCTGATATTGCTGCCGGCAACAAACCTACTGCACCAAAACCACAGCACAAAGAAGGGGACAAGCATGACAATGAGGGCTTTACCAAGGTCGAGAAGAAGAAGCGAAAGCCCACTTGTCGGCACCAGTGCGGTAGCGCACCGACAGGACCCGGTCACCTGCTGCGAACAGCTGTACCACTGACGCAGTTGTACGTGTCCCGACTGCATTACTCTACAAAGGCCGAAGAGATTGTAGAGTACATCCGCATCAAGACCAAGTTCATCTTGAGGGTCGAACGGTTGGAGTCTCGTCACAATGTGGATTTTAATTCTTTTGTGGTGAGAGTGCCGACCCAACATCTGACGACCTTCATGAACGAAGAATTTTGGCCAAGAGGGGTTAGACACACGACGCCGACTCATCGTGTAAATTAGTGCTTAGTTTATTTTATTATTTTAAGTTCATTATATTGTATTATAGTATTTTATATAATATGGGCCTTGTAGCCTGAATTAAATAAATAAATAAATAATGACATACCTACAGTCCTCGCCAAACTTATTGTCCGGGTTGAAGTTGGCACGAGCTAACTTTAAACCAGCCGTAAAAATCAAATAAAAACGAAAGCTCAAGCCGTAGGCTGTCGTTTGAAATCATTTTAATCCAATATTTTTGATTCTCCGATGTTTACGGCCGGGTTAAAGTTAGCTCGTGCCAACTTCAACCCGGACAATAAGTTTGGCGAGAACTGTACTTCGGATGACCCAACAGATCAGTCTGATCTGTTTGACCTTCGGTCTGAAAACGACTGAAATCTCCGCAGTGTAGTTGAGTTAACCGACGACAGCAGCTACGCCTGCAGCACCCACTGCGCATGCGTCGGTCAGGTACCTGTTCCGCTTGATGAAGGCGAGGATGGCGTGCAGCGTGTGCAGGCGCACGGCGCGGCGCGGCTCGTGGCGCAGGTAGCGCTCGGCCAGCTGCTGCGCCTGCAGCACCCACTGCGCATGCGTCGGTCAGGTACCTGTTCCGCTTGATGAAGGCGAGGATGGCGTGCAGCGTGTGCAGGCGCACGGCGCGGCGCGGCTCGTGGCGCAGGTAGCGCTCGGCCAGCTGCTGCGCCTGCAGCACCCACTGCGCATGCGTCGGTCAGGTACCTGTTCCGCTTGATGAAGGCGAGGATGGCGTGCAGCGTGTGCAGGCGCACGGCGCGGCGCGGCTCGTGGCGCAGGTAGCGCTCGGCCAGCTGCTGCGCCTGCAGCACCCACTGCGCATGCGTCGGTCAGGTACCTGTTCCGCTTGATGAAGGCGAGGATGGCGTGCAGCGTGTGCAGGCGCACGGCGCGGCGCGGCTCGTGGCGCAGGTAGCGCTCGGCCAGCTGCTGCGCCTGCAGCACCCACTGCGCATGCGTCGGTCAGGTACCTGTTCCGCTTGATGAAGGCGAGGATGGCGTGCAGCGTGTGCAGGCGCACGGCGCGGCGCGGCTCGTGGCGCAGGTAGCGCTCGGCCAGCTGCTGCGCCTGCAGCACCCACTGCGCATGCGTCGGTCAGGTACCTGTTCCGCTTGATGAAGGCGAGGATGGCGTGCAGCGTGTGCAGGCGCACGGCGCGGCGCGGCTCGTGGCGCAGGTAGCGCTCGGCCAGCTGCTGCGCCTGCAGCACCCACTGCGCATGCGTCGGTCAGGTACCTGTTCCGCTTGATGAAGGCGAGGATGGCGTGCAGCGTGTGCAGGCGCACGGCGCGGCGCGGCTCGTGGCGCAGGTAGCGCTCGGCCAGCTGCTGCGCCTGCAGCACCCACTGCGCATGCGTCGGTCAGGTACCTGTTCCGCTTGATGAAGGCGAGGATGGCGTGCAGCGTGTGCAGGCGCACGGCGCGGCGCGGCTCGTGGCGCAGGTAGCGCTCGGCCAGCTGCTGCGCCTGCAGCACCCACTGCGCATGCGTCGGTCAGGTACCTGTTCCGCTTGATGAAGGCGAGGATGGCGTGCAGCGTGTGCAGGCGCACGGCGCGGCGCGGCTCGTGGCGCAGGTAGCGCTCGGCCAGCTGCTGCGCCTGCAGCACCCACTGCGCATGCGTCGGTCAGGTACCTGTTCCGCTTGATGAAGGCGAGGATGGCGTGCAGCGTGTGCAGGCGCACGGCGCGGCGCGGCTCGTGGCGCAGGTAGCGCTCGGCCAGCTGCTGCGCCTGCAGCACCCACTCCGCGCCTGTCGGTGACAGCGCATTTGCCCGAGCAGTCACCAAACGCATTGTTGACGCCTCCTAAACAGAGATCGCAAATTGATTTCGAATTAGCAATGGGTTTCCCAAAACAAATGAAGCACAAATGGCGCGATGCTCATCAAGTGCAAGCAGCGAGCCGGGTTCTACGGTTTACTTTGCGTGGCTATGCTTATTTCGTTGAAGGCTAGTGTAAGCACTGTAAGATAACGTTGGGGTTCACAGTGCGTACTAAGCATAAGTTTCACTTAAATATACATTAAGTTCATCATAAACTGGAAATGAAAAAGGGCCGAGAATAGTGCCTTGAGGCATGAATATCTTTAGTTAAGGAACCGAACATATTGCAACCTGTGTATCTACGTTTGGAATAGTCATGTTATTTATTAAAAACACATGTAGGTCTGCTGACCTACATGTATGTTTTTGCTCGTTACATATTTGGTCGTCAAATAATGTAGAGAGATAAGTATGTAATGCTTATTATTAACATTGTCGAAAGGCTTGGAGGTATCACAGAACTTTCTGTTCTAGGAAATCGTGTTAGTGATAATGCAATTATTCAAAGATTATAAAGCACTGTTCTAAAAGATTTTTGAAATTTCAAGTGCTTGCCAATGGTACCGAAAATCGAATACAATAATTTGAAAGTGTCATAATAATAACAAAATTATTTTTATTAGAGAACGGCCATCTTCTTCTTCTTCGAAGTGCCTCTCCAATTACTGGAGGTGGGATGTCATTTTCGAAAACTCCAGTCTGTCCTTCGCGAGACGGAAGAACAACGGCCATAGTGACGTGGAATCCGTTGAAATAGCATAGAGGCGCTGACCGGTCGGTCGTGTCCGCAGCAGTCGACGAGGTCCAGCAGCGCGTCCACGTCACCGTAGTACTGGCCCGCGTCGTGCAGCTGCTCGATGGACGTGATCAGCGCGTGCACGCGGTTGTGGATCAACTCGTTCGGTGGATCGTAGTTTTCTGGCAGACAGATAAGAATACGATTATATTGTTACCAAATAAGCGAACCACGTAGTAGAGTGGAGCAGTGTGTCGCAACGTAACGTACTGTCCTGCTGCAGCACGGCGCGCAGGATGGCCAGCAGCGCGTCCCACGCCGCCTCGCACAGCTCCAGCGGCACCCGCGCCACCACGCTCTGCACGCTCACCACCACCTCGTACGTCACTACCGGTTGGTTGCCCTCCAGAGCCTGTCACATAATCGTTGTCACTATTTTTGAAGTTATTCATATAGTTTCGCTGAAATATGACCAAAAGCTAGCAAAATATTGGTAGTTCCCGGTGTGATGATAAATATGTTACCTTGAGGAATGCGGGCAGCACGGCGAGGAAGGAGACCTTGAGCGTGGGCACGCGGCGCGGCCCCCACAGCGCCATGTTGATGTAGAAGACGGCGCCGCGCTGCAGCCCCGCCGCGTCCGCGCCCGCGCCCGCGCCCGCGCCCGCGCCCGCGCCCGCCTCCGCGCCGCGCAGCAGCCGCACCATCTCCTGCAGCGCCGCGTGCCCCATGTCGGCGCCCATCACGTTCCGCATCAGCTGCAACCACCACTATTGCTTACACCGGGGACAGTGTTGTACTATCGTTCTTATTGTATTCGTGTCTAGTTACCCCATACACAATCCAGGGAAGAACAGATCTAGCGCTAGGATATCGTACCTTCCAACTGTTTTGGCAGTAATGCTCCAAGTTGACAGTGCGGCAGAGTGCACTGACGAACGTGGTGAGCGCGGCGCGAGGCAGCAAGGAGTAGGACACGACGGCCTCCAGCAGCGACAGGCAGCACTGCACCACCGACAC
Organism: Acronicta psi; assembly: GCA_946251955.1. NCBI lineage: Eukaryota > Metazoa > Arthropoda > Insecta > Lepidoptera > Noctuidae > Acronicta > Acronicta psi. Next base: position 228,305 of record OX276477.1, on the reverse strand, counting down.
GTCCGCGCAGTACACGCACAGGTGACACGCGTTGCTACGATATTTGATCATCAGTCATATTATCTGTGTGTTTTTCTAATGCGGTAAGGGTCATGTTAGCCTAGCAGATGTACTGTTCCAGGTAGCAGCGGCAGGAGTGTGATAGATTCCTGCTCAATACTCAAATGAAGAGTATTTAAATTGTATAAATAGACTAATAATGTTTAGGTGAAAGATGTGAAACCATTTCCAACTACCAAAAGACATCTGTAATCAAACAGAAAACGATCCGCGGTAAAAAAACAGTGTTATCTTAAAAACAGTTGACTAGGCATCATGCATCATAATGGTAGCGATAAAGTATATGTCAAGCACCGCGCCACGCTGGCTTGATGGATGAGCGACGTACTGTGTGACGTCAGACGTCTCAAACACTTTGTAACCAATCACAAAGGAGTGACGTCACTAGTCCTTAACCAAAAACTATATGTCCACCATGAAATTGATGATCACTTATGGTAAAATTAACAACCATTTGCAAAATGACAACTTGTATTAAATTAGCTTTTGTATGAAAATGGATTTTGTGTGTTGTTGTTGTTGTTATGGAAGGATATAATTTCATTGTATATCCAAATAATAAAGATGAAGACATTGTAAACAAACATGTCTCACTTATTATGTAATGATAATGTTGTTGTTCACATATTATTTTGCTCAAGGTGAGTCATTACACTGATACCTACACAGGTGTTTACCATCTCTCTCTCATTAATATGCGTGGACAGTCTTCCTGGTAGTAGGCTTCAAGGTAATTAATTATTTTTAAGGTAAAAAAATCTGATGTAATGCAGAAGTCGTAAAAAAAAATCTTATAGGCACAACTAACTATAGAAATTGATTCCAAACATTTTCTAGTGAATTGTTTATTCTAAAAGTACATAGAAATGTTTAGTCCACCCTGATTTATTTTGATTTTTAATGTAACAAATTTCTTTCTACATTATTTGTATACAAGTACAATAAGATCTATTTGTATCTGTTGAATTATTTATATGTAAATAAAGACAATTTAAAATCAATCAAAATCAATTTATAAAAATACTTACTCAACAATTCCATGTACAATAGGCTCATCTAAATATGTGGCATTGAATTTGACAACATTTATGATCAGCTGTAGGAACTCCACTAGCTGTGCTGGTGGCTGAATCTGAGGTAGCCACTCCAGTAGGAATGGACCAATCTGAAAGGAACACATAAATGATGCTAGATGGATTTATTGTAATTCTGTTGGTATTTATTACTCATATGGGGATAGGAGTACATCTCAGGGACAACCAAACCTACTTGGTGGAACAGTCTTCCTTAAAGTTTACTAACCCCATATTAGTAATAGTCTAGTTCAAATCAATGCTTGAAGCCCATTCCCATGCAGCTGAGAAAATACTCTAAATTTGTATGTATCAATTATAATAATACTAGCTGTTCCCCACAGTGTTATTTTCTTTTATCCAATCCTATGGGAATTTCATAAAATTCTTTCTTAGTGCACACCTATGTCACCTAAGTAACACTTGTGCAAAATGTCATGCTTCTTCATTGATCAGTCAGTGAATCAGCCTATCAGTTTCTTTATTTATAGGTATAGATTAAACAGACTACATTAAAGAGTTTTCCATCGATGAAGTGACAAAATAGTACCTAAAAGTTAATGACAAAATAAGTGCAAAAGGTTGAAGTTTGACAAGACACTGCTGGTGTGCCAACACAATTATTTAAGCGAGTTTTAAAAAAATGGTTAACTAAAAATGTATTTTATAATATGCATGAATATTTTGCCAAAAAATAATGATTACATATAATAATATTATGTTATCATTATTACATACAAAAATGTTAACAAAAATAGTTTTTATGAATGTTAGCATAGACATTATTGTTTAGATTTTAACATTTTTACATTGCGACACCCGATTGGGTAGACTGTTGAAACCTATCAAAAATTATAAAACACCATTATGTACACAGTTTTACGCAATAAATATCTTTGACTTTGACTTTGACTTTGACAATAGCTTGCCAACTACATCATGCCTTGGATCAAGTTGTTTGATGTGGCATAATTATATGTTGATAGTAGAGCAGTTACACTCACCTCTTCTTCAAAGCAATTTATATTTTTCCCAGTGTTGGTCAGTGTGTGTAGCAGTTTGAAACGTAGCTGTGAGTCCTCTGGGGGATGCCGGGCATGCGTGTCCCGCAGGTAACGAAACAGGATGGTACGCATGATCTGCAGGTAGTCAGCCTGCCCTTCGGCAAGGCAACGCAGGAACCACAATGCAGCATGCCGAGCCTCCACATTGCTCTCTTCTAGGAGATCTCTTGTTAGCGACCAAAGCTTTTCCACTCCACCCTGGAGTTTAACAAGTGTTGTGCACACGGAAATGGTGAAATGTGTAGAACTAAAATTATATTATAATACCTGTACATGTACCACATTTCATGCAAATAAACTATTTGATTGATTGATTGTGATGTTACATAAATTAATTACTAAAGTGGCTATAATTGAGATTTATCGACTCTATGAAGACAGAACTGCCTCATTAACCTAGTTGATGTAATCATGACTGCTACGGTTGAGGTCTTGGGATCAATTGCCATGTTGAGCAAATTGGTTTTTACATAAAATTCTCACTATAGTCTGTTTTTTAATCTCAGAGACTAAAGTGACATTACGTGGGATACCAGTTTTTTGCATTTCTTAAATAGTAATGAGCCTCTATCGAAGATTATCTCTAATAAATTAAAGTGTCGGTTTTTTTATATTGAGTTATCCTGAAAAAAATAGTAGGTCTTATTTAAAACGTAATAGTCATGGGTCGGAATAGGTAGAGTTTTTTAGGACTAAATACCGACAGCGAAATCAACATAGTCTTCTAAAACCTTTTACAGCGATTGATATTGTTTCCAAATATTTTTTTACCTCGTTGGAACATAGGACTAAAATTAAAGTTCTTTCTTATTTATTTTTTTGGTAGGCAATTTTACGTCATTTGGTACTTAAAAACTCTACGACGACTTACCTTTCATAGACTTTATTGTGCATTCGGACAATTTTAATTAATTTGGGCTTTAATGATACGATTTGGAATAGAAAACTTTTAAGCTAATTGTCTAAAAGTTACGATTCAACAAACCGGTATCGTAGGAACCACACTACAGAAAAAAGCTGGTATCATTATTTGTAATTTTGACAGTTGCATGTGTCAATCTAGTGTCTGAGATAAAAAAACAGACTATAGGTATTGAAATAGTAGCAACATACCAATTCATTTTATGATGTATCTTTATTCATTTAATTGTGAAAAGCAAAGAGATTGTTAACAACATGGTCAACAGAAATTGGGTATAATTAGCAAACAAATACTGTTTGTTTTGATATAATTTATTTACAATTTTATGATATAATCAGGTAATAATATGATAAAAAACAATAATGGCTTAACATAAGAATAAATTATTTGAAAGAAATGCAATCAACAATTAAATTAAATGAAAAAAAAAGGAGAAAAATGAGAAGAAAGAAGAAGAATGAGAAGAAACTGCATTGTAATGTTGCATCAGAATGTATTTATGAGGGTACTATAAGAATAAGTGTGTGGTGCAGAACTCACCTCCTGGACTCTGACATGTATCACCTTCTCGCCGATGTCCTTGAGCGCGCGCAGCCGGCGGTGCAGTGGCGTGTCAGCGCTCAGCTCACGCTCCACCTCGCCGCTCACCATCAGCTCGTTGCGTGCCGGCAGCGGTGCTGCACACGACCAGAACATACACTACTATACCGCCCAACCTCGCGGACCCCTCACATATTCCTCATTCGACTAGGACCAGCACCAATACTTACCCGATGCACCCTTTTTGAAGAGCACTTTCAACTTGTCTTGAAGCGACCTATCTCTCGAACTCATTTTACGACGATGCCGGTATTGGTTTTCGTTTGTATGTATACTAAGGTTTATAACTAGGTACGGCAATTACCTATTACTTTGATATTGCGAATAAAAAGACATATTTATTGGAAAATATTCTCACTACCGCTCCTGCTTAGCTATTCACCATTTGACAGCTTCTCAACCAAAGTACTTGTACAGCTGACAGGCGGCCATTCAAGATAGGATTCTGAACGAAATATATTATTGATAATATTACACACATAGAAATACACTACATTCCTTGAAAATTATCAAAACCTTATTGATAAAATAGAAAATATATGTTTTTCCTATTTATTAGTACTTTAGATGGATAATGCATTTTATCACGACTGAAATGACATGACCTTGATCGATTAAATTTCTGCACGATAGTTTTCTTTTCATAGTTGAATACAAGACTTTTAAGTTTTTAAAATATTACTGATTTGAGTCCTTATTTTTGGAAAATTGGTTAATAAATCCTCTGGATGGTAAGTAAAAATCGTGTAATTTTTTGCTTGATTATATTAATTAAAAAAGACATCATAATAATAAAGACCTTTAAACAACCGTTTGTCTCCGCATAACACAGATGGCGCTGCTACTCGGTAGCCACCAAGTAATTTAGGGTTATAGGTACAATAAAATTACATTGTACATTTAACATATTAATCTATGCATTGTACATTGCACAGATCGTTGTGATTTGTGAGTTGTGATGGAATAATAAATTTTCTGACAGCAAAGATTTGTATTTGTATGACTGGGACTCAATACGGGTACTTACAAATTGCACGGTACAACACTAGGGTACCTATAACAAGTATCGAAAATAGTTAAAATAAAAAATGGAAAAAATGATTACCAACTACTGCTTATCACGTTGGGTTCGATTCCCATAGAACACAAATATTTATGTGATATATATAAGTGTTTGTGTTTGCTTGGGTGTTTCTTATATATAATACTTACTAATTATTACTGTAATAATCTAAATATATAAAACTCAAAGGTGAGACTGACTGACTGACTGACATAGTGATCTATCAACGCACAGCCCAAACCAGTGGAGGGATCGGGCTGAAATTTGGCATGCAGGTAGATGTTATGATGTAGGCATCCGCTAAGAAAGGATTTTGATGAATTCTACCCCCAAGGGGATAAAATATATTATAAATGTGAAAGTAGCTCTCTGTCTGTCTATCGCGCTTTCGCGCCAAAACTACTGAACCGATTTAAATGGGTACATATTTAGTCTAGAGTCTGAGAAAGGACATAAGCTCCTTTTTATTGCAAAAAAGAGTTGTAAGGAGTTGAAATAGGGGATGAAAGTTGTAAGAAATACCCAGAGCACGCAGGCGAAGCCGCTGGCGGAAGGCTAGTGTATTTATATAACTGCAAGCTTTCTGTAGCATCGCTACCACTACTAGCGTTACGCTGAGTAAAAAAACATTCACAAAAAAAATATTTGTGTTATCTTCCCTCAGATATTTTTCGACTCTGGTTGTAGGTACTTTGTGTTTAGGTTTTGCTAACTACAAGTGCTGATAAGCACCTTAGCTAAGTACCTACCTAAGTAAGTCTATTCTGTGGTTATGTACACTAACAGCCTATTTATATTTTGACTATTTGCTGCGCCGCAGATCGTGGTTCATGTTTGCTAGCTAGTGCGCGAAAAAACAAAAATAAAGGAATAGTACTTATGTACACAAAACAAAATGGATCAGTTTACAGGGCACACCAACGTAGATGTTGGTGTGCGTAAACTCAACGCGTTATTACTTTGCCTATTTACTAGTGTTAGCACGCACACATTTGCAATTTCTTGTCATTTTAAAGTTGCAGGGAATATGATGCATAAATTTAGCTAATGAATCAGACTCCACTGTTGTGCATTAGTTTAGCGTGCGCTTCTTGTCGCCGGCACCGTAAGATCGAATCTTAGTATCAACGGTTCAACTTTTTGTATGTTTTAAAAAATATTTTACATTTGTTTGTTCAATTCATTGTATAGTATTAGCAAGTCTTCTTTATATTTGGTTTGGATTATATTTATGGTCTACCCTCTAAAAATGACAAATCATAATATGTTAGTAGTTTAATTTCATCGTCATAATGCTATTGACTATCGAGCTTCTGTTACGTTTTTAGACATTATACCCTGCGTATTTTGAGAAGTGCTATTATTTGTGAATCAATATGAATCACTTAACTACACTTTTAAGAGCTGATATAATTATTTTGCATGAGCAAAACGTTTCAATTAGTGAAATTGCGAGGCGTTTAAAGATATCGGTGAGTAACAAAATATTATTATTACGTTTAGAATTTATTATGTTTCAATAATACACATCTTGTTTATTGATGTTTTATGTAACAATATTTAATTATTGTTCACAGAGAAGAACTGTGCAATTGTGGGTCCATCGTTATGCAGATTCGGGAAGCATTGATCCTTGCCGACCGGGACCAATGGCTGGATTTGCATATACAGATACCAATGCACGGCTAATCTACGTTGGTGTGCCCTGTCAACAGATCTATTTTGTTTTGTGTACATATAACTATTATCTAGGTGTAGTTACCCAGTGCTTATGGATAAAGCAATATCCTATAAGGCTTTAAGTAAGTACAATTACATTTTGTAATTGTGCCCAGGCATTGTCCAGACATGTGGCCTAAACAGGTTAATTAACTGCCGTAGCCCGTAGTACTTAGATACTTCACTTTATTTGATTACATATTGCGGGCCGCCTCGTTTCTCTATCCGCTGAGCGAATTATGTCGAGCATAAAAAATGTGTGTACAGCGTGTCGAAGGTACACTATCAAGCTCGTACATAATAGTGCGGGTTACCCCCAGCCCTCAGGTAATGTCGGAGGGTTTAATCTGCCCTCGCTTGACGAGGGTCGACAATTTGCTCCCACCTGTGACACCGGCAGCCACCGCGCCATCAACCCACCTAAATACTTGTGTGACGTCAATTTATTGTGAAAGAATTACAAAACACTTGTATTCAAATAAGGCGATGAAAAGCTACACATAGCTTTTATTATTACAAGCCGTACCGGCCGAGTGACAGCTTAGCGATAATGTTCTTAGGTTTATAATGGTAAAGATACATACACCTTTTTATGTCTTGAAAATTCGGAAAGTTGGTGCAGCATATTATTTGACGACGTCTGTGGTCTAGTAGTTCGAGTACCGGACTGCTGATCATGACTTCGCGAGGTCGTGGGTTCGATTCGAAAAAATAAGTCTAACCATTATCTAGTACTCATAGTACAAGCTCTGCTTAGTTTGTGGTTACTTGAAGGTGCTGTGTAAAATTTCCCAGGATATTTATTAATTAATTATTATTTTGCACATGTTAACCTACTTTAACCTACTGAATGGACAATCTTTTATTACGAACTACCTAATCATTTAACTCGACACAATAGAAGAGCTTAAGTATCTGTATTTATTTGTTTTAATTTTCAAGCAACAACTGTGGTGTAAGTAAGTACAAAGATCGGCTGAATCTTTCATTAAGCATTCATGTTCATGACATTTGAATTTTTCTACCTAGGTCATAGAAGTAGTAAGTATAAGTTTGACACTTATTAGTTCCATGACATAGTTCTATAAAAATCTATAAAATCATATGACAGTTTACTAAATATTTCGTATCATCAATCATCTGTAAAACAAACGAGTGAACATTAAACAATCGGCTTAAGCCTAGTGTGCACCCCTGTCTATTGTTGTTTCATTGCAATTTGCATGACGTATTGTTTTAGTATACTGAGTAGGTATACTAATTGGATTTTACCCAAAAATTTAGACGATCGTATAATACCAGAAGCAGAGATGAATGGTGCGGTGAACTAGGCCTAAATTCTCTTAAAAAAATCTATTCATTGAACGTTGGGCCACACTACGAATATGCTCATGGCATATCGTGAGTGCTTTTAGAATACTCGAAACTACCTGCAGATCATACAATTATATTTTGCAATTTTAGTGCAGAAGTGAAGTCGATCGCTCGACCACTGCGCCCATCAAGTCGTCAAATCGATCCTGACAGCGGGTTTACAGTAAACGTTATAACTAGCAATGCGGTTAGTTAGGTGTTAATTTTATCTGTTCTGTGACGACAGTTTCTGTGTTCAGCGATAGTTTTGTTATTACGTAATAACATTTGTCATTGTGATCTTTCTGTTTCTACATTGATTAGATGTTTCAAGGTCCTATTTATCTACAACTAGAATTATTAATTTGTAAGTAGCTGTAGTGAATTATGCCCGCGCCACGCGCCGGAGAAATTAAAGAGGCTCCACGTTGTTGTCAGTTCAGATAATGGCCGCCGTTTTTACGACACTTTATAATTAACGATTGTTGTGCTATTCACTTAACGGGGGTTGGCTGGTTATATTTTAAAACAACCGTCAATATTAATTCTATTATCTGTCAGAATATTATTTATCCACAGGATAAGCTCCGAGTCTCCTCCGGAACGCCTTCAAACTTTATAAGGTCGTGAAGAACAAGAGGAAATTGTAAGCCTATAATGCAAATGTACTTAAGCGATATACTTAGTCAAATTGAATTTTCTCGGACAAAAAATGAAGATTTGGAAGTTGCGACGAGCGGCTGGTGCGAGGCGTGGGGCAGGGCGGGGCGGGGCGGGGCGGGCCGCGTAAACTTATAAAACTTCTAGGGGGGGCTAAAAGGCCACATTGGGCAATTTTTCCAGAATCAGTCATACTACGAACCCCTGTCAGATCTTTAACAATTTTCTAATGTGATTATAATAATATTTTTATCAATTAGAAGTGGTATTTATTAAAAAAAACAACAGTAATCACAAACACCTCCTTTATCTATTTACTTTGTAAATAATTCAAATTAAAATTATCCAACCGTTAATTACAATCGAAAAACAAAATAACAGCAAATAGCACACTTTCTGAAATCACAGTAAATAATTAGAAAAACAGGTAAGAAAAATATAAATCTCACAGCCCTTGAACGATGTTACCGCTCCGAGTGACACCCGACAAATGAGCCGATGCGGGGTTCGCACGCGCTATTTATACCGGTTTAAAAACAAAATACTGGTCTTTCCTTATACGGCTTCTCCTGACACCGAGTCGTCCTCGACCGGAATGCTTTGGGATTCGTCTTCGATCGGGTTGTCATGATGTACCGCTTCATCGAGGTCAGGCATGGATAGTCCAACTGCCACGCGTTCGTTACCGTCGGACTGGCCTGGACCACTGTTAGTATTATCGTTTTCATCATCTGAAAGGTTAAGGCTATTGTTATTCACGAGTTACACACGTTAAGAATCATGCGCTAACTGAGTGAGATGAAATTATTAAATTTAGCAAAAGTATAAGATCGCTGGCGTCCCAACAATCCAATACCATTGCTGCGTACATTACCACAGTGACCGTCACTGAAGAAAGCAGCATACGCAGGTGTTGGGCAACTAATGCCATTGGTGGAGGACACACCTCATTGTTGGGCGACTAACGCCATTGGTGGAGGACACACCTCATTGCTGGGCGACTAACGCCATTGGTGGAGGACACACCTCATTGCTGGGCGACTAACGCCATTGATGGAGGACACACCTCATTGTTGGGCGACTAACGCCATTGATGGAGGACACACCTCACCTTAGGACGATACACGCTGGAGGACACACCTCTACAGCTAGCAGTACACACTAGCGGATGGCGCGTATCTGAAACAGAGTATTGTTAGTGAAAGCGTAGAGCTACTCACTCTCAAAAAAGACGGCACATGTTTCGGGGCACCATTCTCCTTTCCAAGGCACCATGTGCTGGGAGGCTGCTTGAGTAGATTTTCCGCAGCTTCCACTGAGCAACTTCAATTCGTATCGACCGTTAGGCAGAACTTTGGTAACCCTATACGGCCCTCGCATTCCTGGGTCTAGTTTACCCGTTGATTGCGAGTACTTAATAACAAAGGCCAGGTCATCGACCTTGTATTCACGTGGTGGCCGCCTAGACCGGTTGACTGATACGTCCTGATGATCTTGATTTCTCTTTAGTAGCTCACTGGCACGACTCCTGCTAATCTCTCGTAGGGCTTCCCTGTTGCTTTCTGGTTCGTTCACAGCCAGATCTCGAACCAACGAACGGATGATTGGAGTAGTGGCGTCTGTACCAATCATCAAGTTGATAGCTGAGGTTTGTGTGGTCTTCTGCTTGGTAATGTTAAGTACCAATTGTAGTTTCCAGAGCGTGTTTGACCAGGAAGCATTTTTATGTCCTACTTCGATACGGAGCATATTAAGCACAGTCCTTATGTAGCGCTCCACTTGACCATTCGAGCCGTGCATTTCAGGGGTGATGTAGTGCAATTCGGAACCAAGTTCGGTTATCCATTGAACGAAGTCAGCGGACTCAAACATCCTACCTCTATCGGTAACTAGCATCTTAGGAACACCAAATAAGGAGATTGCGGTGGTCATTACTCGTTTTAACTCACTAGTGTCTTGGCGGTAAATTGGATAGAGGAGGCAAAATTTGGTAAAGGCGTCAACTAATAAAAGGACGAATTTATAGCCTTCCGACTCGGGTAACGGTCCCAGGGCATCCACATGCACTGTATCAAATGGAACATTGGGTTTGGGCCAAGATGAAATATTCTGTAGTGGAGCTCGAGGGACACGTTTTTTCGAAATGCACACTAGGCAATGAGAAATGTACTTACATACAAACTGGCGCAGGCCAGGAAACCAGAAATGTTTCAAAATAAGATCTACAGTTTTGTCGGAGCCAATGTGCTCGTGTTCATCGTGGAAGATTCTAAGTAAGCTTAGGCGATGACCTTTGGGTATAAAACAAAGTAATCGCGATTCTTCGCCAACAGGGGTGTACTTATAAAACAGTAGGTCATTTTTAACAACATAGCGATTAGAATCGAGTTGTCCCTCGGAGAGTTTCTGAATCAAATCTCTTGTTTCGTTATCTGCAGCTTGTGCTATTTGTGCCCAGTTTCGGGGTCTTGAAATTTGGTTAATCGGGACGACTGGGTTCCGACTGAGGTAGTCAGCATGTGGCAGCATAACACCCTTTCTGTATTCGATAGAAAAGTGAAAGTCTTGGAGATAGATCCACCAGCGCGCGACGCGAGGAAGCAGATCCTTCTTGCGTTCGGTTGATTTGAGAGCGTTGCAGTCTGTAACAACCTTAAAACGCAGGCCTATTAAGTAGTGACGGAAGTGCTGCAAGGCCTTTACGACCGCTAATGTCTCCAATTCATAACTATGGTATTTACTTTCTGCTCCCTGCGTAACTTTACTGAAGTATGCTACCACATGCCTTCCACCATCAGGATGAGTTTGCAAGAGTACTGCCCCATACCCAGCAGAGCTCGCATCGGTGTGAACCTCGGTGGGGAGTTCGGGCTTAAATATAGCAAGGACAGGTTCACTAGTTAGGCATTGTATTAGGTCTTGGCGAACCCGTTCCTGTTCTGGGCCCCATCGAAATTCGATTCCCTTTTTAGTCAACCGAGTAATGCAGGTAGTTCTTCTGGCATAGTCTTTTATGTACCTGCGGAAGTATCCAGCCAGTCCTAATAACTGTCGGACTTGTCTGACACTTCCGGGCACTGGTGAATTTTTCAGTGCTTCGACCTTTCGCGGGCTCGGTCTCACCTGACCAAAACTCACTACCCTACCTAAGTATTCGACTTCGGTCGTTAAAAATGAACACTTCTTTAAATTTATCGAGAAGCCTGCCTCTGTAAGTGTTTGTAATACACTCCTGAGCAAAGAGAGGCCGTCTTCGACTGAATTACTTAAAAGGAGCACGTCATCTATGTACACTAAGACGTTTCCTGCATCAATGAACTCGCGGAGGGTTTGATTAATTATGCGCTGGTACACGATCGGGGAGTTCGTCAAACCATATGGCATCTTGAGATATTCGTAGTGGCCTTCGGGTGTGACGAATCCCGTCACGTGTACGGAACCCTCACTAATCCTAATTTGGTGGAAACCGGTGGCCATGTCTAAACTGGTAAAGTAAGTGAAGTGCCCCAGCCGGTCAATGTGGTCATCAATCAAGGGGAGAGGATATCTCTCTTTTTCGGTGACACGGTTGAGTGCTCGGTAGTCGACGCACATTCTGTCAGTCCCATCTTTCTTTTTAACAAGAATTATGGGACTGGCATACTCCGATCGGGATTCCCTGATGATGCCTTTGTCTAACAGGTCCTTAACTATATCACGTACTTTGAGCTTTTCATCAAAAGAAAGTTTGTACGGGCGATAAACTATGGGAGTGGCGCTGGTAAGTTTGATTACCATCTCGCCAGTAGTGACCGTACTAGTAGCAGTGCCGGATATGAAAAAATCTGAAAAAGCTTGGATGACAGCCATCAGAGAATCACGGAAGGCACCTCGCAATGGAGTGACGACTAATGTTTGATCAAGAGTCTGGATTACGTTGGCACAAGCGTAAGAGCCGCTAGTTCGAGTTATGTACTGTTTGTCTCTTGTATGTACGTACGTACATAACACCCTCACGGTTGAGGATATCCGTACCAATTATAATTGAGGTGTTCATGCACGAGTTGGGTACCACGACTAAATCGGCTTCTAAGGAAATATCACTCAACTCAATTGTTACTGTTATGAAAGAGGTGGCTATAATTTCCCGTTCACTTATACCCTTCAGGACACAGTGAGTGGGCTTCACCTGGCAGGATAGATGCTTCAATACGTCTGAAGAAATCAACGATACGTTTTGGGCCCCACTATCTATGAGTACATCCATAGGGATGCCTTGGACCACTGCGGTAACTACATCACTATTATCAGTGTTATTATCTGTGCATAAGTTAACGTTTCGTTGACCTCTGGACTCCGATCGATTTTTAGCAAAGCAAACCTCTTCGGTGTGGCCCTTCTTTTTACAAAATGTACACTGTGTCCCGGGTCCTTTGGTATTGGGAGTATGTGCACCAGCCTTAGCTGTAGAAGACTGTGTTGCGGGTTGAGCAGGGGCCTCAGTGGTAGATTCCAAGCGAGGTTTCTTGTTACATCTACTACCCAGATGACCACGCTTTCTACAGATGTAACACTTAGGCCCCTGGTCAGAAGAAGAACTTGGAAGTGAACGCTTCCTAGATGAATTATCGTTGGATTCAGGTTTGGTGCGTTTGGGTTTAACGTATATCGAAAGAAATGAGACTAAGTCTTCTACTGATAAGTTTGCATTAGCTGCGGCGGCCCTAACTTGTGGGTTATCTATACCGCGTATAACTATTAGTGTGCGCAATTCATCAGTCAAACCTTTGACTACGCGTAAACGTAAAAGAGTACGTCGAGCGTATTCGGCGTACGTTGTGTATTTGTCGGATGTCGTATTCATGGTTTCAAAAAGAATGTTGGCGTAATCCAACTTCCGAGGGCAGAGTGGCTTGAATTCAAGCTTGAAGTTAGACCAAGTGCGGTCATTAGTGACCCACTCATTAAGCCATATTTTAGCATCGCCTTTGAGGCAGGAAGCCACTCTTGACAGACACTCGTAATCGCTCCAACCGTTCGCGGCTACTGCCCGATCCACTTCCTCACACCATACGTCAATATCGTGTATGCTTGGATCAAAGTTGGAAACATAGTAATGTCGTGACCTAATAGGTTGTAGAGATCTAATGGCATCTGCCAATATAGTTACGGTAGACGGGGCCTCTGAGTCACGAGCGATTGGATCAGGAGTACGAGTGACTGTTGAAAAACCCTCAGAGTTGTCCACGCGAGCTCGTTGCGGAACACCGTTCAAGTCTACCGGGCTATTGGGACGCAAAGTGACCTCATGAACAGAGTTCTCGTGATTAACTGTGGTCCGGTTACCACTTCGTGACGAAATATTTGTGCGTTCGATTGCGCTAAGCCTCGTCATGATGTCACTTAAAGTGTTTTGCAACGTGTTGTTGTCGCTAGGAGACCCAGGCAGGCGCCTAGGGTGCGGGGGAGTTCTACGTGAGCGCGCCGATCCTGATCCAGATCCAGAGCGGTGACGTTTACGAGCGTCATGGCGGCGATAAAACGAGCTATCCTTTGATTCGCTACGTTCGCGACGACGACCCCGACGCGACCCACGAGCATGACGCGAGTCATGCACAGACTCATCGCTCGTAGATCTACCTCGCGAACGATTATATGAACTTCGTGATCTACGGTACTCGGATCGTCTAGGCATATTCTCAACACCGACACACGCACAGTAAAACACAAAACGACAAAAACACGTCAACACTGAACACGAAAATATTTATAGGTTAGGTTACTTTGTTTCTCGATTGTTTACCAAAATGTGAGCTTTTAGATTCTTTATCCCACTTCTGATTTTATCAATTAGAAGTGGTATTTATTAAAAAAAACAACAGTAATCACAAACACCTCCTTTATCTATTTACTTTGTAAATAATTCAAATTAAAATTATCCAACCGTTAATTACAATCGAAAAACAAAATAACAGCAAATAGCACACTTTCTGAAATCACAGTAAATAATTAGAAAAACAGGTAAGAAAAATATAAATCTCACAGCCCTTGAACGATGTTACCGCTCCGAGTGACACCCGACAAATGAGCCGATGCGGGGTTCGCACGCGCTATTTATACCGGTTTAAAAACAAAATACTGGTCTTTCCTTATAATATTATGATTACCTAATCAAAAGCGGGCTTTTACCCCTGTAGGTAGGGGCAGGAATCGCTCTCTGTTTGCTGTTCATACTCGTACATACGGTGCACGTATAATGACGATGAATGTGCAGTCAGTGTTTTATTTATAAGAGGAGTGCACTTCGAAAGGTAGGTAAGTATTTTGAATTTTTTGCTGTTTATCGCTACATTTATTTGGTGTTAAACATAAGAACAAATAATTTTTAATAAAAAACTTTTTACGAAAATATTACAAATAGAAAAACGATGGTGACCAAAGGTCAGATTTCGGGTATGTTTCGGGTGACTGTTATAGAAAAAATTAAATAAATGATTACCGTGACACTTTAGGACATAGCATAGTCGGGTCAAAGTGAAACGTACTTAGCACCGCCCTTGTTCATGAGATAAGATGGAATACCACATTTGATAATAGATTATCCTTATCAGCGATTGTTCTTACGAATTAATTATTATTTTAAATAAAAAACCCGGCCGGGTTTAAAAAAAAAAAGCCGGGCAAGCTATTCGTTCACTCCACTCTAAAACAAAATTGATTCTTTGCTTGTCCCGCCTGCAATACATTTTCCAAAATTACAGAGCTTATTTTGAGATTTTTAGTTAGTACTTTTTACGCCCCGGGTTTTTTATTTCAAATAATAATCAATTTATTTCCTACTTTTTAGTTTGTTTTATATAAAGATTAAATCACTAAGAAGATAGAATCACTAAAGATCATTTTCAAAATCAGCTCGCACATTAAAAGCGTATAAAATACCCACTATCCAGTGACACTTATGCCATCAAGACGAATGTAATGAGGTATCATTTATCTAAATCGGTTGAGCCGTTGAGTAGTTACGAGCGGACATAGGAACGGACATACATACATGCATACATACATACACGGCAAACACATAACTTTCCTTCGCCTTCAGCAGTCGGGTAAATAAGGTTGTAGGTCAGACAGAGCAAAAACCTAATCTGTGGTCATGATCGTCATGATCTGCCATAGAAGAATTAAAACCTGTCAATGTTGATCATAACGTCAGTTTTTTAATTAAATCCACAATGAATCTAAGATTACTTATTTTTAGAGCGAGATCTAATGGTGTGCCGGTTTATTGTATTATTCTTTTACTGCTCTATATATTGTTAAAATATTGGCAATCCAGGCCTCTCCATGACGATAAAGTTCCGAAATATATGCGAAAATATGTCAAGTTCGATGAACATTTTAAATTCCCTACAAAGAAGTTGTCGAGTCAGGAGATCACCAAGCTGGCTAGCATCGTGGAAGTGCTGAACTATGAGCGGGAGGTGTTCCACACGCAGAGGTTCGGGCTGATGCGCGCCGACACCAACATGATCGTGGTGCAGGTGCACCGCGACGCGGAGCGGCTGCAGTACCTGATCGCGTCGCTGGGGCAGGTGCACTACATACAGTCGGTGCTGCTGGTGTTCTCGCACAGCTACTACAACGACAAAATAAACAAGCTCGTTGAAAGCATCACGTTCTGTAGGGTCATGCAGATATTTTACCCTTACTCGCTTCAGCTGTACCCGAACAAATTCCCCGGCATCGACCCCGAGGACTGTCTGAGTTCTGTCGGCAAGACCGACAAATACTGCAGCAATCGCGACGCGCGCCTGACGGAGCACAAGCACCACTGGTGGTGGAAGGCTTGCTTCATCTTCAATAACTTGGACTGGTCGGACACTTACAAGGGGACAGTCATATTTCTAGAAGAGGACAATTATGTTTTACCGGATTTATTATACATGTTACGTTATACTACCAAGTCACAGGCCTTCATTAAAGGGATTTATATTATGTCCTTTGGGAGGCCATATGCAAAGGATTTAGACTACGACTTACTGCAGGTGGACTCCTGGCGGCCACCGTTCGACAAAGGATTAGCCTTTAATAAAACTGTATGGCAGAAGATATCTGCGGTGTCCTCGTATTACTGCATGTATGATGACGTCAGCTGGAGTTACTCGCTACTGAACGCGTTCAGCAAGTTCCGCGAGGGGCGCGCGGACATGGTGGCGGCCATGGCGCCCCGGGTCATCTCTACCAGCATGTTCCCGAGCGGCCGCGCGGCTATGCATCACATTCATTCGTGGTTAAAAGACGCTAGGATGTTCCCTGTAAATATAAAGGCGGTGATGCTATACAGCAGCAATGGCCGAGTGGACACGAACGCCAAGCCACCGCCGTGGGGCAACGGCGGCTGGAGCGACATGCGCGACCACCTACTGTGCCTCGACCCACTCATGTCCACCACCACGGCCAATATTAATGACTTGTCCACGAGCACCCTCCCCATCACTACAAGCGCAATGCACGATTATTTCACTATTGCTCAACACAGAGTTAATATGTCTTTATTGTAAATTATATCTAGCTGCCTTCAAGTCAAACTTTTAACTCTGTAACGCAAAGCGCGGTAAAGTCAATCAACACAACCAGACCACTGGGTACCTAAGCATTTCTGAAGGCTCTACTAAAAGATTAGGAAGGTTGCGTTAAATATTGAGTAGTCTGTACAAAGCCGTACGGAGCTTGGAGCGTTATTATTTAACGAGGGCATATCCTTACGCTCGTAGGGAGAAAAGCTCGTGAGCTGAGTGCATTTCTTAAGTGTACCGGAGGGGCGGGATTGCAGACTCGTTTAAAATTTGCATGTGAGAACGGCGCGAGGCGCGAGGCGCGAGGCGAGCGCCCCGGGGCTGGCGAGCCGCGGCCTGGCGAGGTGCCAGCAGCGCCTGCGCCTTCCAATAAAACCTACACAATGATACAACTGCTGCAAAAAGTACTTCTACCTTGTCACTTAACCTACAATAAGCGATACTCAACGCGGCATAGCAATAAATCTATATGATCGTACGGGTAATTACTTTTATTTATTGCGTTCTGTAACTGCAAAGCAAACTAGTCGTGTGCATGAGTGTGTGCCCTTGTGTTACATGTTACATGTAACAACTAACAAGGCAACAATCAGTAAGTACCTAGGTACCGCTGCTCTAACCTTCGCTGTCGTGGTCGCGGGCCGCGGCGCCGCGACTTTCAATGAACTAATTAATTATACGTTTTAGTATCCGCGGAGCTTTATATATCTTATAGATATCAGAAATTGATGGTCGTACTGTTTACTAATCTATGACTGAAATAACGTTTAACACTCATTTAAATGGAAAGATATTTTTTTCGTGATTTAATCTGGATTTAAATTAAAGTGGCGTACCTAATTGTCAATTTGATTGCATTCAGGGCCTACCGTCCTTGCAGTGGGAACCCTTCCAATTTAAATGAAGTCTAATTAATAAAATGGGCCAATTAGTTGAACCGGCGCGTTTCTAAATTAGCGACGTTTTGTGCGAAGTAGGTAGTCGTGAATACGACTGGCATCGGCACGCGATCCTGCTTCCTGTTAACAATAAAATTATGTTATGACAAGTTCATGAGTAGGCCTAGGCACACAGTGGACATATAACACTTGAATTTCTCCTACCTCCGTTTTTGCGTACTGTACGCAAAAGAAATCTAACCTTTTCACTACACTACAGAAGTTTATGTTGTGAACTAAAACCTGTTTTTTAGAAATTTAATGCTCTGCTTGACCGTTATTATTTTGTTTCTAGATCGGCATACAAATGGCTATATATATTCGCGTCATAAAACCCGCGTAATAAAAGGTTTCCTCATAAAAACTGAAAAGATTCCGTTTGTATGTATGTACCTTCGTGAACATGCCTTATTAGGACTGTAACTGAGTTATATTCGTTTTCGGACAGACGGCCGTGTCGCGAGGGCCGTAAAATCGGCGTGCCCTATGTACTGTCACTTATATAACTATACATACGTATGGTGTTTTACATGAAGATATTCCCTTCGTGAAGTAAAGAAGTCTTGTATAACGCTTTTCATTTCATATGCCTTCAATCGAACGTGCGGAGGAGAGAAGCGGAAATGCTATCTATGCTTTTACTACGTTCGTAATGACACTTTGTACACACCCACGACTCCGGAATGATCAGAAGCTGGCGAGTACATTTTAATTACCCACCGTAGAGGAACGTATGTCCAACTCAGCATGAAATCAGCAAACGTGCTAAAGAGCGCATAAAGGGTAATAAAGAGTAAATTACATTAGAAATAATAGAGCCGGCGACTCCTCCGGTGCTGCAGGTGTGCATGGGCGCCGGGCGCCGGTGACCACTTACCATCGGTGGCTCGGCCGCTCGTTTGCCGACTTCAAACTAAACGTAGGCTAGACTAGGTATACGTCATATATTTGTGTGATCATCATGTCAAATATCATTTTAAATTTTATAATGGTATGTATATAACGCTCCTATCTAGTTTTTGTATAGGTAAGTACGCGGTGCTGCATTTGAATACAGATGAAAACTTCTGCGGTTCGACTGAAGTCTTTGAGTGTTGCCGATTAATGAGTCGGAATTACGCATTCAGTTGGGGTGGCCAGTTATGATTTTTTTCTCAATTTCGTTTCGTCGTACCAGGGAACCAGTTCTCGAGCGAAAAGCGTTGATATTCTTTTAGATGTCAGATTTGTTGCAAATAAGGTTAGGTGTATAAGCAATGACGTTCAATCATTGCGTAGCAGGTGGTCCTGTTTCAGAGCTCACCTGATAAGTTTCCGTTTAATTACTTGGCAAATAATGTCATACAACTTTTGTTCCATTTTTTTATTTATCTGGCGGTAAGAGCTTTCTTGAGGGTGTGTAACAGGCCCTTAATGTTTGTTTGTGTGTTTTCTATCACGAGTTCATGAAAATGTTAGCAACAGGCGTCGATGCCGTCCTCCGTTACATATTTTTATATATATTTCAGTAATCACTCCCGGAAAATATTAGAATTCCTATTGCTATAGAATAGACACAGTCTATGTGATATTACAGACACAGTGTATTACATTATGTTACAGATCTCACTGTTAACGGCGTTAAACAAGTGTAATGTCAGGGTGGTTGCAATAAACACTACACTTGCACTTGAACACTTCTATTTCATCACACCGTTTGGGCAGAGTTTCCCCTTACAAGTTATACTTCGCGACGGTTACAAACAACTCAACTGAAACATTAGACGCATTGGCTTTTATACATTTCACAGATAAATGTTTCATATACAATACCAATTAAACTATTATATCAATTATGAATTTATAGTTGCTGTTCTTATCAGAATTAATAAATAAATACATATCTATAAATATTCGATACACCGAAAGTGGACTAGCGGAAGGCACTTACAAAAGTATTGTAAGTGTCTAAAAGTAGTTGAGCTGTTATATGCAGGCTGTAAGGGTTGTAACACAAGACTAGTAATAAGTCTGTACCTCAGCCTTCTTAAAAGTAAATAAAATAAAAAGCAAAATATATAAAAACGGACGTAACATTAATTAATTGACATGTATCACGTTACTTTGATATTGTTTATCATTTCCACCCAGTCAACCGTAGGAGTAAAGTGTTCATTATACAAAGTTCATATCTAAGCGATAAATTTACTTCTGTTGGTATGTTAATAGACTGACCCTGACCCCTGACCTTTGTTGTCAAACGCCACAGTTCTTGACTGACACCTCAATATCGGTAGAGTCAACTAATGAAATATTAAAATCTATTCATGAGTCAATTTCTACTAAGTTATTACGTAGTAGCATTGAGGTTTAAAAGTTGAAAACCATAGTCAGAAAACGTGCCCTGAACTGCCCTGGATCAACACGTAGGTAGTAGATATGTATATACAGGGTGTTTGGTAGAACGTTGAACATACGAAAATGGTGGTTAGTTGGGGTCATCTGCTACCCACTGGGCCCAAATTATTTAACCTTGGCCGCACTGTTTTTTTTTTACTTTTTTTTAATTTCACAGAAAATTATCAGTTTTTTATCAATTTAAATTCGAATATCTTTACTTGTAATGGGTAAAACAGGCAGGATGTTGTTTTGTATTAATGTCTAATTATATTCGAATTTTAAGTAAAAAAAACTGGTAATTTTCTGTGAAATTAAAAAAAGTAAAAATGAAAACGGTGCGGCCAAGGTCAAATAATTTGGGCCAAGTGGGTAGCAGATGACCCCAACTAACCACCATTTTCGTATGTTCAACGTTCTACCAAACACCCTGTATAATACAACAGGTAACGAGCCATGTTATTTAGTTGTCCAATAAGGACGTTTCTATACAAATCGCCTTAACTTTTAACGGTTAAACTTTACAAACACTAATAACGGAAGCGAGCCGTGTGTAAATTAATTACGGAGCGAAATGGCCGTTCAGGACGGCCGTGTCGCGTGGTCACTCACGCTTTTTCCAGTCACTTGCTCTTGACGAGCGCGCGGACTAAACGTCCCAGTTCCCACCGCAACAAATCTATTACAACCTTCTAATCCTAACATGAATACAAACAAATGAGTAAGTACTCTATTACCATTGAATTAAGGTACATTTCCATGAGTTATTTCATTGTACAGTCAGGCATGCAGATCCATCGCATGGAATTTCATTTCATCCGAGTACAGTCAGCAGTCTCGCTGAGTTTTTGTTTGTACGAGTTGTTTATGTCCTGTCTACAGATTGAATTATAAAGCCTTTTGTTTTGTTCGTGTATTGTTTTGACGCTACCTCTGGGGAATGTAGTCGTTGGTGTTATTAGCATACGGATGTGGGCCACGTTCGTGCAGCCGCGGCGGCGGCGGCGGCGGCGGCGGCGGGGGGCCTTGGAATTGTTTGATGAATAAGCGGATTGGGGTGTTCGCTGGATGGGCACAATAACATAAAACCTAAATAACTAATATAACGAATAACTTTGTTATAACTTTTTTAACTTTCAGCAAGTAAAAACATATTTAGATAAGATTTGATGTGATAGGTGAGATAGACGTACTGCCTCGTTAGTGGCCCTAAGCACGACTACTACGTTCGAGGTCCTGGGTTCAATTTTCAGGTCAAACAAAGTTTATTGGCATTTTTTTCTTTATAATTCTCAGAAGCAACTCGGAGTTTAGAGTTGTGCACTTGTGCCTGGTTATTGGCAATAAGCTTGCCCCTTATTACATGATACCTACCTAAACATACCGGCCAAGTGTGGGTGTTTTGAAATAAGAGAATATACTTACTCGTCCTTAGTGTACCTATACAGATATATAATAATATTTACAGCTATTAGGCCAGTTCATATCAGCCACAGACTGCAGGAAATGTGGAGCATCGCGGCACTCGTAGCACGCCCTCCTGCGTCTTGACCGGCGCAATCCGATTACACATCGTTCGGAATGCAGACAAAAAACCGGCTGAAGACCGATGCCGTCCGACGCGTTGAATATTCATCGTCCGGTGATCGTCCCGCTAACGGTCCGCCTGCCGCCTGCCGCCTGCCGCCTGCCGGCTGCCGACTGCCGGCTGCCGCCTGCCGGCTGCCGGCTGCCGCCTGCCGCCTGCCGCCTGCCGCCTGCCGGCTGCCGCCTGCCGCCTGCCGCCTGCCGTCTGCCGCCTGCCGTCTGCCGCCTGCCGCCTGCTGCCTGCCGACTGCCGCTTGCTGCCGTCACACATAAAATGTCCTTAGTCAGACTTCATAATTTGGTTACAGAACGAACGATGATTATTATTTACTTTCCGCTGCTTTCGGCAAAATATCTGGCTGTCAAATATGTTTATGCAGCGGTCACGCTTCTGGCGGAACGTGTAGTGAAGATATAGTAAAGGTAGCGGGAAGAAATGGTGAAGAGTAGCCCAGAGCAGATACAGCAGTGGACAGCATCGGGCTGATGATGATGATAATGAGGTAATTAAATTGATATTAATGATTCTCTTCATTGACAGATAAATTCAGATAAACCGAAACTTAAAACAAACCATCATGTCAAAACCGCACTGACAGGCATTGATGCGACGTAAGTACAGTCAGCAACGAAAGTCGTTGAACACAGCGAAAGTTTAAAAACATCACAGTACCAAAACTATTCATTCGATTTTGACTTAGGCAAAAGATATAATTGTCCTCCATTATGAGAATTTGTACTGCCTTCAAGGGTCAGTGAATTCTGAATATTAAAGATGTTAAAGCGTTTTGAAGATTTTATAGTGTTCAGCTACTTTCGTTGCTGACTGTACATTATTTATAGATAGTTTTCTTTGAAGTGTGTAGCATGTTATAAAAGGCCCGTAGATAGGTTATGATCACCTGCAAAACACTATAAATCACAAGCTTATTACATAATGTATCACAAACTAACTAAAATCAAATTAAAGTGTGATGCTAGCGCATGATGCATCCAGTTACCGAACACGCGGGCGAGGCGCCGGGCGCTGGGCGGCCGCCGCGCTAATGATGTGCTGCTCAAACACACCACTACCGCTTGCACATATTTGGGAGTGCTCCAAGCTGCCCGCTAACTTGCTGCACCATCCATCATGATATAACGCTACTATGCAGTAGAAACAGAAGGACCACCATGATTTAGCGTCGTGTGCCCCACATTCGTATTACTATGGTTATTGTTTCTCTGTTGTCGCTAATTGATCCTTGGTAGGTTATTTACTTATTTATATTTAGGTATGTACACTTTGTCGTATACACATCGAAATAAATAAAAACAAATAAACAGGGAAGCATTCGATTTTAAAATATACAATGGGTGGCCTAATCGGGTATCACACATTGCAGAAAAATAATAAAGTTACTATCACTTTATAGTTTGGACTATGTTTGAGTATTTTCTGCGTAAACTATCGATTAACTAACTCGTATTTAGTGTTTGCTCATTAAACTTCCGGATATCTATATAATATATATCCGGATCCGGATATCTATATAAATTGATCGGATATAATCATATAATGTTTGTACTATAGCAGTGAGTAATTGTTGCTATAATATTAGCTTTATACTCAAAGGACCACCGACACAGAGATTATATAAATATCACAATTCTGTTTGATTTTAGGATGTAGTTAACTTGTTATTTAATGTTATTTTCAAAATCGTTAGTGGTCAAGATAATTATGTTTTTTAGAGTTAGCAGAAATGGCAATGACATAACAATAGTGTTGGCATTCTCTTAAGACTTCTTAACTGTAAAGGGTCACAAATTCGTCTGTCTATAAACTGGTAAACAGAGTCTTGTGTTCCACGCGGCACACACGTAACTTATCGAATTTCACTGCTAATGTAACAGGTTAGCAGCGAGCGGAGCAACTTGTATTTACCATACGTAGTTAGGTAAATTTATTAGTTTAAATAAGACAAGACAGGGACCAGGGACGGCTGCCGCCGCCGTCTCGATTGATACGCTAACTAATATTGTTAATGGAGCTGCTGCCTGTGCGCCGCGTCATCAATAACTGACAGCAGCCGACAAGTTGCCGATACCCAACAACTTAGTTTAGTTTCAAACTCGCTTCAGTGAGGTATTGACGGAGTCTCTAACTTTGTAGGTTATCACAATCATTATTGTGTTCCTACCGAAGGGTAAGTGTTTAAATTAGCAATTTTAAAAAATCATTCATGCTTAGTAGTGGGTGACTACAGCTGCCAAACAGGAGGTTCAGTTCCAAGTGAGGAAAACTATACTTCATTTGGTTTTCTGATTTAAAATTCTCGGCAGTAGGAACGCCTCTGATCCAACGTTCAACGTGATTGTTATGATATACTCGCACAGTCGCACCGATTGCAAACAGTTACTCTGCGTTACAGTTAATCCCATCGTTCGGAATGTAATTTATTTACACATCCCCTAATTCGCATGATTTGCATGTAGATCTCAATCAAATCCTATAATCCTGCGTAACGTGTCCAATCGCGGACATTACCTACACGTTTATGTAGTATGGAAACCAATTTTATTTAGTAGGTTAACCGGAATCGGGGAAAATGTCAGTGTAACAGACTGTTTAGAAATTTACAGAATACAGGTTATAAGATTCAAGCAATGATGGGGAATTTTTGTAGGGAAGGACTAAATATAAATATAACATTCCATGACGCCTGTATTCCCCAAAGCGTCTGGCAGATGTCTACTAATATACACCACACCCGTAGTTCGTGTATACTGATTGTATGTCTCATTAAATATTGCCATTAAATTAATAAATCCAAAATTCCGGCGTAAAGAAGGACCAGTGCGTATAAGAAGGCTCTTGTATCACAGAGGACAAGTTAGTAGACACGAGTATACAAATGTTGAAACAACCTAACCTGGAGATGGAACTCTACGCTCGCGCTGTCACGCAGACATCATTACACCTACATTCGTAGATGTAAAATGTTATATCTACATATTTAGACGCAGACATCATCATTATACCTACATTCGTAGATGTAAAATGTTATATCTACATATTTAGTAGGTGACTACTAACTAATATAGAATCTACCATAAAGTAAGTCATTTGTTAGAACGTGCACTTTCGTGTGCTTTTGTTTAGCGTTAGTCAGTAATAAGCTTAGAGATCTGGCGCGAGCGACGACTAAATACCACTGTAACTCCTGTATCGTTGCCTCGATACTACGTCGCTTTGATGAGGTGCGCGTGGCATTTGAGGGACATATTCCACAAATCCGCCGCCGTGTGCCGTTAAACATTTCACCATATAGTTCTATTTTGCATAGTCTTAATACTTAACTTAGGTACCTACGTGCAGCTGCAGCAGTACCAACTCCTACTACCTATGTATTTTTTAAGGTGGCAATTGTGTGTGATCACATGAGTAAGCAAGAAAATATTAAGACGGAAGATCCTTAGTGTGTGTGACTTTACATCCAACAAAGTTAGAAATGCCCGTTGTCTTTTGAAGATAATGTGATTGACGTTGAAAGTCCTTGAGCTCTGTCCTAATTGGTAAAAACTTCTAAAGACTTCCACAATTGTTCCTGAAAATCGATCAAAGGTTTTAATCTACTTTAAATGGAAGTAACAATCTCTGTCTAAGTAATATGGCAGTCCGAAGGCCGAAGCCGGCCCGCCTCACTTCCGTGTCGGCTGAGCTGTGGCGTCACTTCCGCCAGCTGCAGCAGCCACTCAGCCAGCAGGCTAGCTGCAACAGCCTCCATCGTTATACACGTGGAGCGTGAGCTGTTACTTCACAGACTTGACCGCCGATGGGCGCAATGGTTTGCTACACAATCTTTGTGTATTACTGTTATGCGTTCAGTCAAATTAGGTGATATTTTTCCTAGTTAATATTCTAAAATAATAACTGGAATAATTTGTTGTTATTAAGTAGTATTCACAGTCATTCGTGAAGCGAGCAAGTGTGCTTGACTCGACGCGTGCGTGGCGTTATTATTAAACGTGTGCACATAACTATAGGAACATACGTAGGTACAAATAAAGTGTGTTGCTCTCGCTACCTCGCGCCGCTAATGGATTTCCGATATAAATATTATTTCGGCGGCGAATTGAATTCCGATTGATGTCGATTGATGGCCCGATGTGTGGAGCCCGCCCGCTATGCCACTCGACGTGTAAACACTACACACTACACGTAAGTACCTATAGGTATAAAATATTATAACTTCATATCAACGGAATACACAAGGAAAATATGTATTACTAGCTTTCCGCCAGCGGCTTTGCCCGCTATCCCACGGGAACCATACAGTTTACCGGGATAAATAGTAGCCTATGTGCTATTCCAGACTATGTTCTATCTCTGTGCCAAATTTCATCCAGATCCGTTCAGTAGTTTTTGCGTGAAAGAGTAACAAACATCCATCCATCCATCCATCCATCCTCACAAACTTTCACATTTATAATATTAGTAGGATAGGATAGGAAGTAGGATATTTTATGCGTAAAAAGTCTATCTAGTAGTTTTAAACAAACCTCCCAGCTACAGGTATTACATTCATACCTAAAGTCTGTTATATTTGGAGCTGGATCAAATTACCATGCCATGTAAGTTAACAAAAACTAATATATTTAAATACAGACGTAATAAGCAAAATAATGTTAGTAGGTGTGAATAATGAAAGTTGACTAGCTCCATTGGTACCTTCTGAATAGTTTTTTCTATGTTTCTCTAATTTTATGTATAGATTTATTCTTTGTTAGGCACACGCAGGCTGCAGCCTGTGCTGGACTGCCTTAATGTTTATTATCTATACCATTACCTACAGATTCTATAGGACTATGGATTCTCAATATTCTATTATCTTTTCGATAAAGTTTTATACAAACTCAACTACTTTCATACATAATATATTTTTTATTATCATTAGAAACGAAATTATTCAGTCAATGTTTTTTTTAATGCGAGATGGCACTGCCATTGTTCTAACTGACAACCTCTGAAAGAAACGCTGAAAAAAACTCGGAAAATCATACCTTATTTATTTATTATTAAGTATCAGCCCGGGTGGTCCCACTGCATGGCAAAGCCCTTCCTACCTTGCCTCCACTCTTCTCGGCTCTGCTTTATGAGCCCAATTTTTTTAAGGGTGTCCAGTTCATTCCGTCATCTTCGTCTGAGCCTCCCGCGTCGTCTAACCTTAAATCATACATTAATTTTTTTTAATTCGAATCCATTTCAATAAGACAGCAATCACTGCGCGGCACGGGCGCAGCACATTAGTCGTTGTGTCGTAGATCAGCGCGCGGCAAATGATCCGTGAGATTGCGACGCGACGCGACGCTGACGTCCGCCGCGGGCGCTTTGCGTGTACGATGTATCGTGCGATCACCGACGCATTTTTTCTCTATTTCGCGAGCTCATTTTGCTCGTGCCCGTAGTGTTACAACTAGCTCATAAAAAGCTCTCTGGCAAACAATGTCAGCAAGTTGAATGCGACACTAAAGCAACACCCTATGAAATAATTAAAATAAAATGACTGCCTCGTTGGTCTAGTGGTCCCAAGCGCGACTGCTACGCTAGAGGTCCTGGGTCCAATCCCCGGGTCGGGCAAAGTATTGTTGGGTTTTCTGTGAAATTCCCAATAGCAGCTCGGAGTCTGGATTTGTGCCCGGTTAATGGCAATAGGCTCGCCCCGTATTACATGGGACCTAAAAATACCGGCGCAATGTGGGTGTACATTAGTACGCCTCTGCCTACCCCTTCAGGGAATACAGGCGTGATGGTACGATGGTTCAAATTACGTTTTTGAAATTGTTTCGCTCTCATTGGCCGCTAGCGTAAGTTTCCGAGTTTGATTCCCGAAATTGTTTCAGTCAAAGTCGAGCAAAGTGTAGTCGGATTCTTCTATGAAATTCCCAGTGCATGAGATCTTAACGTACAAGTGAGCTGTTGGCGTGCACTACACTTTTGCCCTATTTGAAAAATCAACGGTATAAATATTTACAGGAACTGGATTTAGGTGCGTATTTAGCGATGTAATTCTTCCGAATCCCAATAGTTCCAATCCCAATAATTAGCTACTATAATGGCAAGGCAGTAGATATTCGGGTCGGTCACGTTGGGTCGACCCTAATTGGTTGATTATTGGGGCGGGCTACCCTCATCACGGCGGACAGATTGCGAGGCGCCGCATTTAAATTGATACTAATGCGAATGCCGTGTTCATTAGTGTTTGTACGCGGCACCGGCGCGGCGCGGCGCACTGGGCGGCAGCGTCGGCTACTGACAGCTAACAGCGGCATTAGATCGCTACACAACCGCTACACATAGCTACCTACAATAACAATAATATAACCAATTCTGGTTCCGACTTCCGCCACATAAATGCAATAGGCCTAGATGTACATAAAATAAATGGAATATTAATTCTACAAAACTGTTTTAGAATACATTTGGTCGTAAAGGGTCACTTATTTCACCAATTTCAATATAGTATTGCATCTCATTATGTACTTGTGCGGTAATGTAATGTAAAACGCACGAGTTGTTTTATTAATAAAATAAAACGCATGGTATATCAAGATGCTCCGTCTAAAAACGAACGGTAAATACTTTTTTAAATCTTAGCAAACAGTTTTATCAGAAAAGTGGTCAACGTTTTCTGAATAAAATTATCTTTAGGAGATAAAATATAATAAATAAATATTTAATTCTTTAATGTAATTAATTTTAACAATAAATTAAAACATTTATCTGTAATAAAAACACAAAAATATTTATTAACTATATTAGTACCTAATACTAGCTCTTTTTTTGTGCCTTAACCTAAAACATCGCTAATTTGTGAACAAGTAAAAATTATTTTATCTGCAACAAGTTATTTTCTCGCAAATACGTTATAAAACGTCGTGTGATCGTATGACATACGTGCGCATTGATAATTACAGCCTCTGCTTTCTTGTAGTAATATCGCATCGGCTATAATTTTCAACTTACCGCACTTATATCATAATGTACTATTACATTAAAACAACTTGTAAACGAATTCAGGTGCAAGTGCAAGTAGGACACACACTCACGCTCAGTGAGCAACTATTGAGAGCCAGATTTAAAAATCGTTTGGTCGTCGTAAAAATAATGAATACCTTCTATGTAATTAGGTACAGTGTACACTTAAAGTTGTAGGCCTGATTTGGCTTTGTCGAGTCGGAGATATGGAGCTCAGAATATACTTTGTTTTAGTAGGTCGACGGGCGGCGGGCGTCAGCGAGGAGTCAGCCAGGAGGACTCCCGGACTCTCCGCCATCGGACACTTAAATTAGACTCTTGTCATCCGATTTCCACCCTGTGTGGCTATAACTGGCTTCGGCTTCATCGGCGAAAACTGAGTCTTTATTGTATTTATTGTCCTCTGGCTGAAAACGACAATACTTTCATAATAATATTATCAACCTGACACTATAATGATAGAAATTAAATCATTCGTACGACGTAAACAGATTTTCTGTACACATAGGAGCTTTTTACTCACCGCTGTAGAAATGTTATAAATATATCGCTCATAACTAGCAGGGTTGAGTAGGATTATACAAATTTATGACGTCGTAAAGCTCGCTCTGGTGCGAATGGGGTATTATACCCTTTACTTATCAAAACGGAGCAGTTATGTATGAAGTGGCGGCGACCGATCCGCCGCGCGTCGGCGTCGCACACACTGTGCTCACGATATCCACTGGTGAACTAATTAGCTGTTCATAGAAACTATGTGCTGGATAATTTATTCAAGATAGGCTTCTTCTTCTTCTTCTATTTAAGAGCTACGCTCTTGTCGGTGCAGCGTCTTCCACTGCTCTCTGTTGAGAGCCAACTCCTGGACCTCCTTATACGTCGCGACTTTCAGTTTCTCTTTTATCTGTGTTATGTAGCTCATTCTTGGCCTACCCCTTCCTCTCCTTCCCTCTATCTTTCTATCTATAGGCTTAAATTTATATAATTGGCCGATAATATGAGAGCAGTGTGGTGACATAAAACCCATCGATTGCTTGTCTTACATTAAAATTGCCACCTTCTTTACGATACCCACGGAAGACAGTGTGTTGGTACTACCATTTTATCATGTAGCTTTCTAATGGTGAGGATTTTTCAAATCGGTCCGGTACTTTCGGAGGCTATCCAACAAACAATCAAATCTTTCCTCTTTATAATATTAGTATATAGATATTTAATGAGAATGTGAAGTTTAGCCATACCGCGTTCGTTCATCACACCGCAGGTTCTCAACCCTATAAAACTTTAACCGACATCCACTTGTGAGAATTTACGCAAGCATACCTGACGTTACGGCGTGCGTTTTATTTTTAAGCAGCCAATCACAGGCGGCCTGATTTCCCGCGGGGCTCTACATCAAGAGGCTTTTTAATTTCTTCCGAGTCCCTGCGTGCTCGTGTAGGCGCGGCTACCCTCGTAAATCCACGATGGATAAAGATAAAAAACTGCAAGTTACTTTCAAAAGTTTGTGTAAAGTTTTACAGAGATCTGATAGCGAGTCGAGCTGCGGCGTGCGGCGCGAGCGGCGGCGCAGCGGGCGGCGCGGGCGGAGCGAAATAAAAGCGGGACGTGTTCGTGCTTCGTGCCCTTATCTTTACAACTGCAGTGAGTGTTTTTGTATTATGATTTCTGTACAAGTATTGCTGCAATCCATAAAATTTTCACAATTTTTACAAGCTGTCCGATGTTGTATTTATTTGCTTTCCTTAGCTTGTTTTCCTAATGTCCGTTCCAAAGATGGAAGAAAAGATTGAAAATACCGACACCTAGACAGTCAGACAAACAATGTGCAGTCAAATAATTGTAGTGAATTGCAATAAAAAGTGACGCATTGTATTCTGACTTCTAGTGATTTGCTTGTATAAGCTACATACATATGACGTTGGTAGGTACCTACTACTGAATTCGACGAAACACTGATAACCATCAATTGGTCAACTCGTAAATAATAAAAGAGTGGGTGGCAATCGCTCGGGACGTGTAATATAGCACTAGTGATGTGCTCGCCATCGATACCTACACATTGCCACTCGATACATTGCAGCATTGGCCACATCGATGCATCGTCGTTATTTTGCAGCTGCAGTGCACTGCGAGATGTAATCCATTGACGTTTACGGGCACCCCGGAACTTTATTAAACTCGGACTCTGCATATTTTGTGAAGTGATTTTACAAAGGCTTCATAGCCTTATAGCACAGGTTTTGAATTCAATCCGACTTTAGTCTCATACCTTTTATTATAAGCTCGAGTTTTACAAACATACAAAGCTTCACGCCTGTTTCCCATAGGGGTAGGCAAAGACAATAGATTTCCACTTGCTACAATCGTGGCACACCATTTTCGCTTCATTTACGCTTATCAATTTATTATTACGATTTTGATTTTGATTTTAATCAACCCCTTTGTACCGTATATTAGTGGACTGTATAAAGAGATAATCTATAGGGCCAGTAGGCCGAACCTAAACACCAAATTACGCAACAACACACACAACAGCCCAAATCAATCCACCTACCTTTGCCGCGGTCTTCAGGAGGTCTGGGCCGGCACGTGGAAGGCGCTGCAGGGTCAGTTTCCGTCCGTGGTGGAATCTACGTAGTGGAATAGGCAACCGGGTTTGCCTGCACTCACATCACACTTATTCCGGCATTATACAAATGGTTTTAACAGTTTTTAAGGGGTTTTTACGGGAGCCGCCGTTCCGATTTTACTCAGTGTCCGCCATGATAGGTACCGAACGCAGAAGCGTCTCTGATTGGTCGCCGCGCTCGCTCGCCGTCATCCGGCGCCCAGACGGCGTAAGGCGGCAGATTTGAAATGGGTGAAGGTGAATTGTGCGTGAACATACCCTCCCCCCCGAAAGGAATGAAACCTGCCTAACCTACATTGGTAGCCTGCACAACTTTGATACAGGCCGAAGCAATATGCTATTGCGCGTTTTAACTTCTGCGACACGATTAACCGAATCCGAACCGGGTAGTAACCTAACTACTCTACCGCGTTTCCATTGCAACGACGGATAATTGTTTTCCTTTATTAATACTAAATCGTCAACGTTAAGAGGTTCTGAATGAGAAGTCCATTTGGTTCTTTGTTGCAATGTGTGTAAGTACTCATTGCGCCATCTAGACCAAAAGTGTTGCGTTAATTTTTGAATCTGTTTGAAGCGCGATAACCGATTTATATTGACATCTTCAAAGGGATACTCAGGGAGTGCCACTAGCGGTTGACCTATGATAAAATGTCCGGGAGTAAGAGTTTCCAAGTCCGCAGGGTCCGTACTCAAAGGGCAAAGTGGTCGAGAATTCATGACCGCTTCGACCTTAGCAAAAAATGTAGTAAGTTCCTCAAAGGTGAGCCGTCGATCACCGAGTACACGATACATGTGAGTCTTGGCAGACTTCACAGCCGCTTCGAAAAGTCCACCCATATTGGGACTACTCGGAGGGTTAAACAGCCACGTTATATTTTTCTTAACTAAGTCACGCTCCAAATCAGATTGATGGTCTCTTAAAAACACATAAACGTCCTTTAAATATTTATCCGTACCGACATAATTTGTTCCGCAATCCGACCGTATTAAAGAAGGAAGACCCCTTCGCGAGACAAATCTAGTAAAAGCCGCGACAAAGGCTTCAACCGACAACTCCGATACAACTTCTAGATGCACCGCTTTTGTGCTTAGGCACACGAAGATGCATAAATAACATTTCAAAATTTTTGCATTTTTTAAAGAGCTAGTCTTTATTGAAAAAGGCCCCGCGAAGTCCGTACCGACACCTTCAAACGCACGAGTAATCCGAACCCGATCAGGCGGTAAGTCTGCCATAAACGGTTGGTTTGCCCGAGGATTAGCCTTAAAACATTGAACACATTTAAAAGTAATACTTCGCGTAAGTTTACGTACTGACCGTATCCAGTAATTCCTAGACAGAATAGCTGCCAAGGCATTAGCACCAACATGGCAATACGATTTATGATAATATTCAACCAGAAGTGTTGAAAACTTACATTTACCGGGAAGAAGAATAGGATGCCTAGCCGAAAAAGGTAATTCCGAATGCCGAATCCGTCCGCCCACGCGGATAACACCGTCCCTGTCCAAAAACAAATTAAGCTTTCGTGCCGAATCACGTAAAGGTTTCGATGAATTTAAAGCTGCAATATATTCACCGAAATGCAGTCTTTGAACCGCCCGTACTAAACAAAGTAACGCCCTGCGACGTTCCGAAACCGAAAGGTAAATACCGAAAAACCGAGAAACCGAAACCGAATTAGAAACCGAGTTAAATTTACCGGAGACCGAAGCCGAATTAGAAGAACCGTAAACCGAAACCGTATTAGAAGAAGAACCGTAAACCGAAACCGTATTAGAAGAAGAACCGTAAACCGAAACCGTATTAGAAGAAGAACCGTTAACCGAAACCGTATTAGAAGAAGAACCGTAAACCGAAGATGAAATATCCTTACCGAGATATTTTTTCCGCCGACAATTATTTATAAACCGAATTACAAAACCGAAAACATTTACAAGAGTTTCAAACGAACTATACCGACCGAATAATTCCGAAATATAATCTGACGTTTCTGATACCGTAACATTCGAAAAATACTTAGACCGAAGACCTGGTAAGTCATTTGGTATCTCAGCCCGCTCATCAGGCCAAGATTCACGGGGCTGACAAAGCCAACTTGGTCCCCACCACAAAGGATGTTCCAATAGCTGAGCAGCCGAACAACCGCGAGATGCAACATCTGCACAATTAAGAAGACCCGGTACGTGTCTCCACCGAATAGGTAAGTTTGCATCATTTATTTGCGAAACCCTATTACCCTGAAAAACCTCTAATTTGTGTGGAGGGGTTTCCAGCCACGCTAATACAATAGTGCTATCGCACCAACCGACAATTTCCGACAAATTTACCGAAGCTTCACGCAACGACGAAGAAACATGTTGCAGGAGATTAACAAGAAGTACAGCTCCGCTGAGCTCGAGCTGAGGTATAGTCATTTTTGTTTTCAAAGGGGCAACTCGTGACTTTCCCATTACTAACCGAATTGAAGCTTCGCCGCGAGAATTTTCTGTTCGTAAATATACGGCAGCGGCATAACCTGAAGAAGAACCATCGCAAAAACCGTGAAGAGAGAACATCACATCGCCGGGCGACTTTAAACACCGTGGGATAGATACCCTCTGAATATTAGGTAAGTCCGCAATAAACTCATTCCATTTTTCTAACAGGTACTCCGGGGCGGGCGCGTCCCATTCTACGCTCTTAGCACCATCACTCAACAACTCCTGGAGCAACAACTTGGCGCGAAACACAACAGGTGAGATCCAGCCTAAGGGGTCGAAGAGTTTTGCCAACGAAGATAGTATGCATCGCCGGGTAACTGAAGACATTTCCGATGGTAAGTTCAAAACCCGATAAGTGAAGTTGTCCGAACATGGGTTCCACTGAATACCTAAAACCTTGATAAAACCTAAACTATCATCAAAACACCGAGGTGTCTCACAAAAGTCTTCCGGAATGTCATTAAGAAGTTCTGGTTTATTCGTTGACCATTTGCGCAACTCATAACCAGCCGTACCCATGAGCTGTATTAACTCATCTCGAATTTCCCGAGCCTCTGTAACCGAATCAGCGCCACCATTGATGTCATCGACATACGAATTAGTAAGCAGCAACTTAGCTGCCTTGGGAAACCGCTCCAATTCATCCGCAGCCAACTGATGTAAACAACGAATCGCAACAAAGGGACTTGACTTTAAACCGTAGGTATTGGTCGTGAGCTCATAAATTCTTAAAGGTTCCGCCGGATTCTCACGCCATAAAACAAGTTGATATTTCCGATCATCTGGATGAATCCATGTCATCCTAAACATCATCCTAACATCCGTTGTAAATACAATAAAAGGAACCCGAAAATTTAAAATTATTTTAGTTATATCATTTTGTAATTTCTCACCCGAATATAAACAATCATTTAGGCTAACGCCTGAAGAAGTTTTACAACTACCATTAAAAACAACCCTTATTTTACCCGTATCGCCTGATGTTTTGAACACACCGTGATGTGGCAAGAAATAATGTTCTTGTCCAGAATTGACATCGAAGTCCGAAAGCTGCATATGTCCGAGACCTATGTATTCGTTAATAAATTCAATATACTTAGCCCTAAAATTAGGCTGAGCCTTCATTCTACGTTCCAATGATATAAATTGCCTAACTGCTTGTGTCTGAGAATCACCTAACTCCGCGTGACCAGGCACTAATGGTAACCGCACCATATATTTACCGTCCGAACAACGTTGCACGGAATTTGCAAACATTTGTTCGCATTGAACATCAACCGGATCTTTTATTTTTATTTTTGGTGGCTCTTCCGATCTCCAAAATCGCTCAACCGCTTCTATTAAAGACACACCCGAAAAATATATCGTATCCGAACGATTAACCTTAACATTCATAGGTCCGAAAATAGCAAAATCAAAAATAGTATCTAAGGCATAAGGTCCACCCGGCTATATGGTTACCTTCTTACCTTCCGTAATTTCACCGAGAATATCACAACCGAAAATAATATCTACTTGACATAAATATCCGTAACCGATATCCGAAATTTCCAAATTATCCGATAAACCGTAACGCTTTGTAACATAATTGGTTGGCGTTTTTAATACAACCGCATTTACTGATAACAACATTTTATTACTACGATCCGATGTAAATTGTAACCGAACAATATATTTACTTTTTTCTATTTGTGACCCGCCGATACCCCCCAATGGTGTTATATAATTAAATTTCTTTAAACCTAGTAATTCGACCAAATCATTACGTACTACCGATATCTGTGAACCAAAATCTATCAAAGCCCTAGCCTTAACCGTATCACCGTTAGCCGATAAAACATTTACAACAACCGTAGGTAAAACAACATCTTTATGCAATGTAGGTAAATTAGTCGGAGAGATTAAAGTCATCTCCGACTTTAACTGCTATTGTGGAACAATATTCGTGCGTGCGTTCGGCGCACGATGGTTCACTCCCGAGCCGACGCCGAGGCGCTCCGGGCTGAACGAAACACTATGACTATGACCCACGCGCTCATTCGAGGTGCGATAATTTTGACCGAAGTGGGACGGTTGTGGTTTTTTAACAGATTGGTTCGCCTCATTATAATTAGGTGTGTATTGCATGTTCATTCTGCATAACATATTATGATGGCCTACGTTACCGCACCGTTCGCAGGGGATATTATTATTACATTGGGCTGCCGTATGCCCACCGAAACACTTAAAACATAACCCACTGTTACGAACCCATAACCTACGCTCGTCAGTATTACCGTTTTTGAATTTAAAACAATTATCAATTTTATGTCCCGAAGTCGAACAAAAGGCGCACACTAAGTTAGTGCGGGGACTATTGTTTACAATTGTTGAGTGAACCATATTATTATTACGATTGAACGAGTCCGTCCGAGTTGAATTAGAATTACCAACCGTCCGCCGAGGTTCCGAGTATGTCCGGGAAGTGTCCGAAGAGTTTGCAGTTTCAATCATACTGCACTCATTTTGCAAGAATTGCACAAGGTCATTGAACTTAGGTAGATCGCGTTTTAAACCGCCGTAATTTTGTTCAAACCGTGTTTTTATTTCGACTGGCAATTTAGTTAAGCTAATATGAACGAGAATAAAACTCCATTCGTCCACCGGTAAACCAAGACCTTTTAATGCCCTTGTGCATTCAAGCAGAGGGTTTAAAATAAGAGACCGCAACATGGATGGCCTTTTCAAGGGCTGAATATTTAAAATCCGAGAAATGTAGGTATCCGCAAGTAAACGTTTGTTATCATACCTGGAATATAATAATTCTAATGCCGTGTCGAGCGACGTGTCGACCATAGGTAGGTGCTGTACTAATGACCTTGGTTCCTTTTGTAAATGAGAAAACAAGTAATGATATTTTTCCGTTTTAGATATATCTTTCCGTGACAGTACAAGTGAATTATATAAACTTATGAAGCTGCACCAATTAAATAAATCACCGTCGAAATTCGGTAAATCTATCCGAGGAAGGCGGGCCGAAGGCGCACTAGTAGTAGGTTTGTGTATGCCTTGCGAGTTTGGAAACTCTGCCGACTTGGCCTCCAAGGTATCATACTGCAACGTAGCATTAGCGTACCGTTTATCATAGGTGGCTATAACTTCATCATCGTCAGTAGCCCCGAGTATACCTTCATATGCCGTGGTTAAATTTTGAAAATGCGAATCGAGCTTACGTAATCTTGCCGATAATACGCTGCTATTACAATCAGACGAGTCAATCATCTCAACCGAATATTGAAACCAATCGCATTCTAATTTAAATTTTACTTCAAAAGATTTCGCCATTTTGAATTTGTTCTAGAATAGACGCAACTTGTACGAACGAAGTAGTAAGTACCTACCTACACTACCTAACTTGAGTATCCGAGACAAATGACGCGTAATTTATGAAATTTAACAGTTGAAAACGTTAGAGTTATGTTAAATACAAGTTTATAAATTGAACTAAGTATGCCGAAAATATATACCGCGAAGTTAAGGATTTAAACCGACCGAAAAGTCCGACCATCCGGCTCGAAGGACCAATTTTATGTACCGTATATTAGTGGACTGTATAAAGAGATAATCTATAGGGCCAGTAGGCCGAACCTAAACACCAAATTACGCAACAACACACACAACAGCCCAAATCAATCCACCTACGTTTGCCGCGGTCTTCAGGAGGTCTGGGCCGGCACGTGGAAGGCGCTGCAGGGTCAGTTTCCGTCCGTGGTGGAATCTACGTAGTGGAATAGGCAACCGGGTTTGCCTGCACTCACATCACACTTATTCCGGCATTATACAAATGGTTTTAACAGTTTTTAAGGGGTTTTTACGGGAGCCGCCGTTCCGATTTTACTCAGTGTCCGCCATGATAGGTACCGAACGCAGAAGCGTCTCTGATTGGTCGCCGCGCTCGCTCGCCGTCATCCGGCGCCCAGACGGCGTAAGGCGGCAGATTTGAAATGGGTGAAGGTGAATTGTGCGTGAACACCCTTATGCATGCTCATCGGTTTAGGGTGGTCTTAAC
Source organism: Acronicta psi (assembly GCA_946251955.1). Classification (NCBI taxonomy): domain Eukaryota; kingdom Metazoa; phylum Arthropoda; class Insecta; order Lepidoptera; family Noctuidae; genus Acronicta; species Acronicta psi. The sequence continues at coordinate 190,147 of OX276477.1, read as the reverse complement.
GTAAAATTCCGCAATTTGGTTGTGATATATTGCACACAGTCATAAGTTCATCCCTTTTAAAAATTTAAAGGGAAGAACATAACTTTCGTCTTACTTACCGCACCATTAATCATTGTTACCATCTTCTGTAACTCTAAATTTCTGTAACCGTACCAAATAAGAGGTTACTCCACTGCTCATTCATCAATCATCAAGACAATACCACAACAAACACATCTACAGTACGTACTCAGTGTCACTTCTCAATATTTTGTTGGGTAGTGTTGTAAATTGGCACATGATAGGCGAGACTCCATTTGTGGTTTATATCCGGCTTCGGCTCGAATTGGTTGCTGTGCGGATTAACCATCGATGACGTCACGTCACGTCACGGCCAATGCACGAACTGCCCCCGACACTGCCTCACATGCAATTAGGGTTGCCTGTCACCGGCTATAATTTGTATTAACTAATTTGTTTGCACATACGCAAAATGATATGGTTAAGGAAACGCAATGTAGGTACTAATTGATGTTTGTAGTAGTAGCAGTTAATTTACCCATTTGACCCCGAATTTACATTGAAAGACTTAAATTACTAAATCAAAAGAGGCTAAATCTATAAAAATACATATGATGAAAATAAGGTAGGTAATGCATTTATTATGGTAACACCCCTAGTTATCTCGTCTGTTGTTGCCAGCCCGTGTGCAATGCATAAGATTATTGACAAGTGTGTTGTAGAATGCGCTCGCTCACGGTCAGATTGTTGTGATACGATTGTGCTACACTTTGTAAGACATTGTGCTATATTGTGAACAGCGCGGCTCCACAGCACCGTTACCAGCCGGCATCCGGCTCTACGAACATTTTAAATTTGCAAGTTATAAAAATATGATGTACGAGTATGTATGTCGGTGGATCTCGGTTCCTTTACCGAACTGGTGCTTGAGCAAGTTGCAGAGCGAGTCGAGTCAGCTACCCGCGTCGAGTGCTCTCGTCGCGCAGCAGCGGGTGTGAACACTCAGCACTCAGCCACTGCACTGTCTCGCGTACAGTAGAGTACAGGTACTCTTCAGTGCGCGTCGCACTAGCGTTTAGGTAGGGATACTCAGCTCCATCACCCGACCCTACTTACAAGTTCTAGAGACCGCGGCACACAACACTTTCAGCCAGTAACTAGTCAATTTCAAGTTTGATATCATTTATGTTTCGATTTCTGTTACAGACATCGATATCTGTTATGAACATAACATGCAAAGATGACACAGTTCTCATTAAATATGTTACCTATTAATCTAAGCAGTTCTCATTAAGAGTGAATATGTTGGCGCACAGCTAGATATCATCATAGTTATTAAATGAGTTGCACGTAGTAGTAGTACGCGTCGCGCCGGAGGTGTGTATTAACGTCGGGTTGCACTACTACCAGCATCCGCCACCCCCCCATCCATCCATCCATCGCACCCCCACCAGCCCTGCTATAAACAACATCCAACCTTAACTATAAATTCGTTTTCAGAAAGATTTAAATTCAATCGTACAGCAGAGCGGGGCATACTAACCGTAACCGTCGACTCTGCTTAAATAACTTTAGTTCCGTTTGTCGCTGAACTGATTGTATTCCGGTTACGACAATAAAATATCTGGTTATCTGCGAACATTTCGTCGAGCGCGCTGCCCGCCCGGCCGGGGCCGCGCCGCACAATACAACTAAATTGTTCTACGTCTGCGAATAATGCACAGTTTTGAAAAACTGGAGATGCATAGAGTGAGCATCGATGTGTGGCTGTGCATGCAGTTGAATTTCCGAAATAATAGAAACGTATAGTAGAGTGGTTACCGTCCGGCGAAGTCCGTTGCACAGCGGCGCGCGGCGGACTGCCGGTGTCGGTCACGTGAATAATTTTCCGGGCGAACGAAGGTGCGCGCTAATAACCGGCCTTCGCCGCTCACAAACACAGTTTACACAACGGAATGCGCGCCCGAGAATTGAAAGATGTGCATTTAAACCGTGCCCGCCGGGGACGAGAACTATTGTACTAAATGAATCTTAACTTTTCAATTTAGCACGCGGTGGTGGCCATTAAACTCTTAGGCTGATATTCAGAAACGAGACTCAACATGAACTTATGCTTCCGTATGTCAAATTTGTATGACAATTTGACATACGGGAGCCTATGTTTATGCTTAGCATCGTCTCTGAATATTAGCCTTAAGGAGGCGGACTCAACTTCGATTGCCTGTTAACGTTCATAAAGGAGGTTTTAGTTGCTCGCTGAGAGTTCCCGCCCGCCGCGCGTCGCACCGTATCGTTTACACAGCGCGACTGTGCTCGAGACGCTTTAGTTGTCTTTAACTCTTTTGAATTGATCTTTTTATTCTAAACCATTATAACACATGCATATCTTTTTACAAATCATGCAAAATGTGTACAATTTACTTTTAGTACAATAACAATAAGGTACCATAATCTATATTATTGAATAAATGTATGTCTATTGAGGTATGGTGTCATCATGCCGTGCGTGGTACCATTTCAGCAAAGCGACCGGTACGAGGTGTCAGGTGATTGCTTTCGTTCCATTTAGTCCGTGCCAAAGTCCGTGCGCATAAATCGTATGCGCTAAATGTCTTTGCACCTGCATTTTGTTTCAAGTAGGTACCCCTCCCTCGCATCGGTATCATGTGTTCTGAAGCAAATTCCATGTTTGGAATAACGTTGGCTTCTGCTGAATTCCGTAGAGTAGTTTGACAGAACAAGTCTAACAATAATTGGCTGTGTTGGGTTACTACTATAACAGACACACAAGAGAGAAGAGTCAAGGGAATGATGTCCCTTGAAGGGCCATCAGTATTTTGTAGTTATTGAGGATCAAGTTTTATTACAAAATAAAAGAAACCGAATCTTGTAATACATCCGCTATCATTGATCTTATTTATTAAAATATCACGTCATTTGAACGCCCATTTATCAGCTAGGTTTACAAAGAAGAAATAAACATTTACAGATTTCTTTATTTGTAGTTCAACAAACACATATAAGACCGAAGGTACATAATTTCCAAAAAAATAAACGTGGACGTGGAATATCTACAAAAGTATCAGAATCTAATATTACGTATTTTTTGTAGCATTTCACCAGACATACATAATTACCTCCTTGTGGAAATGCTTCAAACAAGCGACCTTCCGGTAATGCTTTAATGCAGTTTGAGTGTAAGTAAAAAAAATATTTAAGGAATACAGAGCTACATTCGTACATAAGCATTTGAAGAAAACTGGTTAAGTATTTACTCGATTATGTTTTGACAGGGAGTCAAGAAAAGTAATAACTTGCATAATATAATAATACTTGTGCCGGCGCGCGGCGCGGCGCGGCGCGGCGTGCAGTGTGTTAGCGGTGGGATACTGGGATTTCACCTGCAGTGTAATAATATGTGTCTGCGTCCCCGCGTCGCCGCCGCCACCGCCGCCACCGCCTGAAGATTGGTTTTCTCTTATAATGCTTTTCTCGAGAATACAGAGATAACCATTTTTCTACCTTTCCTTAAATTTACACTAGCTTGTTTTGCGTAGGAGCATTATTTTAGGGACAGAATCCGTGAAACAGGCACAAATATCTTTTTATGAGCAGCTGGGATTCAAATTCCTGTCTGGAGTTTTTGACCGTGATTGATCTTACGGGATTGTATGAACTAGCTATAGGAATAATCAGAATCTACATACGATGAAATCTAGAGTGCAGACCTTTGTGGGGCTGGAGGTCTGCACATACATAATGTATGTCGCGGACCTCTGCGGATCCTGGGGTGCATTAGGCCGCCTGGGGATAACTATTTCCAAATGCATAGAATTTTGCTCGGCCATAGCTCTTCGATGTCTGTGTTATCGACCGGCGGCGGCGGCGGCGGCGGTGGCTGTAACTTCTCCAGAAGGAAAACTATAATATCATTTTATTGATAGGATTTGCGCCGGGACTCGGGTTCCTACGAGATTACTATCAGCGGAGCATGCTTCAATTTCATGTGTATTTTTCTTACAGATATTATATAAGGTACGTATATACCTTATATTTTACTTATGTATTATGTTTTTTTATACGAAGTTCTTTCGGCGCGGCGCGGGTCGCCACATGGAGACGGATATTCGGATATATCCGCCGCATATCCGCTAACATCTGCATTTATCCGCGTGATCCGCATCGCTCGCACTGAAATTGAGGAATAATACCGCACGTGTGGTTTACTTTACCTCCTACATAAATAGAGGTTTAAATACGCACTATATGAGGTGGAGTACCTATGTATGTAGAATAGATTGATTTGTAATTTTATTTGCATGTCGTGATTGGAGTTTAGATTGCGGTGAAATACATTCTGTGAAACACTTTTTACAGCATGGTGTACAGCGGGTACGCACCTGACCTTTTGATGTAATGTCAAAGTACGTACACACACGGGCGGATGGTGCTGTATGTCCTGAAGGCGTTCGCTCGCGGGGCTTTAGCGGACATCCGCCCGCAAACTTCCTTTTGATAATCTTCTTTCACTCAGTTTCATAATATTTCCGACCCATGTAAGCCTTTTCGTAAAAATGATTACAAACCTATTTAGCAAGTTCTACTTACTTAGTATACAGACTAGGTATTGTAGAGACTACAAAGGTCGCTACCAATATTTGATATATTACTGGCCGTTAACAAGCATTCGTATTATGAGTGAAGTAACTGACGTAGACTGTTCTAGAGTAGTTGTGTCACCGACACCATGTCACGTCATGGTGTCGGTGACACCATGACATGATTGTGAACTTGATTCAGTGCTCCCAATAAAAAAAAGTTAACGATAAATAATTTTTAGTTATCAATACCCTAACCCGGTACTGTGGAGGACAAGAGCCTCCACAGTATAGTAAGTAAAAAATCAGCAATTAACGAGATAACCTTAACAGTGCGTTACTTATTTAGAGGAAAACAGAATAGATAGGTACAAGCAATACGTTGGCTGACACGGTACTGTTTCCGTGCCGCAGTGCACTAACCGCGCAGGAGATAGCGATCTAAACGAAAGTTTAACTTTAACCGTCGGAGCCCAATACAGTTAGTTATGCGGCATGTCTTTGTTGCCAAGTAATTACGTCGCGTCGCCCTTACTACGGCTCGACTCTTCGTTTTGTTACAACTTGCGCACGAATGTAATCTGCATGCAACATTGGTTTCACATTTAAACATCTATTTTGTAATGACACGAAGTCGACTTCCACTTCGGACGGTTTTAAGGGGCCCAGACTTCTCCATAACAATTTAATGTTCTTTCACTGTGTCCAAGTGATGTATCAGATTGTCTGCTGTCTCATAATATGTAACCGATACGGTTAAACCAGTACCAGCAGGGATCACAATGCATAACATGGTGTAAACACCATAAAGGTGTGTGGAGGTATGTGGATGATGTGATGAACAAATCTTATGTGACAAATGGACCACTATTGCCTAGTGTTCGGAATCGAATCATCATCCAATGAGCGGACGAAGATTATATTGGTATGTCAGAAGTACTGTGAGAGGAAGGTATGAAAGTGTTTTACCTTCTTTTATTTACTTTGCTTTGTTTTGTAGATTTTAATAAAGTTAGTTTTTTTTAGTTACTGTAATTGGTGGATCCATAGTAATTAAATAAATAAATCATCATGTAATGGAGAAAGATTCAATCTGTGGTGTGTAGCTAGCCAGTGCGTGCGGTAGCGTATATTCGAGGCATGCACGCCTCGCCCGCGGCACAGGTTAATGCGTGATAGCCGTGAAATGAACGCGCTCACCAGAATGTGTCGATTCACGATATTGTAGCACTTCTTGAGTCACATTCTGAAGAACAAACACTGAGCAGAATGGAGTGTGAATTTTCCAATCGTAGGTACTTGCACGTTTTCGATTCAGTCCCCATTTAGATGCAGCTGCATTGCAAATTCGTTGTTTGAAGTCGTTTTATATAATAACATCTGTATCTAATCGGCGAATCATTTCTGAAATTAAATTAAACATTTTGTTAGCAATATCTAATTTAGCTCCTATCGTCCCAAGAACTGGCCACGTGTAGGTTGGCAGACTTGAGACTTCACACAACTTCACCAAGAATTTATGAAGACTCTTAGATTTTTAGTATTTACAGTTTTCCTTCGCATTTAGGGGTACGCCCTAAAATTTATTACTACTTGCTATAGTAATCAATTTTAGGGCGTATCCCTCACGCTAATGCTAAAAATCATGTTGCAAATACTTTAATCTTCACGAAAAACATGTCAACAGATTTTATGGAGTTCAGCTCCATGATTCTCGATTTTTTTATGGGTCGTCAGTTAATGACGGCGCCCGCGCCATTTAGTATTGTAAATTTTATGTCTTTAAAAATATATAATTACAAAAATAAATAATTATCACAAAAGCTAAACTTGAGGTTTAGCATCTATCTGCCCTGCTCATCACTGTTAATATTCGAAACAAAACTCGACATCACAAGCAGTGTGAGTGATCTCGGTAACTTAGTTGGCTAAAGCGTCCGGTGTGCTTAAACAAAAGGAGTGATGTAGATTAAAACCCTCCCTGACATCGTGTTCACTAACTTTCACTACCATTTATATGTTTATATTTAAGATTTGTGCGACATCCCAATGTCTTCCTGCTACACAAGTAGGATCTCCGCCATGACACCCGTCAAGCATAGCGTTACAGCTGCAATGCTACGAAAAGCTACGAAATGTAGCATTAGATGCTACAAGCTACGAAATGTAGCATTAAATGCGAATGAGAATGGAACATTTGAGTATATTATGTGTATTATATTATACTAATAATTTACTATTCAAGTAGGTACCTATGTTCAGATAACTTCATTCTCAGGTACAATAACTGGCTTGTTACAAAAGACTCCACGTTCATACGGGCAGGATTGAATGACGAAGCCAGCTTTACAATGATCATTCGGCGTCAGCAGACCTTTTGTACAGTGACATAGTTACAGGCTGAGCATGTGTATGTATATATCTACAAATTGAGTGCGCTTGGCGTCTGGTTCCTGAGCGGTTTCGTTGCAGACGGCGCGGCGCGGCGTCGCTCGTATTTTGATTGTGTAACAGCCGCCCCGGGCACTCGCCAACTGCCAGCTATTATGAGACACGTCGCAGAATTAAATATAAACATGCGATATTATTGTGAGCGTTTGTGTAATTACGTACGAACAAACTGGCTGGTATTATAAGAGGAGGAACAAGGTAAACGTGGGATAAACAAATATTCGTTTACGTCGCCGCCCGCGCCGCGCGCCCCCGCCGAGCTGGCGCTACGTCACGTCTGTCAAAATGTGTCATGCATGTATGTAAACCAACTTTTACTTCATGTATTTCTGGTTTGTATTTATAATCAATTCGTGTTGCATTATTTTACAATGCATACCTCGCGTTATTATAAGAGCTCTTCGAAGTTTGTTCTTCTTTATCCTATAACAACTCACTGAGGCTGGTTGGCCAGAAGCGATTTTGTCCAGCTGTCGTTTATACTCCTTATTAACACATCGATGATGATTTATCATGTACCCACGGTACCTATGATAATACTAGAGTCTAGATCCTTCTAACGTTGGTATATGCTCAATGGTCCATTACATTTTAATAATAATTCTTCACTATAAATAAACTCAAAACCAACCATTACATTACACTACAACAGACGATACAAATGCTACTCTAGGTAAACATCTACCTATATTGCTTAATTTGTTGATTAGCCACCTAACGCACCTTATGACACATAAAAATACGACACGAGCCACAGCTCTCTGACATGATCACATGATAAAGTCTTATAGTTAGTTGGATAGTTAGATTGCCGAATCCATTTGTTGTGAATAAATTTTGTCGCGCAGACGACGAAGGTGTTATAAACCCTTCGGAACTTACGGCGCCGCTCGGATCGCAAAAAACTTGGCAATCCTATCTAAGTTTGTTTGTGTTTGGTTGTATGTCAGCCGGAGACAACTTCTAGGCATAAATCAATTTATTCTGTTGCTGGCCTGTTTGGTTATGTTTATATTCTTTGCAGCGGCACGTGAGCACCAGCACTAGTACTAGCAGTAACGTTAACACACACCGCACCGCGACCGGGCTGAACACTATGGACACCTATGGACCTGTTTCTGTGTATGATTTGAATAAATAATTATAGGGAGCTATAAGACAAAAAAATAACTTCCATTAGAATCAACAAACACTTTGACTCGATCGACTATTTATACAAGTGTGGCAATGTATAGGATAGGAATGTTCAGAGCGGTCTTCAAGTTTGTAGGCCTGTGTAACTCTTTACAGAACTGACTCACTGATCCGAATCACTGAAGTGTTCCAAAAGATTGGATCACTCGAAACGTTTCAAACGTATCATTTGGATCTGAAACATTACTTTGCCGAGCGCTCATTTCATGCGACGCGTCGCTCGCGAGGCGACTGAGCCGCGAGCGAGAGAGACAAAATTGAGACACTGAGTAACTTAACTATTGACTCGCGTCTCGCGACTGGCGTGTAAGCCGGCGGAATAATTACAATCCATACAAGTCAGAAAGATATAACAAATGAGAAGTGCATCACTCAATTCGTACGGATTTTCGTTGTCGGTATTCATGCACGTAAAAATGACTGCTTACGTATCAGATACTATACGGTCGTTGCACATAAAATTTCACTGACTCAGTAATAAACGCCCGCAACGCAACTCATATGTATGTATTCGAAACATTCTGTATCATATTTTGAGTCGATGATCCAAATGAGCCAAATGAAACATATCAGTGTTTCGGAACATTTCAGTGATCCAGATGCAAATGTTCCAATCGCAAAAATGATACACTTTGCCCACCTCTACAAGTTTGGGTGTAATAACTTTGTAGAAGTTTTCATTTTGTTCCATTCTTGAATTTATCCCGCGGTTAGCGGTTTTCCAGAGGTGGTGAAACAGGACTTGTATATCAACACGAACACGAATATATCAACCAATTACAGTTCATAATATAAGTCTAAGAAACACCTCAGTACTTGCCTACTTGATAAGTAGCTATTCTAAAAGTGTCATACAAGTAAAATTGGACGTTACCATATAAAATATAGTAAGTACAGTCGGCGACGCTTTCATGTCAGCTTGTACTAAATCTTGGAAATATAGCGCTAAGTGTTTCTTTATGTGCTCCAATTGTCGCCGCAATACGCCGTCAAATCAATCTGCGCATTACCCGGGACGGTAAACTATGAAAGTGTAATATCCATTGCCGGCAATAAACCGCCGCGGGTCGGCACCACGAACGATACCCGAACATGAATTGGTGTTCGTCACGTACCTACTTTTGAACTGCAGACTATTTATTTCACAAGATATTTAAGTACTGGGGACGGTTTTTTTTTCAGTCTATGTAGAATTTATTTTTTCTTCGCATACCTAGATGAATTAATATCTTATAAACTAAAATTTTCTAACAAGTTAAGGCCTGTTTCACAGTTTACTGATAACTTCCCGTTAAATTACTTGGCAGATAATTTCATACACAAATGTGTTCATTTTTTATTTTTTTGCGGCGGGGAGTGACTATCCAGAGGTGGTGAAATCATAATCCCTTAATGTTACTTACTTACTAATGAACAAATCACATTAAAAAAAAACGCAATACAACGTTTCGCAACTCTTATTTTGCGTGATCTCTTTATTTATTATTATCTGTGCGTGTGCACCATTCCAAATTGACAATAGCCAAATTGGCGCCACTTGTCATTGGAAAATGCAACAGCCACAAGATAAAAAAATTGGCGCCACTGACGATGTGTTGCACAGACGCTTGATTTAAATATCGAACAGTTTGAATTTGAATATTCGGCTAAGTGTTAGCTATATTTTTAGGTTAGTTTGATAAGTTCATCATTATAAAATATAACTTTATACCTATAAGTGTGGTGTTTGTGTGAATAGTGTACAATATTTACATATTTCTATAATAGGATTGTGTTGTTGTGTGTAGTGTTCCGGTATTGTGTTGCGTAGTGTTAACATGTCCTGTAATTAACCTTCTGTTCTTCAGAATGACATGTGATATTATTATGTTCGTGTTTATTTGTGTGCCTCAGTGGAAAATTGGCCGTTATGTACCGCTGTGGTTACCAGTCGCTATCGAGAGCATGCAGAATGCAGACCAGGCAGAGGTAAGTGTTTCTTGTTTACAGAGGTATTATATTTATAACGGGTAGGTACCTGCGTTTCTTTATGTGCGTTACATTGTTAAACGCGTGATTGTAAAACAAGTACTAAGAGGCGTTCCTCTAGGATTCGGCCTCTATTTTTGGCCCATAAGGATGAATAGGTTATCATAAATGCACTACTTAACACTATATTAATTATGTGGTTTCCACCTCGTATTTATGGTGAATTCTATATTTCACCATAACTGTTAACGTCTCTATTAAACTCCAGGAAAAAAGTGGAACTGACACCAACAGAGCTTACTGCGTAGTTTTATACTGGTAGCGTTTAATGGGGCGTGCGGCGCGCGCGCCTATTTATGTGACGTGAGCTGGCGGCGCGGCACCGGTGCGGCGCGGCGGCGCGGCGGGCGATGAGCTGGACGCCCGCCAGCCACTGTGACAGACGCAGGCACTGCACCACGATGTACTGCCCTGCACTGGCTTGCTGATACTATTATAATTTAGAAAACAGCTAACTTAACCTTTAGAAAAACTGGTATCTTCGTGACAAAGCGTTCCTACTCATGTGGCGTTTGTAGTGTCTAACAGTAACTCATATCGAAGCGAATCATTGAGCCGCTTTTGACCAGCGCTTAAGGCCTTAACAACAGTGAAATGCCCAAATTCTTGGGTATTCAATTAAGATTGTTTCAATAACTGTTCATTTAATCTGTACACAAAAAATATATGTGATAGATAAGGATTCGATAAATTTTTTCACTTGAAAAAAATTGTAATTCCGCCAACCACTTTTTGGAAAAAAAATCACCAAAGACTACCTATTTTTGTCAGAATTTTCAAATTGTTTGCTAAACGGCTGAAGCTACTTACTTCGCTTTTTCATACAAAAATAGGTCTTCAAAATATCAATGTTTTCACTTGAAAGTATTATTTTTATTTTGCATTTTACTAGTCAAAATATTCATTTTCCTCGAAATTGAGTCTATCCATGCGAGCGTTCCCTGCTCCTTCACCCGCGCAGTCCGTCTCCGGACGTTGTCGAGGGTGGACCGCGCGTCGGTGTTTGAGCGACTATTTTAAAATACATTTTAAGTTTTGAAGGCTTTATACTTATTGATAAATATTTATATTAACAGAAATGCTTAGTTTAGTTAATATTTATATATTGCTGGCTGTAAATATTTTTTTCTAAACAAATTCATTTTTTAAGTGCATAAAGAGTAAGATTGCAGAGTGGTAGATCTGATATGTATTGCTCCGCACTTTAGGCATAAAAATATTACTACGCCACTCGCCTTGTTGGCGACTGGCTGGCAACAGTTCTGTTTTTGATAGTTTTTATTTTTGATATTTGATTGTATTGTTTTTTGTGCTGTCAGTCCGTTATTGTGAAATAAAATACTTCCAGTGCTACTAAATTTCTCTTAAATTACCACCATAGTTTGATTTTCTTCATCAGTCCACTTCTCTCACGAACACGCCTTATTCTTATTTAAAAGTAATTTTTTATATCTTTTTGTATTTTTTAAGCATTTTCCATGCTAAGATTACAAGTTATTTTTAATGAAGGAAAAAATCGGCTGGCGTTCAGGATTCGAACCTGCGTCTTCTGGTTCGGTACACCAGACGCTTTAACCGCTAAGCTATCGCGAGCCCCGCTCGCCTGTCAAAGTAATTTTATAGTTACTTACCGCAGGTACTTATCGTAAATGTTTATCGAGTTTTGATTTATTTAGGTATGGTTATTCAAAAAACCACATAGGCATTAATTGTAAAGGTAAATAAGGGTATCAAATCCTAATGTTCCTTAGATGGGATTACAAAAATTGCATTATTTCTTTAATCCAATACGGGGGACATATTTTTGAAATTTTGAATTATGATATAGGTATCAAATTCAAGGTTCTTTAGGGAGCTGATTATGAAAATAAGCTTTATTCTAAAATTTAAGATGGCGGATATTGTTTTTTTATTTTTTATGATATTTTAAGATTCTTCAGGGCGCTGATGATTATGATTATAATATAATATTGATATCAAATTCGTGGTTTCTTGGGATGCTGATTACGAAAATGGCATAAGTTTTTGAATATAAAATGGCGGACATTATTTTTTAATTTAGTATGATATGGATATTAAAGATGAATGTATATACTAGAATAGATTAAAGGACTAGGTATTTAACGAGATCATGTAGTACCTATTCCATCTTTTAAAATACTCGATCCTCCTAGACTCACTGTGACTATGGGTACGCGGCATCCGAGGCCCGCTCGAATTAAGCAACGCGGCGCGGCGAAGCGCGGTACAGTCATTTAAATTTGAACCATATTTCTATGCACATAAAAGTAACGCGACGCGGTACTTGTGTCGTGCAAGAATATACTGTCTTTTTTAATTACACTAATAGTATTTTCGCCGTAAGATGATATGCCTGACAGTTCTCATTTTAAAACCCCTGACGCAAAAACGACGGGGTGTTGTGTGTGTGTGTGTGTGTGTGTATGTGTGTCTGTCTGTGGCATCGTAGCTCCCGAATTTTGAATTAGTAGTAGGTTTTTTTATTTGAAAGGTGAATTAGTCGGGAGTTTTCTTAGCTATGTTTGATGAAAATTGGTCCAAGATGGCCGCCGCCACAAAATAGTGAATTAGATATTTTTTCACAACTCCCTCATTATGGGTATCAAATGAAAGGGCTTAACTAGTAGAATATAATGTACTATAGAACATTTCAAATCCAAGATGGCCGCCACCACAAAATGGCAAATTATATTTCGTGTCGGTGGTTTTCAAATTTTTTATCCTTGCCGCGCATACTACTTTAAACTAATCTATACTAATAATATTATAAGATTTGATTGTTTGTTTGTTTGTATTGAATAGGCTTCGAAACTACTAGACCGATTTGAAAAAAAAATCTTTCAGTGTTAGATAGCCCATTTATCGGGGAAGGCTATAGGCTATATAATTATCATCACGTTATGACTAATAGGAGCGGAGTAGTAATGAAAAATGATACAAAAACGGGGAAAAAATTATAAGACCACGCGGGCTAGCTAGGCTAGTAATAAATAAACTGGTGTAGTGTCCTACCTACAGTTTAATTATTTAAAGTACCGTTTTTATATTATGCCCGATAATCGTCCTTTTTAATTGTTATTAGTTTATATATCAATAAATAATGATATTATTTAATATGTAATTAAATTAATATAATAATAATGTTATAATATAATAAATAACAAAATGTTTTAATAATTTTGTGTGAACAGCTAAATTTATTTTGTATAAAATAAATATGACATTGGTAAATGAACACACAATAGCTTTTATATAATATAATAATTTGCAGATATCAATAATTGTCTGTTACGCACAAACAGATTTTTGTATTAGTAGTTAGCTCATCACTAATGAGGCGCGTGACAAAACGTCCGGCCGGCCGCAGTGGCGGTACATCGAAATACAACGGCGCGGTGCCAGCGCCGGTACCCACATTGTAGGATACTGAGCTACATGGTGGCGTTCGGCGAGTTGAGTTAGTCTGTTTAGTCTGCTGTACCCCGCCGCTTACAGCGTGTTTATTGTTATAATTCTCGGATGCGACTTGTATACTTATAAACCGTACCTACCTAACCAGTATTTTGTATGCATATTCGGCTGTGTAATTGTGTGCTAAGAATTAGTGTAAAACATACGTAATACTTATGTGTTAATAAACTTTGAAAGTGAGTGGCTGAAACTTTTATTTGGTTCTCTGAACTACACATCATCTACACACTCACTTCACTGGCAAAAAAATAAAAAACATATTATTAAATTAAACATAAAAGCCGACTGCGTTAAACTAATGCTAAAACGGTACTAACTAAAAATCTAAAAGCAAGCTCTATATAGGTAATATCGGAAATGAAGTACTTCACGTTACGTCATGTCACCAATAAGAAAACATACTTATCTTACACACAATAATTGAAAGTATCGATTTAGTCACTTAATACCGTGCACATGACGTGACTCTCAGTGATGCTTAAACATAATAGGCAGTATTCCAAATAATACCACTTATTCTCTCTGCGACTCTAATCTTTGAACTATTCAAATCCGTGTGTAAGCAGTACGGAGCGTCTCGAGCGAGATGGCGAATTTTTCAAATTAGCTCCATTTCCTCAAGGTCATTCACGTGGGTTAAGGCCTTAAACAGAAATAAAATATCAATTTCCCCCTGAAACCGGTTGATACCGGATCACTCCGGTGTGTTCGGTACGCGGACGTACAAAAAAGGATGTGTATGACAAAGCTTGCCCGCCACAAAGCGGCGCCGCCGGCTTGTGACAGCGCCGTGCGCCGCCCTCACTGCGCCCCGGTGCGGGCACCTCTGAAACAATATAAATGACGTTTATATTCAGAAAAAGTTGCGACTACATAGCGCTTGATCAGCGTATAACTTTTTTGCGCGAACAGCGCAATGGCTGGGAGATTTACTTATTTATCTATGTTCTTTTGTTTAACTATCTAAAAACACTGAAAGATATTCTAAAATAACAATCGTATTACCCTTCAGAAATTATTCAAGAACGGCACGAACTTTATCAATAAGTAAGTACCCGTATAAAGGTTGCTTAAGTTAGATACTTCCTTGCCTATTTGCCTTTACTTGGAATTATTACTCATTATAATTAGGATCTACTTCTCTCTCACAATCTCAAATTCATCATCATCATCATCATCATCCTGCCCTTATCCCAATTCACTGGGGATTAGTGGGGATAGGCGCGGTATGTCTTTTTTACCTTAAATACAGCTTCTAGCCGAAACCCTGAAACATTTTCATATGAAGTTGTGGAAGGTAACATTCAATAAGTATGACGGGGCAGAAGGATCACTTCACTGTAGCGAAAAGTAAATTATGGCAATGCTACTGAAGCTACTGCTACTGAAGTAATTAACGCTATAGCTATCGCAATGTGAAACATTACGTTAACGATTTTAATTTTTAAATTTATGTAATAAGCTCACGCAGTCAGGCCTAATCACCAGGTTAAGTTCAATTATGTGTGTCATCGAAGAATCGAGAACAACCGACTTGTCGGGTACGAGTAACGACACGTTTTTGTTTAGGATCTTCTGTACTTTCCTGCTTCGTGGTACTGTTCCAGTATGCATTATGTGTGCCCTCTACGTGCCGCGGTGTTTGTATTCCGCGGAGGTAGCCGCCGCCGCCGCCGCCGCCGCGCCGGATAACGGTGGAGTGCCATCAATCTTTCGCGACAAACGCTGATAGATCCGCGCCGCCCTCCCGCGCCGCAAACTTGCGCTAAGCAAATTGACTTTGTCCAACTTCTCAAAACGAAGTATCTTCTCTCTCACGATGACTTCGTGAAAATTGAATTGGAACGCGAAAGAATCGAGAGGTAATGGAATCTGTAAGATTTATTTGCGGTGGAACGTGCGCGCTGTAATGGCCGCGCTCGTCACTCGTTTAGATGATAATGTAGTGAACTTGTAACATTGTTCATGCATAGATTTTTTTGTTTAAAATCGATAGTTCAAACAATCTTTTTACTCTTTTCTGAGCTTTCGGTGGTTGTAATCGTAATTTAACGACATATATGGTCTAGTGGTTCGAGTACCGGGCTGCTGATCACGAGGTCGTGGGTTCGATTCCCACAGGACACAAATATTTATGTGATGAATATAAGTATTTGTGTTTGTCTGGGTGTTTCCTATGTATAATAAGTATGTATTTACAAAAAAAAAGTATAAGTATAAGTATTATATCCATTGTCTAGTACCCATAGTACAAGTTCTGCTTAGTTTGGGACTAGATGGTGCTGTGTAAAATGTCCAAAGATATTTATTTATTATTTATTATTAATAGACAAGTAATGGGTTGTATTAGGTACTTACTTAGTAAATAATATTACCAGACTCGTAATTTTATGATTATTAGCCCCATGCAAAGGTACACTCATCACATCACAACTAAAATTATTTCAAATGAACGAATATATAATTTGCGGTGTCAGCCATCACCAGGGGGCAGCACGCGTTTCTCACGGAGCAATCCTCTAATTAATGAACCTCTTTGCTATCAAACTTTATATTGTCGACTTAAACTTGGCGTCTTTGACAAAGTTGTGTTCAGATAAATTTGGTAACTATGTTCCCCACTCGTTGTTGTAACGAGGGATTGGAGCCATTATACTACCTGCCAGTATGAATTGCTAATGGAGCGCCTCACTTGCGCTTTACTGGCTCTAACAGAAAGAATTTTTATAAAAAGATCGCCAGATTTTTTCTTTCTTGTTTCATATTTTCGACAATTTGTATTAATAATTACAACACATTGTATAGGTGCAAGAGATTGACTTCTCTATAATAACAAGCGTGTTTCGTACCTTATTTATTTACTTAGAATGAGAGAGGTTAGGTTACGGACCAGCGCGCAGGGGGGCTAGACAAGTTGCATTTTGACATTCGAATCGACGAACAAAATGTATAGCATTTCCTTTTCCCGGTCGCGTTCACCAATAACAGCGATTTATGAGCTAGCGGGTGCACCACTAGAGCGTGTCACAACAATACGTGATCTAGGCCTTATAGTGGATAGCCAATTAAATTTTCGTGAGCACATTTTAAAGGTGTGCAAAGATGCCAATAAGTCTCTGGGATTCATTATGAGAACAGCATCCCAGTTCAATAACGTCCAAGTCGTAAAACTGCTTTATAATGCATATGTGCGCAGCAGATTAGAATTTAATGCGGTGATATGGGATCCTCACCAAAAGATATATGCACTCATGGTGGAAAGAATCCAGCGCAAATTTTGCAGATATCTATATAAACGTTTATACGGATACTACCCATTCTTGTACCCTTCCATGTTTGTGTCAGGGATGGTTGGTCTTGATACCTTGCAACTTAGGCGGAAGTTTGTACACATAATGCACTATTATCTGTTAATGGTCAATAGAGTAGATAATCCATCGGTGCGGGAGTGTATACATTTTTATGTACCTGACCAATATATGCGTGGCATTGGGCGACGGTGTCACCAGCTCCTGGCTTGTCCATCATCATGGCGCGGTGCACATAATAGCCCGACAGCGAGAGCAATCGTTTTAATAAATAAACTGTTACAATGCAATCCAGATCTTGACATATTTTTTGACACATTTAACATTATAGCCAAAAAGATTATGATATATTTAAACAATAATTTTTGACATTAATATTTGATTTTAAAATTGATTGTAATTTTATTATTAGGTAAAAACACTAAGATAGTATATGTATTCGATTTTTGTTTTTACTGTATACCTGACACGACATAAGCGTTTTGGTTTAAACTGTAAGCTTATTGTTATGAATAAATAAATAAATAAAAAAAAAATAGAAATGACACAAGATTTCGACAAATCGGGCTGTCAC
Source organism: Acronicta psi (assembly GCA_946251955.1). Classification (NCBI taxonomy): domain Eukaryota; kingdom Metazoa; phylum Arthropoda; class Insecta; order Lepidoptera; family Noctuidae; genus Acronicta; species Acronicta psi. The sequence goes on along the minus strand of OX276477.1, from coordinate 172,502 downwards.
AAAATGTCTCAAAATGCAACTTGTCTGGCCCCCCTGTGTTTTTCAGTAGTGTGGTTTGAAAGACTTATTCGAGAAACTCTATCAGGCATGCAGGTTTCCTCTCATGATTACAAACAATATTAACTCCGCGTTCAATGAATAATTTCAAAATGTCGCTCTACAGTGATAGTGTGATTCAAACTCCGAGCACAATTCGCAGTAATGAATAACGCTCACTTTTACATATTGGCACGTAGGGAAGCTGAACTTGGGTTCATTTGGGGAGGCGATCTAAGTTCGGTAATTAACTCGTTCGTAATAACCGCCGCCGACGTGATGGGAATACTTGAGGCCGCCACTCTATTAGCTAGCTTCCAGTGCTGAACAAGTTCAGTTATTCGGGGACTCTTTGTTACGGATTGGCTCTATGAAATGTAAATTGAAACAAAAGTTATTTTAATAAATATTTTCCAAAGTTCCATTTTGTGACAGAAAGTTAAAGACGCTGATGCCGCTGAACCCACTGTCTGTGTATAGCAGCCGACGACGCAGGGAGGGTGAGCCAGAGGTTACACCCACAGTTTTACTTAAATCTTTTTTAATAATAGTGGCACAAGTAAGCTGAGCTTGACATCCAGTTGGAGTTGAAGTTCGATTACCTGTTTAGCCATGAATGCCTTGTAGAATTTAATTACTAATTAGAGAATTTTAATTTTAAGTAGCTACGTCTTAAGAATTGATAATATCATGTTACCATGTCACCATAATAAATATCAATGTGGGGATTTCCGGCATCACCTGTGTCGTGGTTTACTAAGGTCCCGATATTTCTTATTCAGCTCTTGGCAACGGTTGTAAAAAAAATCTATTATTTCCTATTCTTTTTCCTCCTCGCTAGTCGTTTTGCTGGCGCCGCGCCCAGATCCGCTTTGTTGTTAATTAGTAGGTAAAGTTACTTACCTTAAATCGTTGTAATACGATAGATAATTCCCGCGATGAGAAATATAAATAAACAGCTGTAACGTTTTAAAATATTTATGTACAGAGGTGTTTCTTGCTTGCTTTACTAACTGAACCGAAAACTCAACATACATCAAGACAGGTTTGTAGGGGAAGCCTAAGTTTGTAGAGTGTTACAGAAGGTAATTACAATTGGAGTCTCATTCGATGTGGATTATTACTTTATAGGTTTAATTGCTCTTTTATTTGCAGTGTAAACTTTAAAATACAAAGATCCGCGCGGGCGACTCCGTGGGTGAAGTAGCAAGTAAATAAACAAACAAGTTTGCGCTGGGACCTGGGGGGCAAGCCAAGTTGCAAGCAAGCTGCCATACGAACGAATAGAAACAACATTTTTGGGAATGCCATTTGCAAACGTCAGATTGTTCGAAAGCTTATGTCATTCCTATACCTACATTTTGTTACTATTCGTTCGTCGATAGGAACGTTAGGTTGCAACTTGGCTAGACCAGCTGCCATTACACGTCCTTTAGTTAACATGTACTTTGGGAACATGCAAACAAACACTGTCGCAAAATTTAATAATCTCATCGTTAAATAACCAATTTATCCATTGTCACACCATACACAATGCTTAACTGCCTTTGGTATACACGGCGCGCGATGGTCGGTGCGGTTCAGAGGTGTATGTCTTTATGTAGAGGGTGTTTGGCCCCCGACCTTCGCCCCCTACGGGCCCCGCAACCTGCGTCCCACCCCCAGAAGTGCCCAATCGGAAATTTTTAATTGCAACTTGTATTGAATTGGAAGTTTAATTCGCGGCGCGCGCTTCAGCGGACACCTTGTGCCGCTACCACCGACCCTACACGCTGACATGTAGCTTTATTTACCTTTGTTTGATTACTAATACCTATTATTTGTTGCTTTATCTAATCTTTATATAACCTTCTCATTCGTTAAGTGTGGGTTGGCTTTCTCAGCTTCGTGTTTAACTATCAAGAAGCAGAGTGCTTAATATTAATTCCCCATTACGATTTGTAAGAAGAAATCATTTGTGACAGTTAGCCGAGTCCGGGTGTGATCTCATCGAAGCTTAGGTAACGATGAACGAAATACTACCTCCCTACGACGTCATTAATCACTATTTGACGTCTCTTTGGCTAAATGAGCTCGACAACCATAACTTACGGTGGACATGATGTAAGACTGACACTTGACTTGTTCCTATTCTATTACAAAACGGGCATGACTGTAGTCACTACATATAATGTGCATACTGCATATACAATGCTTTCTCGGGCGCGTCCCGCCATCGCCAGCACGATATATTGCGCTTGTCTAATGTTACAGAGCGGCCGCGTCTCTAGAGATAAGTACAACACACACTGTGCCGCCGCCGCCGCGCTGCTGGCTACCTAGGCACCATCTAGGCACAGCTTAATAAATAGTGATAAAGATAGCAAAGACAACAGGTATCGATTCAATGTTTGATCTCACTCAGGGCCGGATCTACCGATGGGCTTTTTAGGCTGCAGCCCAGGGCCCCCCGGATATAAGGGGCCCACCAGCGCCCATTGATGACTATGGACAAGAGTACGGATAAAAAAAAACTACATTTTTAAAACCCCAGCCAAAATGTGGATGACCGCGAGGTCTAATAACCGAACAGGAGAATCCCTGTTGAATTTTTTCACTGATGTATTTTGTCGCAAATTCAATCAAGTAGCCTTGTGTCGCCGCAAACTAACAAAATTTTGGGCCCACTAGCATATACAAACATTTTTAAGCTTTATTTATTAAAATTTTACAATAGAAAATTGTGTATGCTTAAAAAAATTAATATGTTTAGGAAAATTGGTGCAAGTGGGCCTTAGTGGGCCCAACTTAAACGTGATTTTTAGACGAAACCGACACCAAAATTTTGGTCTTAGTTTCGACCGAAACCGAGCCTTTTTTGATCCTAATGTCAAATGTATATTGTATGTAGTGTTTGATCGCAGCAGAATTTTCAGCCGAAACCTAAACTGGACCTTCGGTAGCGATCTTAGTTTTAGCGGACTTTGCAGGCCGTCAAGAAATAGTCCGTAATTACCCTTTTCACTAACGTCACCTGTCCAAGATAGGTCCTCAAATTACGAGCTCACTCTTACATTAGACAACTGGAGGTAGTAACAAACTAATTGTAATTACTATTCTAACCTAACCTGTCCCGAGCGTGCGTGGCCCTAATTTTCGAGCTCGCTTCGCTCGCTCTTACATGAAACACCTGGAGGTAGTAAACAAACTAATTGTAGTTACTTTTCTAACCCAGCCTGTTCGAGGTGGGTGGCGCAATTTTTCGAGCTCGCTTCGCTCGTTCTTACATAAGGTGCGTGGTGGTAGTGAACAAACTAAATGTAGTTACTTTTCTAACCCAGCCTGGCCGAGGTGGGTGGCCCAAATTTTCGAGCTCGCTTCGCTCGCTCTTGCATGAAACACTAACAAACTAATTGTAGTTACTTTTCTAACGCAGCCTGTTCGAGGTGGGTGGCGCAATTTTTCGAGCTCGCTTCGCTCGCTCTTACATAAGGTGCCTGGTGGTAGTGAACAAACTAAATGTAGTTACTTTTATAACCCAGCCTGTCCAAAGTGGGTGGCCCAAATTTTGGAGCTCGCTTCGCTCGCTCTTGCATGAAACACTAACAAACTAATTGTAGATGCTCTTCTAACCCAGCCTGTTCGAGGTGGGTGGCGCAATTTTTCGCGCTCGCTTCGCTCGCTCTTACATAAGGTACCTGGTGGTAGTAATCAAACTAATTGTAGTTACTTTTCTAACCAAGACTGTCCAAAGTGGGTGGCCCAAATTTTCGAGCTCGCTTCGCTCGCTCTTGCATGAAACACTAACAAACTAAATGTAGTTACTCTTCTAACCTAACCTGTCCGAGGTGGGTGGCTCCAATTTTCGAGGTCGCTTCGCTCGCTCTTAAATGCGACAACTTGACAACTAATTGTAATTACCCTTCTAATAACTTACTATTGTAGAAGTAAGAAAGGAAATCACATTAAAAGTATTACTACGGGTAAGTAATGTGTCCATTGGAAAATATCAAAAAATAATATCGCTTTCCAAGCTATGGGGCGGCAAACCCTACAGGCCTGGGGCGCTGAATCTTAAAATACGCCACTGGTGGGCCCCCCAAGAGGTGTTAGCCCAGGGCCCCACAAACTCACGGTCCGCCCCTGATCTCACCGTGTTAACGTTGTCTGTCAAAAAAGCTTCGCTCTTTGTACGTCCATAAATCTCTCCGTCCAATCGTATCTTTGTAATCCAATCCCGGTTTAACGTATATTACGAGCGAGGGTGTGAGTATGACTGTATTACGAGTACAACAACACAAAATCAAAAAGTTTGGATTCAGAAAACGCTATTTAAATTCTCCCACGTTTAGTCAATAAAAGATAGGTGCTCTATAGCACAGTGCTCTCATATCGGGATATATTTTACGGTTAGTATAAAATCTCATAGTAGTGGTTACGGCGGCTATTCTGCAAGATTTTCCTACTCGACTCGAATTTCAATCGGACGGCAATTTCGCTTCCTCGCTTCCCGAACGATTTTCTTTATAACCGGCGGGCGGCGGGCAGCGGGCGGCGGGTCCGACTAACTATTAATAATATACTTACCTCCGTTTATATTTGGCTTTCTTTCAACCAACGACGTTGTGTGAGTGGCTCCACACAATTATGAAATAGCAAGAAGCAGAAGTACCACCAGTAAAAATCTTCAACAAATAGACACTTGCTGAAGTCTTAGATTGTAATAATTGTTATTTAGAACCAACGACTTTAATGCTTGAACGCGTAACTTTTATTGTCAGAAGTGTATATTCGGCACTGTCTATGTGCGGGCAAGCCGGGGCGGGGCGCAGGCGCTCGCGTTGGCACACTCTCAAAAAATCACGTCCTACGGTATTATCGAGTTAGAGCACGCTTTATTGTTTTCAACCGCAATATTGCCATCGATAAATGGAGCGGAACTCACCACTGTACAGAGCAGAATAGCGCTGGAGATATACAAAGCTATTTCAAGGTTTACTTTATTTCCCTTATAGACGAAAGTAATATATAGAACAGGAGAATTACTTAATTGACTTGTCAGCCTATAAATACATAAATCTAAACACATAATAATTGTTGTTGTGAAATCACTTCGGCATGCGCTCGCTGTCAACTTGGAACTACGCTGTTATCTTTTTGTATTTTTTTTAAGCATTTTCTATGCTAAGATTACAAGTTATTTTTAAGGATTGGTTCGGTACACCAGACGCTTTGACCGCTAAGCAATCGCTCGCCCCGCTCGCCAGTCGAAGTATTTTCCTTTCCATAAAAAAAAAACTACGCTGTTGTTCAAATTCATCACAAATAATCCTCACTATTCAAATAAGGGGATAGGTAGAGCTATTATTAAATCTCCCTCTACTAGAATCTTCGTTAAGCAAAGTTGCAGTAGTACCTAATGTAAAAAATCTACAACCTTATTGCAAACTGTACCGAACTTATCACATTTTTCATTTGTTTGCCATAAGGAATACTGGCGTGGGTGAGCTGCGTGGGTTCGTGAGTACGTTCTGCTAATAATAAATTGTAAACACAGTTTCTTATGCCATATTAAAGTAATCTAAATTGCTACGAAGCCGTTCCACAAAGCTCAACTGCTACTGCTCAATTTAAGCGACTGCTTATTCCGTAGTTGTTTGAGAATGTGCACAAACTGAGGCGCATGCAGTGCAGCCGCAGCACAGACGCGAGATGGATCGTCGGGTTAAACGTATTCTCGTAGAAGGCAGATGCCCACCCTGCTGCAGGATGCCGTGCCGCGCTGCGGTACGACGCCGCGGCGCCGTTACCGCACATCACTATCCGCGGATAAGCGAGGCACCTGCTGTCGGACACTCTCTAGTTATTAACTTTTTACTTTTCAGTTCCGATACTTGAAGGTGTGCACATAATAGATTAATGTATTGCTTTGTTTTCACTATTTTTTAATTATATGTATACGTATAGGTAAATAGAGAAGAGGGAGGGGATCTGTTTCATATAGTGGATACCTCTAGCTGCAGCGATCTCGCGGCGGCGAAGTTGATGTGGCGCTAGCGACAGAGATTGATTCTAGCTGGTCGCAACTACTTGCACTACGTATTACGAACTTGAGGCACATGAGTAGGGGGATTAATAATTTCGCCCGCGGTTTGTTTCAGCAATTGTTAAGTTTTGACTGTTATATTTACGTAGGAGACAAAACATCTTAATTTTTCGGTTATTGTACGTAATGGAGAAGTAGTTAAATTATTACCGAAAAATCACCGAAAACAGATTAAAGTAAGTAATAATATCGATTAAGTTAGGTTAGAATTGTTACCAAACAACATAAGAGCTGGTAGGTAGGTTCACCTTACGCTCACGAAGTCACGAGTTACGTCCGAATAGGCAAAGGGTTTAATTTGAACGTACATAATTGTAAACCTTTATTTTACCGTACTTAGTACACAGTACACATACAGTCACATAGACAGAGCGTCTCAGGTGTCTGCAACATGCGCGCGGACACCGAGCGCGCTCGCGGCGCCGCGCGCTCCTTTGTACAAGTCATTGAGCAAACGGACACTGACGAGGGCGACTCGCTAGGAGAGACGCGTCTGAAGAAATTCGCGCTTACGATAAAGGAAATGCTTGCCGGTTACACCCAGGACAACTCGCACTGAAATTATTGTTCTAATAAAATTGTCATCTAGTCGCTCGTTCTTCTTTTGTATCTACTAAGAAGTGATGATATGTGATGTCTAATCCCCGAGAAGCGGCAGCCTTTTGAAGGTTTATTCGACAACCGGAACGTGTTTGCACTACGGTGTTTTGCACTGCGTACTGAATGCTACTGAGACTATAATTAACTGAATGTTTTTTTATTATACACAACAATCTAGTCCCAAACTAAGCAGAGCTTGTACTAGGTACTAGACAGTGAATATAATACTTAAATATTTTTTTTACATAAGGACAAAGACAAACCTAGACACACACACTTATATACGAACCACGACCTCACGATCTGCAGTTCTCGAACCACTAGACCACAGACGTCGTCTATGTCGTGTATAGTTTATAACTAATTCCGGCTGAATAGAATAGCATAGAGTAGTTATTACAATGTTCTACAAAAGTACGAAGAGAAAACCAGGTCTGTAGGCTTATTAGCTAATTGCATAACCACTTAGGTACAGACGCCACACATGACACGATACCACATGTTTACAATAAAATACAAAAAATATAAGTTTTATGCAATCATTGCAATATTTGTTCCTAATAAACTCGAAATATTGCGTATTAATTCACCCCGTAAATACAAAAAACGAATGGAGAAGGCTGAAGGATGTCAGAGCACCCAATTATACAAATTAATTTGAAAGCACTTTAACAACGTAGCAACTCAATTTTTATTGTATCACAATATAAAGTAACAAAAAAACTTTAACAAAACGGGAGTGGTCCCCGGATGCCATGGAGTGCCGGAAGGTAATACTTGTTAATTAATATAATTTCCGGCGTGGCGGCCTTTTACACAACCTTTTCAATAAAAGTGGAAAACAACGTTGCGATTGTTTCGTCCGGGATGACGGACGGGGCGCCGCCGGCCGGAAGGAGCGGGGGCGAGTTGCACGGGACAACTCCTTCAAAGAACAATAAAAGTTAGTAATGAGGCTGAGCTAACGGCCGCCTAATTTGTCGGCCGTTTGGAAACAAAAGTAACAAGCACCGAGTGAGCGCGCGGCGTTGTTTGTGACGAGTCGCGTGCCGCGCGCGGCGCCGGCTTTGTCTGCGAGAAGCTACACCAAATATTTACATGCTAATTAACACCTACAAGAATACGTGTTCCGTACAGCTCTAGATGTCAATACACCTAAAATAAAACAACTGTTACAGATTTTATCGCTTTATGTTAATGTTATTTAAATTTCGACGTTTCGGACCGTTTACAGCGTCCGTGGTTACGGGTATACTTAGTTTTATTTCTATCTTTAATAATATTCACGTAAGTGTCAGAATCCACTGTGAATAGACACCTAGATATTACTAAGTTATAGAGGCTAACCGATGACAGAAACTACCAATACACTTACGATGTAAGCAAATACGGTCTCAATTAAAATTTAAACAAAAAATGATTGTATATCTTTCCTTAAACAGAGTAATCGGACGGAAGACCAGTTGACGTTGCTATACGTGTGTGTCGCGCCGCGCCGGGCGGTGCCGCGCGCCGGCTGGCGTCAGTCGCGCGCGTGTTCGACACAACAAAACACTTTACAGATTAAGTGCTCGTTACGCTCACTTGTTTATAGTTAAATCAATTGCTCTTTAACAATGTTCTGCACTTTTAAATTTGTTTGGAGTCCGTTCCGTATACAGTTGCGCTTTTCGGAATTTATCTGAGATTGCAATGAGTTTTGTTTAGTTATTTTAGTTTTTGCAAGAGATTTGTTTCGATTTTAAGTATGCACTTTGTTCTTTGAACTTATTTTGTTTTTTGTCTACTCGCAGCAGCGGAAAAATCCACATCATTAGAGTAGTTAGTAGGTTGACATCATGATAGCGACGACACGATGCTATCGCGACCTAAAATGAGTCTCCCGCTAGTGAGCAAGCTCTGTCATTGAATGTGTCTATGTCAGTGGGTCTTACAATGGTGTCCTCATGAATGAGCCGCGAGGCATCATTCATCGTGCCGCACCGCTTGAGTGCTGCATGTGTGCCGCGTGTGTGCTGTTGCAATGATGAAAGCGGGCTGTTTGCTCGGTGCCTCGCCCGCACCGACTGGGCGGCGGAAATAGTATTCAATAGCAAATGGCTTACGCTGCCCTAATTTTTATATGAATATCTACTTACTGCAAATAAGTCTGAGACAGAAAAAAGAACTACTTATAACGGTCGCAAACGAACACACATTGTTTGGTAGAACAATTACTTATATTATCTGCTTTGCACTTGAACTGATTTAGATACACAATGAATAAGTGGTAACCCGAACAATACCTTCCGTCGTACCTTATTACCTGCCGCTGCCAGTTAATTATATCTATACAACACTGTCAACGCCACTTTTGTGGACACTTGTATAGAAACGTTTAGTTTTCTCCGCACGACGCGTGACAGCCGCCGCCATTGTTGCGGCGCGGGCGGCCATTAGCCGGCCGTACACACGGCGACCCCTAAAAGCCTTTCCCGTGCCTAGTTTATGCCCAGCCTTATTTAGTTTCACCGTCGTTACCGAACACCGCTCGCTTTGGTTGCACTTTAACCCTATGCTAGAGGCAACGCGTCTACATTGCCATCAGAATACATACTTGCTAGACAAACTGTGGAACGCTTGCCTGCCCAACGTCGACCTGTTATGTTCTGACATACTGTCTACATACGTTGAGGTGTATTATCTCGTATTTGTTCGATTTAAATAGATTATTTTCGGTAGCAAAACCTATTCATCATCATTAACCCATTAACTGTTACACTGCTGACTGCTGAATGACGACACATCGATGGCCAGTTGTTTTGTCCCAGGCAACACACACTAAAACGAATACAATTCAAAGAAAAGTCAAAATTTTAATGGTCTATAAAACTTTACGTAACACTTAAAATTTGTTTTAACCATAATTTACTTTATTTCTTTTGATCGTACAATTTTTGGATCCCAGTCACATCCTCTATCTAGCTTGTGTTCTATTTCTGTACTGTTCGCGTGCAACGTACGCAATACGCATCGCCGAGTGCTGACGATCACGCGTCGTGGTCACCGCCCAGGGTCTCGGCTTGCTTTGCTGTCGCTGCCGCTCGCCGTTTATGCATGCATGCTTTTCAAACCGAGGAGACCTGCATGGCTGCTTTGTTTTGCCGCCAACGCGCCGCCTCGCCTCCCTGCTTGATATGTATAATGTGTATGTATAGTGTTAGCTTTTAGCTAGCTTGTTGTGCTGTCGGAGCAGTGTATACTGTATAGTGGTCACTTTGTATGCAAGTTAGTACTTAGTTGTGGTGTGCGGCTGTACGCAATCAGTTACTTTACCGGCGCGCGGCGGTACAGCGTGCCGCTCTACGGACGTGACCCAAAAATGTTTTCATGAAAAATGATTTAATGCCACACTACCTGGATAACATTCTCACTGCGAGCGCGCGGAGTTCGTGCAACACACCTATTTTTTGATAGGTTGAGGGTTTTTTTTCGGATTTTCAGGTATTTCGTTATTGTGTAGAAAGAAATATTGTTGGAACTGTACACTTAAGGTTGTTCTGTATAAGTAGTGTTTGAGTATTAGGTCCACGTTTAGGGCAGCACGTCACCGCGCAGCGACACGATACAACCGACAGGGAGGACACCGCGCCGCCCGCAGCTGACAGACACGAAGTGTCCCCGCGCGTGTATTTATTTGAGTAACATTGGCGATATAGGTAAACTTGAATTGTAAGGTGAGATTAGTTCAGTAGGTACGGTAAAGGCCTGTTACACCACCCCCGTTAGTAAGTTCTTGGCAGAAAAATTCATACAAATTTTGTAGTCAAGATCAAGAGTGATAATTAAATAAATATTGTGAAGAAGCGGGAACAGGCACTCAGTGCATGGATCAACTTAGAAGCAACAAGTTAACATAGACTTGCAATGTTGGGCCACAGAGAGTGCCGACTGCTATCTGTCTACCCCGCGATACTAATGCAGCACAATGATGATGTAGAGACGTCGCTCAGCTTTGTGATGCATCTCATGCCAGGATGACGTATTTCTTTCCAAACTAGCAATATAGCTAGGTGCTTCTACAAATCTTTTAATTAATTCAGTGGCCTATAATTCCTAGATCGATTCTTGCTCCATGATACAAATTAAAAGGATTTTAATGCCGTTCACTCAGCTGGCTCAACTCGGCGTCTGGAGGCGACAGCACTGTGACGAACTAAATAGAGATGACGAGCCAACACGCCGCGCCGCCCGCCGCCGCGCCGCTGCGCCGCCGCCGCCGCCCGGTCGCCCACGACGAAGTCGAGGAGCGGCCGATTAAGTATTTAGCGGGTATCGGCTTATCAAAATTACACAGAAATCCGTATTGACTCGAATCGCGGAATCCCTTTGTTCTGCTCCACGGAACCATTAATACAATCTATGATATAAGGTATGTACAGCGCCGCTACAGTATAGTACCAACGGGATAAGATAAACTCAATTATTCTCTTGTGTAAAAACTCGTCTCTGAACATATTGCGCGAGTATATTTGGCTAAAGCCTTAATATTACTATGTAGTACGAATTTCGTACGAAATAAGTTCCATTTGGGAGCATGAGGATTACGCGAAAGACGCATTCGGTAAAATTGAAACGAGATTGCATGGAAATGCGCGAGGGGCGCCGGTGGGCGCGAGGCACGGGGGCGTCGGGGCGTGCGGGCGCGGGGGTGCGGGGGGGCCGACTGGCGGTGACGACGTCGACGACTATAATAATAAATAAATATAATATAAATAACCCGCGTTGTTACTCGCATTCATCTATTTTTCCTAATCCCGTGGGAAATTCCCAAAATCCTTTCTTGGTGGATGTCTACGTCATGACATCTATCTGTGTGCCAAATTTCAGCGCAATCTGTTCAGTGGTTTAAGCTGTGCGTTGATACATCAGTCAATCACCTTTTCCTTTTATACATACCTTTATACACGATACTGTTTGTGTTTCCGATGGTTTGCAAATAAGAATATACTTTCCGGCGATTAACAGTCTAAAAGAGTCCACATTTAATAAATGTTTGAAATTATGTAACAAGAACCAATACTGTCGACTGATTTAGTGAACATAGTATGAGTATGTAACATAATATATATTGTGTGCTTTATTGAAATCCTTTCTAAGCCTAGGTAGGTATTGGGTCTTTAAAACAATTCTAGTATAGTTTGTGCCCGCCACAGCCCGGGGACATAATGACAAAACATTTGTGTCGGCTCGTCGTATAAAATTTTATTTATCAACTAAAGATCTGCTGTTATAAAAATTCAAATGAGCGCGGCGTCGACCTCATGAAAGTGACATCACACTGCGCCCACAGACGCGCCCGCGTCCCGACTCCCGACAGATTAGCGAAATAACAACTTATTTATATTTTTTGAAAGATACAACATCTTTTTTTTCTTCAGTTTGGTGGCAGTGTGGATAGAAAAAACTAACGCTTATGAATAACTATTGCTTGAATTGCCTCAAAGAGTTTAACGAGTGTGCCCAGGCCAGGCAAAAGGCTAAGATCTGTATGTCTTCAACTCCTTCAAAATAAGTGACAATAAAAAAATAACAATGATTATTAAGAGCATCAATACTTATAAGTAACTAACTAGCCTTTGCCCGCGACTTCATTCCCGTTGAAGTTGATTTTTTCCCCCGTTTTTGCAACATTTTCAACCGACTTCAAAAAAAGGAGGAAGTTCTTAATTCTTAAAACTTCAAACTACAAATTTAATTTAAAAATGACTTTCGTTGATTGTCTATTTGGCACCGCCTCCAAATTAGTTAAAAATCATAATATAAATATGTACCTGTTATTTTTTTGCTTTTTAGTTCCAGGTGTTTTTTTGGAGGCGGTTTGCTTTTTGTTTAAAAGTAATTTATTAATATTACTCCGCTCTTATTGATTGTAGTGATGATACATAGCCTTCCTCAATAAAAGGGCTATCTAACAATGAAATAATTTTTCAAATTGGATCTCCTGAAATCGGATCGAAATTCCTGAGATTAGCGCGTTCAACCAAACAAGCAAACAAACTCTTCAGCTTTATAATATTAGTATACATATATGATTCATCATTAGCATTCATTAGCCTAGTGCTCATACACGTGACTGCTACTCTTGAGCTCCTTTCTTCGATTACCAAATCGGGCAGTGTTAGTAAGTAAGCTTTTTATTATAGGTATGTAGCAGCTATGAGTTTTGATTTGTGTCCGGTTGATGGCATAGGCTCTCCTAGTTGAGCCCAAGCTAACTTGTTGTGCCTAGCTGTGCCTCGATAGTTGTACACGTGTACACGATAGAACAAAGCCCCTGTGGTACATAGTTACATTGTAAGCCCTCGGCAACTAGTTGGAACTAACTGCCCGCCCCATTTCCATCAGATAAGTGAGATTAGCTTCGGTCGATGTCATCCGCCGTCGTCCGCCGCCGTCCGGGGCTGTCCGGGGCTGTCAGACCCGGCCGGGGCGCGCGGCGCGCACGTGTGGTCGGCGCTGTTACTGATAGTTCGTCGTTGATCTAGATACACTTTACAAGCACCCTTCAAGATTACAAGTAATCACTGGATTCCATGTTTTCATAAGATTTTAAATATGCAACTATGAGGACAGGAAAAAAGTGATTTAGAGTAATTTAGTCTGCAACAAACAAAACAAGACTGATGGTCTGTGGACGGTGGTGTTGTATTATTGATGCTGCCCAAGCTCAATACAACCGAATCCTTTTTTTATACCACTAAGGTGGTAAACAAGCATACGGGCGTACTCCTAATAGTAAGCGGTTACCGTAGCCTATGGACACTTGCAACACCACTTACGCGTATCACTTACGCGTTGCCGACCCTAAAATCCTGTTGTCGGCTTCCCTTGGAATGTTTCTAGACCATATCTACTCAAAGTTCGAAATACGAATAGTTTATGTTACTGTTCCCATAACAATATAGCTGTGTTCAAAACATTAAAGCTGGTACGACCTACATACAGCGTAAGTGAAGCCCATTACCTGCACAAGCGAGATACCCGTGTGTACACATAAATATCTATTACATGAAGTCGTTGCAGACGCGTTCGCCGCCATTAGTATGCACAGCCCGCGCGCCGGGTGACCACTTAACTATGTACGTACGTATGGACGTGCACCGGCCCGGCGCCCGGCGCGCGGCGGACACATGTAATTTGCTTGTGTCCCTTTCTGGAAGGTATACGAATAGTTTTAGCGCCAAAGTTGAATTGAAACAGCTTTGTGCGAAGCGTCATTGTTTCCCCCCGGCGGCGGCGCGTGGCGCGTGCCGGTGTGCAACACTACACTACCGATACCGACCCCAGTGGCCGTTATCAAGGGTTTGTTAAAGTTTTCATTTAATATAGTCAAATTCAACTGCTGCTCTCTGCCATGTTCACTTTACTTACTGTTTAATACCTGCAGGTGTAAAATAAATGAACCTGCTCGTGACGCCCCTTTATTTATGGCAAGCGGTAGTGGTAGAGTAGAGCAGACTATTTCTGGGAACTCAATTAATCATTGAACCCGACTGTAGCCCGATCCTGACCGCGTTGTGATTTGATTTGAATTTATAATAACAGATAATCGCAGAGCACTAAGTAATTATAATCCAATATTTTATACAACCAGTTCATACGTGCAAGCAGCCTATTCGTAGACGGACATAGTTACAGAATAAGTGAGCGTTTATGAGCGCAGCGAGGCGTGTAACGGCACGCGGCGCAGAGCTTATTCAGTCCTCGCCACGATTACTGTAGTATACAGTACATACACAGCACTACTCGCGGCGCGGCGGTATGTCGCGCTCGGGGACTCGTCGCGACTGTCCGGGGGGGACAGCGCAGATAACGGCCATAGGGCCATAGGGCCATAGACTTAATCAGTTATGTAAATATATACAATTCCAATGTAAAAGTACTATTGTTCAAATTGTTCTTTATTGATTTAAAACTCAGCATCATTGTTTTTCTCTGGAAACTTTGCTAGCTAAGAGACTGCGTTGATGCATATAGTAATAATGCGTAGTCATACATAAGTTTGTGAGTTTTTACCCGACTGCCGAAGGAGGAGGGTTATGTGTTTGACGCGTATGTATGTATGAATGTATGTATGTATGTCCGTTCCTATGTCCGGTCGTAACTACTCAACGGCTCAACCGATTTAGATAAATGACACCACATTAGATTCGTCTTGATGGCACGACTGTCACTGGGTACATGAAATTAAAAAAAAAACAATATGGCGGATTTTATACGCTTTAATGTGCGAACTGATTTTGAAAATGATCTTTAGTTGTATCAATTTATATTTTAAATCATCATTTAGGATCTATCTAGTAATTCTATGATGATTTATAAACTAAAAAGAAGGAAATAAAATCAATTATTAAAAGAAACAAAAAACCCGACTGCGTAAAAACTACTAACTAAAAATCTAATAAAAACAAGCTCTGTGATGTTGGAAAATGTATTGCAGGCGGGACAAGCAACGAAACAATTTTGTTTATGAACGAACAGCTTGTCCCGCCTGCAATACATTTTCCAACATCACAGAGCTTGTTTTTAGATTTTTAGTTAGTAGTTTTTACGCAGTCGGGTTTTTTGTTATAGTAAATAAAACAAACGAGAGTCGGTTAAGCACTGATTTATTTATTTATTATTTCTTTTATATGGCACCCGCATTGTTCCGCATTAACTAATAAGTAACAGACGGACATACGTGTAAGTACCTACATAGAAAAAAATATTAACTATACACCACAGTTTTGTGTAAACTAAAACTAAACTAAACTACCTATTACCTATAGATACAGAAAAAAAATCTAAAAAAAAAAAACAGAAATTCTAAAATATAAACATTTAAACGTTTTGAGGGGATATAAAGGGGATGCTCTCTCCCTTTCTCGCATAACGAGAGTTAGTATAGAATTTGTGCGGCGTACTTACCACATGATAGACCTGCATCACTCCTAAGTACAGTATTCTTTGTTTAGGTACATTATTTTCTTGTGATACAATGTGGTTAAATCATCCTAGAAATGTTCAATAAGCGTAGTATACACACACTAATGAAGGTGCCTATACCTATAAGCATAGACACAGATGGTGATTCACACAGTTGTATGTCGTGAGTGTCAAAGCGCCTGCTCAGCCTGTGCCCAGTTTGAGTGCCGCCGCCACCGTGCTGGTGTGCCGGTGTGCCGGAGCTGTGCCGTAGCGTGTGTACCGTACCTTGTAGATTTTGTGTGTAGGAGGCGTGCCCCTTGTGCCCGATCAACAGCTGCATGTGAGCGAAATTACATACTTAAGTAGTTTCTATTACTTACTACAAAAGTTAACATACTATCGCGCCCGTATTCCCCGAAGGGTTACGGTGGTGGGTATGTTTAGGTCCTATGTAATAGGGGCGAGCCTGATGCCCTAGCCAAGTTGCAATCTCATGTTCAGATCGACAATAGAAACAAAATGTATGGGAATAACATTTGTAAACGTCAGATTTCAGCAACGCTGTTGGCTACTACTTACTGCGACAGTAGCTGCCCCTATCCTAATAAATATAACATGAGCATTAGTGTCAATTGTTAGCTACTATTTTTGTAAAGCGTTACATTCTCAAACTTGTTGATGCACACAGTCACACACATTGAATTCCTATACATTGGCGCGCCTCAAACGAAGCGAACCAGTGCACCCGACTCCACGCGGACATATTCGACGCGGCGCGGCGCGATGTAAAACGATATATAAAACGTTTAAAATGGGCCGCACACCACGCGCCGCGCCTCTCACCCGCCGCCGCCACCGCACCACCGCCGGACGCTATTTAAATATAAAATAAGATACACGGAGCTGCTAGCTACAAACGTAACATAATTTCATACATATGTATGAGTGGATTCTTTCCTGAACACGATAATCATGTTCGTTTATGCCAAACCTCGCCGCCCGCGCCCGCCGCGCCTGCTCGGGCTTCGCTAACATCCCGCATAATATCGTAACGAGATATCACAATGTTTGCCGCGCGTTCTCCTGCGCGCTTTATTCCTACATAACGCGCGTTCCCACGACGCTCGTTGCCGCGCGATGCTCTAGTCATTTTTCTCGTAATTAATGTTCAGTCACTCAAGATATTAAATTAAAATAATTAAAAGAAAATGCGATTCTTGATATTTATGGAATAATATGGTATTGTAATGGACACAATCGCAGCGTGTTGTTTGTTTGCGTACCTTTAAAATTGTAAAATAATAGATATCTGAGGCTCGTCAGCATTCTCTGACTCTCTGAGGCTCATCACGAAGCTTTGAGATAATTATAACAACGAGCCTGTATTTCATCCACATTTTTAAGAAATAAAGTTCGGTGTTTACGTTGTATGACGTTACCTTTTTTATACGAATGTTCAAGTGGTCCTGCATATATAATGACGATGCAGAATATATAGCTACCCTAAATAAAAACTGTTTTGCGGATACACTTGTAAGTAGGTCGATAGAGAAATTTCCCAGTGGACTGCGCGCTCGGCACCATGTACTCGTGGTGTGCTGCGATTTGGTGAACGAACGATGTTATGATCCTTTATGACTAGAATAGACACGTACTGCGGATGAGTGTGTCTCTGTGACGCACGAGGACAGTATCGTGCACACAAGCTGCATAAGCGTTTAGTATCAGCTGCTGCAGGCTCACGTGACACGCCGGTAGTCTCGTGCGATACACGAACCATACAGTTGCCGACTCTTCCGTCATTAAGACACACAGTGACACAGCACACTTAAACTAGCTGTACATTAAAAACATTATTTTAAAAGTTTTCTTAAGTTTCTACTACTATTAAGTTACTTTAGTTGGTTCAGTTTGCCAGAGCTCCTAAGGATGCGCTGCGCTGGCAGCAAGAGCAGTATTCCCTTAGACTGTCGGTGCAGTGAATCCTCTATAAACCTCTAAGAGGATTTTGCAGGGTCGGCAACGCGTGAGTGACGCTTCGGCGTTATAAACGTCCATAGGCTGCGGTCACCGTCTACCATCAAACGGGCCGCATGCTTGTTTGCCGCACTTGTGGTATGAAAAAAAAGTTCCGTTTTACTTCTAGCTGTTTTCCTATTCCATTATAGGTAAGTAGTACCTTACTAAATAGTCATGATTATGAGAGTGACGTGAACAATAAGCCACATTAATTTCTAACTCGTGTGGGTGCAGCCTCCCGAACGAAATACTGAGATACGCTTTGAATAATTCTGCTACCGAGCAATCGGGCGAGCATAGACATACAGAGCATAGACAACGTCGCCGCCGCGCCGCAGCGCCGCCGCGCCGCCGCGCCCACGATGCACGCCCACAGCGCAGTGCGCTCTGTACCGCACGTCTGCCAGTGTACTGCGCTAGCAGCTACAGCGCCCACGTTCAAGCTACTGCAATATATTCCAGAGGAGTTTAGGAGTTTGTTACGTTTCATGTTTTTACCTGCAACGTAACATAAATAGAGAATTCTATTATGCTTATATGTCATTGCGATGCGGACGGTATCGATGGGTTGGATACCCAGCATTATATAGTAATAGTAGTCGGTGGACTACTAAACATTAGTTTTAGCAGATCCAATGTATACCCGGGATTTGTTAAATAATTAAACAGATTTTTTTTTATTATTTACAATTAACTAGTTGAGAATAGATTAGTGTTAACGTTTAAAATCAAACTACACTATTATATAGGTACTATGAAACACTACACCACGGAACATTACCCATTAATCATAAAGTGTTGCTAAACGGTAAAACACTTTTCTATCGAATTTAACTTTTCTATTAGAACAATTTTAAGGTATATCGTGCTATATAAACCTCCGCGCCGTTGTATGCTACGTCTACTGCTGTGAGTTAACAGTAGGTACTCGCACATTACAGTAGGTACTCGCACATTACAGTAGGTACTCGCACATTACAGTAGGTACTCGCACATTACAGTAGGTACTCGCACATTTCACCCGAGTATGTGCCGCAGCCATATATTATGTCACGGGAATTCAGTGGATTTTTTAACTGGGCCACTTTTTCACCTGCGCGCACTTGCCCCGTTAATTGAATGCCGTGTCAGTGAAGGGCAACACTGTAATACTCTGGGCGGCCCTGCACCGTCCATTGACGTAATATATGGACGGCCATACAAGTCCGTAATGTGGGGCATGTGGGCTACGACAAATAAAACTGATGTCACGGTGAACAGCGCGGAGACGAGCGCCACTACTAGTGCGGCGGCGGACCGGGATCATTTATAACAGCTCGATTCATAAACATGTAACGTGTTACGTGCGCTGCGAGCTAGGTACTGTATACAGACTAATTTTAACGAGGAAACCATCAGATCTTTAATCTCATAGCAGATGATGAGATTCGATGATGTCTTATAAAACTTTGTGCTTTTATATTATAATAGGTTCCACGACGACGTAGAAAAATGGAAATGAAAGTGTTGTAAACTCGTAACACATAAAAGTAAGTTATTTGGTACCACGAGTCACTTTATAAACGTAAATCATGCTGTTGGCGAATTTATTTACAAATAAACTATCGGTGGCTGTTCAAGTGAAAATGATAAACACTCGGAAACATGGGATGGACCCGTGTGTGTGAGTGTGTGGGTGTGTTTGCGTGTGCGGATACCTGCGTGCCTGTGTGGTTGTGCGAGTGCGCGCCACCGCCGCCGCCGCCGCCGCGCCGGCCGGGCGGCCGCTCAACGCAACGCGCCTCAACGTTTCTTATTCATAGAATTTCGGGACTCCAGATTGTTACCTACTTACTGACACCTCGTCTCACATAGCAATTCTTACCAAACAAAATTGAACCATATAGTTTCAAAGTATACGGTCTAATATATAAGTGCTATTGACAGTAGAGTTGAAATCTTATTGGTTCGATGGAGGACTTCAAAAGCAATTCAACTTTTCTACTTAGAAATATGTTTTTGATGAGCGAACTTCTGTATATGATCGGCAGAACGTTAGCGGAGGCGCCCTCTGCCGGTGAGTTCACACGCAACATAGATTATTGTTTCCTGTGGTCTCTTAACATTGTGTACATTGTGTTCCCGTCTGTAAATAAATATGTAACGCGAAATGTTTCGCTATACATGAGCGCTAGCATACATAGCTTTGATCGGTATAGTGTAGCGTAGTATACCGCCTACGTTGTTTTACGTGAAGGCTCTGTTCTATACAACGGAATAGTACTAAATTCAGATAAAACCAAACTCTTGATTATACATTCTCCCTATTTACAATTAAAAGAAATTTCTCTCCCAGTATATACTCATTCATTCGATTGCTTCCATGATAATCACGCTAAATGTAGTTGCAAACCGATACAAAGAGTAAAGTGTGTAACATATTTAGGATTGAAAGTCGATGAGCACCTCTCTTGGGGTGAACATATAGATCTCATTTGTAAATAAGCTAAGAGTAATACTTGGTAAATTTTACCACCTAAGTTATAGGATTCCTATTGGTACACTTAAGCTACTTTATGTTTCATTAGTGGAATCTATACTTGATTATGGTCTCGATTGCTATGGACTCACATTCAAGTCTTATATTGATAAACTGGAGAATATCCAAATAAGATTCATAAAACTGCTCGTAGATAAAAAGACTAAAAATAAATATAAAAACGATTAGTATAAACTATTTAAAATATGGAAGTTATTACCGGTCAGACTAAAACATAAGTACCTTCTAGCAACTAATAACCATAGCAATCAAGAACATCACTCATCGCTAAAAAATGTGTACATAATAATTATAATACAAGGACGATGACCTCCGGTAAATTCGTTGTTCCCAGAGTAACAAACCTGTATGGAGATAGAACTTTAACGAAACTTATTCCCTATATACTCAATAGTTTCCCCGAGGACATTAGACTTGAATCAAATAAAAATAAATTTAAATGTAAGCTAAAAAAATACCTCTTAGATACCTTACCATAAGTGCAATACCTACAAATAATAACAGAATTATATAATTTTAATATATGTTTACCTAACCTTTATATTCCTTATAATTATGTGATTTGATCCCACAGTCAAACTGATTATACAGTTTTGTGGGACACAGTAAGTTCATAAGCTCTATATTGTACCTTTCTTACAAATATAATAAATAAATAAAAAATATTAGTTGTTCATTAAGTATTTTAAAAGGAATGAGTATGTACTGTAATACCCTTAATGATACTTTACCATGACATTGAACTTATGGTTTGTGATTGATTGATGATTTTCTAGATTTCCTGGATACTGTGAGTTTTTGCAATACAAGTAACTTGTGTAAATAGTTGTTATATATAGTAAATGTAACAATGCAAATGTTTTACTACTTATTAATATTTGAGGCTGTAGCTCCCAGCTGACACGTCGCTCACGTTGCTCATGTCGCTCACGTCACTCACGACTCGTAAAAGTCAATATTATTATGAATCCATGCTTCCCCTCAGGATTGGGAACGTCATAATATGCGAATTCATCGGAAAGTTTCATTAATCAGACGCCATTAACGAATATTAAAAACGGTTCGATGTGGGGAAGGGGGGATCAACCGTACCAAGGAGCTCACGCTCCGGATTGTTTTTTGCTATGATGCTGTGGCATGACATGCTTTGTTTTTCTGTACAGATACACTAAAATGTACTCCATACGGCACAATGACATTAATGTGCTCCGTAATATTCGATTTTAATTCAAGCTGATCATCATAATAAAGCTGTTTTGTATACAATATGCGCTGGCCGCGGCCACGATGTGGGCACGCTCCGCGCTGCGCGCTGCGTGCTGCGTGCTGCGTGCTGCGTGCTGCGTGCTGCGGCCAGTACACCGCCACAGCCGAGAGCTGCAACACGTCTGCCCAATGTTTTGTTTACATCTTTCATCACTAGTCACATAAAACATACTTTGTGCCACTTTATATGATACACTTTACAAACATTACAAAAAAATACATTTTGTGTAGTGTTTACAATTATAACAGCGATACAACATTTCTGATGAAAACAAAACAAGCGCCCGCCATCTACCGGGGCTGCGAACTTGTGAGAGTATATTTGAGCTAAAATTTATTTATTTAAGGGACATCAACGTTGAAAACACAACCATTTAAATTAGGAAGGCACAGAGATAGAAGCTGGTATGCACAACACTTACAATAAATGTAAATGCATGACCAGCATTTTGGTTCACGTTACGTTATTATCTGTAGATTTTTGATGACTAATAATGTCAGTGTCCTGACCTAGAGCATGTATCCTCAGTGGTGCATGTGCGGTCTGCTCAGGCGATGCTAAGTTCTGCATAGTTTTGCGAAACTTCGTCACTACTTACAGGATGATAGTTACACGAAAGTAAACAGTAAGGCGTCAGGCGCTTGTGGCGGGGAGGGGACGGGCGGGGGGCGGCGGGGAGCGGTTATTAGCGAGTGTAACTACAGCCCGACAACTTGTTGAACGACAGACGTAGACGTGTGTGTGTGTGTGCGCGTGTGTGTGTGTGGGACAGCGGCCGTTTGATGCTTTGTCGTTCATGAGTATTCCCCAAACGGCTGCACAACAACGACATTATTTGTTCCAACTTCCTAATATTCATTTACAGTATACTAGAGTTATCACTAAGATAATTATAATTTCTTGTCTTTCCGCTTTGAAACAAAAGAAACCATACGCTGTTTTGCTTAGTTTTTTTTTAGAAAAAAACTTTTATTTTTTTGTTTAGAACGTAAAGTGCAATATAAATTATTTATTTAGAATTTTAAACGAGAACACTGTTTTTCATTAAAATAATGTATTAATTGTGGATATAAGCATTAAAAAAACTTTCAGTACAAATACTTACGCTAATCTCATCAATTATGTAAATTTGTAATGAAATGCAAATATTGTGATGAAAATGACGATACGACAAAATATTAAACATTGTTAGCACGAAGTGTGACATGATGCGAGAGAAAAATAATAAATTTCTTAATTTAATTGCATTCGTTCCTTAATTACATTCATTTAACGTAGACTCACTACTATGGCTATAACGCTATAGTGCTACGGTGCTACGATGCTACGATGCTACGGCGCTACGAAGCTACGACGCTATTGTGCTACGCCGCTACGAAGTTACAGCGCTACGATGCTACGCGTTACGTAGCTGTAGTTTCACAGTTATACGTACTAACATTGTTAATATGAAAGTCAGTTTTTACGTTTCACTTATAACACTCGGAATGATTTGATTTTAATGGATCTCGGAGTAAATTTGACCCTGTGTCACCTGAGTGATCATCGTATTATTCGCAATTTTGTGGTTTAAAACTAGCAATAAACTATTATCAACAATTGCAGAAGATTGATGTCTTAATAGTTACGAAAATAACGGCCAGCGTTAACTTCTGAAGGGTTATAAAAAATAACAAGTGTGCAGTCGCAGCCACGCTCAACACTAACTTATGATAATAATAATATATAATTAAAACTGCTTAGTTCGTCGGTAACAGTGCATATAATAAGTACGCGATAAGATCCGCGACTGTGCGCCACTCGCAAACTCTTTGTCGCGGCGCGAGCGAGCGCCGCGCGCCGCCACGAGCACAATATTCAGAATAACATTTCAGTTACTGAAATCTCCAACTGTAAAAAAACTTATGGAGAAGTGTGAATGTTGCAATGTGCGTGAGTGTGTGTGTGTGTGTGCTTCTCGTTTGTTTGTGGGTGCTCATTACTTTATTCGTAAATATATATCTGTTACACGACATTTTCATTATTCGTATGCGATAGAGTAACTGTTCTGAACGGTATCTTGTGCATGTTAGAGAGAAAAAGATAACATCGGTTAGGTGCTTTTACTTACGTTCACTTTCTTGTAAAATATTATTAGTACGCACATGAATGCGAAAAGTCAGAGTTCTCGGTTTGAATTGTAGCCGAGAATGCCGAGACCGCGACCGAGATCTCGATTGAGCCTTCTAAATTATATTTAGAATAACTGCATAAATTACAAATGTACCGTACACTAAATTAAAATTGTCAATAAAACTCGTGGAGGAAGGAGTGAGTCTACAGAATACGTTATTATGAAAATTCCATTTGAATGAAATTGTGAAAAATGGCTTCAAAAACTATTTTAAGTATTCAACAATTATTGAATTTTTAAGAGGAACTCAGTACTATATTTTTATCGGTAGAGTTAACGGAATTAACTCTACCGATAAAAATATAGTACTGAGGCTTGCTCGTGATAGAACTGCTTGTGCTATAAAACGTTTATAAAGCAAAGCAATTACATAGCGGACGAATATATACCGGGCATCAGTCCCAGTTT
This sequence comes from Acronicta psi, assembly GCA_946251955.1. Classification (NCBI taxonomy): domain Eukaryota; kingdom Metazoa; phylum Arthropoda; class Insecta; order Lepidoptera; family Noctuidae; genus Acronicta; species Acronicta psi. The sequence continues at coordinate 148,423 of OX276477.1, read as the reverse complement.
AAATTCATTCCATGTCGAATAGGAAGGGGGGGGGGGGTCAGGGCGGGGGCACTGCACTAATCACGCGATCACTTTTATCGCGAACGACTTGAAGTCGAACAATCCGCGAGTCAAATCGGATCGCGACACATGTCTGTTAATCTCGCTACAAAGAGCACCTCACAAAACAAGGGGTAACTAGTTGTGCACACAGAGGGCGCTGTCGCCGCCGGTAAACACTCACGTCTTATTTTGTGCCACTGTGCACTGTGCACTGTACAAGTTCAGTTTCTTTGAGACGCGACATTCGCACGGAATGTATCAACGTGGATAGGGAGGGATTTAATAAAATAAACAAACTCAAATTATAAATGACATTATAAAACAAGAAAATTAAAACAGTATTGCTCATAAATATAAGGATCTAAGTAAAACGATTTTTCTGTTTTAAAATGTACAGTGCCAAGCCTTATTGCCTTACCTTACGTAAGGCATTGAGGCAATACTGTGCTATCGTCATAATTATTATCGTAGTAGCAAGAACCTGTGATAGTGTAGCTATTGTTCGACTATCGGACTGCCAATTCGTACTTGACTCAAGCTCGAATCCCAGTATTAGTTAATGGGTTTTTGCCAACGATAATTTCGTAGTAGTTATGTCCGTCCAAGGATTTTTTTTAAAGTTGGCTGCGGTACCTATTTTTATTGTTTTAGAATGCCATTTATAATTTGAATTTGTTTATTTTGTTAAATATTTTCATAACCACGTTTCTGAAGCGTTTTAAAATATACATTGCTTGGTATATGCAAAGTATTACTTACGTTGTTAAACATTATTCTGTTCCTGTTTGGTTTAATCCCGACTACTCGGTAGTGCGGAGGATTCGCAGCGAGTTGGTGATGTTCCGTTTAATTAAGTTTTATTCGGGAGCTGCAGAGCACGCCGCGCGGCACACGCGGCACACACGCGGCATAGCGGTGAACTCCGAACTTAAAATTAGGTTTATCCTGCGACTCGATCTTAAGTACCGCACTCTTACAATAACACGTTACTGCTGTAGTGTAATGGGAGTTCGTATTGGTACTATTTGCAATACTCATCTGAACACAAGCTGCAAAGAGGGCTGATGTTCGTCTTGTTGTGTTCTCTGTCGTTGTTAATCGCGTATTGTGTACAATCACAACAATTAATCAGCGACATGAGTAACGCGCGGTATGACGCCGCGCAGCGCCGCGTCGATGTTGAGCCCCACCGACGAGCGCGTCGTGTCGAGCCCCCCCCCCCCCCCCCCCCCGGCGCCGAGCCGACACATGTGACGGCTAGTCATTACAACCGATATTATTCTTTCATCACACGGTAATTACTCATGTCGATATTAATAACGAAATTTCCAGTATTTATTTGTATCACGCTAAATAAACAGAATGAATTAATTTTCATAAATTTGTATCTAAATCTTTAAAAGCTATACTTTCAATTCCGATTAAATAATTATCGAAAAATAGGCTGATTGTAGACTGATACATTTTAGTGAAAAGGTTACTACTATATATATATATGTATATTTATGACTATTGTTTATAATCTAGCTCGACTTTTTCTGTCTCTGACTGACATCTTAGTAAGTCTAAGCTGATTTTGTAGCAAAATATACAGGTGATAATTCCAATACTATAAAAGTGCCTTATTTTAGTGTATTATCAAAGTAACTTCAGTGCTGTAATTGAAATGATCAATAATGATGATCACAACGTATCCACAAGATGTGTTACCTACAGTTACCAACTGCTCGCACAAGAGCCAATATACGAGCAAACCTTGTAATAAATCCGCGCCGACGCTCGTATGTTCCCGCGCTCCGGTACCTGCACTGATTTATTTTTAAAGAACGTTTATAAGGTCGGAAACTAAAACAGTTTTTCTAAAACGCCAATACCTTCCTAGAATCCTTACAGACAATATATTCGTAGAACGCACGAACTCATAAACTCCAAAACTAAAAATTAGTTAGATAGGAAACATACTCGTAGGTAGAATCCCGAATACACCATGGTGTTTAATTAGTGCAAAAATGAATAAATGAATTTTCCGGTTCAACGTCAATATTTTGATATTGACGCGTTATCGATATCTACTATCTATCTATCATTTTTTTGTTATTGTAACCGTAGAAACCGCACAAAACACTATTGTTAGACATTATAACTACTTGCAATCGATTAAAACATCCATAAATGGAAATGGTTTTCATATAACTAGGGTTTACTACCCCAGTTCTATAAATATTACCTATAATAGAAAAATAAATTATGGTAAAAATGTTTTTTTTATTAGGTTTGAACAGGTTCAGAACTTCAGAACGGGGCTGCGAAGTATCACTTTATCCCTACAGTAGCCCATGTCGCCGAGCCGGGCGCCGGCGCCGCCCCGGGCGCTCCACAGGCTTACTTTAAGGTCTCCGCTAAAGTATTTTATTTAGCGCACAGTTGGTTGTTCTGGTCGGCGGCCTCTGCTTTGCAGTTATTAAGAAAATGCAAGTAGCGACAACGCGGGCGCTCCGGCGCGGCGCGAACAGTTTACTAACTTTGTTTTTTTTTTTTTTTTTTCATTTTACTTAGTTCATTCGCACGCCTTGTGTGTGCCCTTCGACAGCAAAATAAATAATGGAAGGTGCCATTAACTATTCCTGGGCCTTTGAGTATAAACCTGGAATTACCCAATGTGTCGGGATCGTTCTGAAAAAACCGCACTACGTTCCCTTGCCGTACGGCGGGGGCGCGGGCACATAGGTCTCATGAACATTGTTACCCCGAACCCTAACCCCAACAGGTTGTAGTCTTGCATACAACTGCGCCCTATTTAGGAGGAACGTTGGCCTCGTATTTTACGCGAAAACTTTTGCCCGTGGGGCCATTGTCCCAGGCTACGAAGTAATTTTTGTAAATCCCCAAAATCCTGGCTCTCGATGTTAAACATCACACATTTGTTTGTTTTATCCGCTCATTATCGAGCGTACTTTGTAAGGATAACTAAGTACTTGTATAAGTATAGAATCTGTTAAACCTCGTTCCAAGTTTTTTATTTAAAGAAAAGTAAGACGAGAGTGGATACGTCATTTATGAGTCTGTGGTGGTCTCGTCACCGGAGGGAGGAGGGCGCGGGCGGTGCGAGTTGTGTTATGGGGCGACCTTCACCTTGGCGGGGGGGAGCACGACCAGAGCGTCGCGGTCACCACACGCACCACACGCATAGCCGCCGCCGCGCCGCCGGGGACCGACAGCGCCACTGCTCCATGTGCTCGCTGTTAGTAATGTTTCATGTTGTTCAACTTTGTTGCTCGCCTGCTCAAGTACCGTGATAAGGGGGCTATTTGTTTATATTTCACAAGTGCTTCATAACCGTTAAACGTTAAAGTTTGAGAATTTACATGTAACGATACACGAACTACGAAGCCCAAGTAGACAGTCCTTATAAATCTTACAGTTAGCGACGAGATATATGAGCTTAGCGGCACATGGCGCACAGATCGAGGACACGCGCTTAATACCAGCAGTGGGCCGGCTCAAGTTTTAAACAAATGTGAATGATTTTTGTATAATTTCATTAGCGCGGCGGCGGCGGCGGCTGGCGACTCGCCAGAGCCTCGGATTAAGGTGATAAAACAATTTAAGGTAGTACAGAAGGTTAACTGTTCACAACGTGCGAGTAGCACTCATGCCAGTCATATGACTCATACGACGTTTCTAGGCCTCACCTACTGTATTGAGAGGAGAAATTTGCGATAGGCAGGGACTTTCACTTTGGACATCTAAAAATGAGGAGTTAGTTGCAGTAGCAGTTAGCATGTAACAAAAAGAGATCGCCACTCGCAGCACCGCTGCCGGCACCATCGCGCCAGCCAGTACAGAACGCTAGGCCTAAGAACACCCATATACACAAGTTATTAACAGATACTTAAAGAGAAGGCTATGAGATTAAGAGAATTATACGAGCTATCGGAAGCAATTCGATAGAACTCATGGGTGAGGTACTGTTTAAGGTTATTCGGTGTTTGTATGGATACAAAATATAACTATAACTAGTAATTGTATCTGTGGCTTTTCTGTGCGGAGCTTGCCGTTGTGACCGGTGCGCGGTGACGCGGCCGGGCGGCGGGCGGCGGGCTGGGCGGCTGCCAGCGCTGCGCCTTAAACAAATTTACACTCGGCTTTAGGCGACGTAAGTGTGCCTAACGACGCGCCGCCCGCGCCGCCCGCGCCGCCTACCGGACAATGTGCGCACTTCATAATGTACACATACATACATAGATACGAGTATGACTCCATTACCTCTCAAGTACTCTCCTCGCACTCCGGCGTGAAAATATTGGTGGAATGTGTTTACAGTTATCAGTATGATAATCTCTCAATATGAAAAATGGTGAGACAGGAATTTGTTATAGTGTAACTAGTGTTCGTAGGGAAATTAAGTTTAGTTAGGAGTCACTTTCTTTGGAAATTTTTGAAGTAGATAAACAAAAGGAAATATATTGCTAGTCGAGAGAGGTTGAAACACCTGGGTGAGCGTCGGTCCTCAATCCCTAACCGCCAGCGGCAGCAGTGATCACTCTCCTGTGCGAGCCTGTTCAACCTGGCGTTGAAACATAAAACTATTACAATAAACTTCCGGTGAGGTATAATTGACGCAATAAAGCAGAAGCGTCGGGCGCGGCTCCAAGTGCGGCGCCAGTGCGCGACACATGCTCCGCCCGACTTACTTAGCTAATTGCTCACTATCAGTTACCGAGTGACTGTGTGCGAACTGCGAGTGTGCGTCTGCGCCCCACCTACCTAACTTACTTGTAGTTTTTCTACTAATTGGTTAATATGAAGAGTCAAAGGTAGGCGAGACAAGTCATAAACATGTTGGTGCTGGTACTTTAAGCTAAAATATTATTGTTTACTAGTGTCAGAGACGGGCCACGAAAAATAGGTAAATATTTAACTCACTATAGGTACGAGTCTACATAGTGTACATAAGTACTAACTTATGTCAAAGTTGCCGACAAATCTAAGTTTTTCCTAACTAATGTCAACTACTAAGTTGACATTAGTTAGGAAAAACTTAGATTTGTAGTAGAATATAAATTGAATTTGCTTGCTGCGTTGTAACTTTCATAAAGTAATCCGAATATAAATGAAATTCAAAACCGTTGCTGAAATTCGTAGTTATGAATCACACGATTTATTCTGGAACGAAATCCGATTCCGAATAAAATGCAGTATCTACAGAAATTCTGGAGCCTATATTTCAGTGTGCACCGTAAGTTGTTCGTTTGTTTGTCGCGGTGGCGGCGGCGGCACTCGGCGCGACACCAACTTCTTAACCTAAGTGTGCAGCGCTGCAAATAGCTCCATCGCGCGTAAGCTGGTGCTCGATAGCGATATAATACTTCGCGCCGCACACGTTATAATTATGTTGTGACACGATACAGAAAAGATGTTGCACTTCTATACTGATAAAATTTCACCTCATGAGTAGTGAGTGACCTACAGTTCGCCGGTATGTTTTTCGGGCGAGTCTTTATCGTTAAACCGGGCACAGATTCGAGTTAATAGTGTTGATTACTAGCCATTTAAAAAGCTAATATAATAAACAGGTATGGGATTAATCCACGCCTTATGACGACTTGATACGCGTCTTATCTAGATTTTCCGGCAGGCTATCTGACCCATTAATATTTTTTATGGCCATAAGCAAATTTAAACTCAAAAATAAGAAAATTATTATGAGGATAAGTATAAACATTTTATGCTAGAAAGAGATTTTACTAACTGCGTTGTGACTTGTGACGTCACGTCGCAGTAAGCCATTCAAACTCTCTACTAACTACCGTTTTTCGGAAAAGACTTAAGACAAGATCACAAGACAACCTCTGTACCTACTTGAGCTTTTGAAACCCAATTCCCCGTTGGTAACGTAACGTTTAGCTCGGGTCGTGCCGCGCTGTTCTAGCTGAACTGTCACGACTCACGAGAGATGTGCAATTGTTTTGACATGTTTAGGATGTGTACAGTTCGTTGACTTTCTGTGAAACACGGCTATTGGGAGACGAGCAGATAGAGACACGCGGCGGAGCGGGAGGGGCGGGGCGTTGGGGGGGGAGTAGCGTGTCACGGATGCAGTTTGTAAACAGTTTGATGGTGAATACAAATTGACAGGGCTCGTATACCCCGCACTCGCAATAACGTTATACTTGCAGAAGGTCTACTCTACACGTGAGTGATTAACTCTGTTGTAATCTAATGGTGAAACGAAAACAAAGGTTCAAATAGACCACACTTTCAGAACGGTTACGAGAAACTAATTACATTCCCGTTATAAGTAGACAAATTTGTTTTTGTGCTGAGCCTTCTGTACATTTATTTTATAAGTTGTTGTAATTTAAATCGTATTAGCGCGTGAGAGCGGGCAGCTGGTCGCGGCGCGCACGCCACCCGCGCATTACCCGCGCCGGCGCCCGAGGCCTTCCGCCTGCCGCGCCACTACCGCACCGCGCCTTTGTACCACCCCAACAATATACGTCTCACACGATGTTACATCTGACCTGACAAGGGGTTGTCACTTGTCAGGTGTAACAAGTAGCCTCTACATGAAAACAAAATATAAACTTAGGTAAAGGTATAAGCCCCGCAAATTGATAATGTGCCTGGCGGCCATCTTGGTGACTTGGCACTCAGTACGCGTTAGCACCACTAGCCGGCTAGTACGCCGGATGAAGTCACTTTGAGGTTAAGCAGACAAGGGTCCAGCACATTAGCGACTTGCAGGACTCGTAATCAGATTATTTACAGTTATGTAATACTACAGCTTTTATCTTACGCCTTGCAGTAATGATGAATGACACTGGCTGCAAAAAGATATTCTGAGTGATTATTACAATTAACATCATGCTAATTAATTTATGTATATTACTCCGTTGGTATATCAATATTATCATCACGTGACACAATTGTAGATATCACTAAAATTCTGAACTGTGTGTGTGTAGTTGTAGTGATTAATTAGTGCCGGTTTCACTAATTACTATTAAATTCTAAATTCGACACTGTCACCGCAGTGCCCGGTGTGATATAGTTCTAATTTTGATGATATAAATAAGTACTATCATGCGATGCGAAGTGGCTGGCTCGCGCCGGTCATACTCCGTGGAGATACATAGATAATTCGTTGTCTACGAGTATCCGGCATGGATCTTTGTTATTTATGATTAATTACTTACCTACATGTATAAGTAGACGGAAGGTTTGTAATGTTTTTTTTATTATAGTTTTTATGGCTTAGTATACCTAAATTAATAAAATAATTATCTAGATTGTGGTGTCGTTTGTGCGATAGTTTTACGTTTAAAGTACATTTTAATAACTGTACAGTAATGCTAAGGCTAAAAGATAGGGCCCATTAACAGCCGAGATCAACGTAAATCACGCATAAATGTGTGCTAACATTCAATTCAACAATTGAATATTAGCGACACAACAATTGAATGTGTGCTAACATTCAATGCAACAATTGAATTTACGGTTTTCACAATAATACTGGTCGAAGCGGATGTGGAGTACGCGCCGCCGCCGCCGCCGCTCACGTCGCTGCCTATAACATTTAATTATATATCTAATGGAGTTGTAGCCAATTATATTTTATTATCCAATATAGATACATTGACAAGCATGAGTCGGGTCCGCATGTGATCAAACAAGTAAACAAGCGACGATCCACACACATAGTTACATAAACTATATTACTTTACGAAATCATTAGGTAACTTCGAAAATCAAAAGGATGATTCTACGCGGTTACTGTGGTTGTACAGCACGCCGCATGCAACTACGATAATCATAGTTGTGAACAGTGTTCGTCAGGTAAGCGCGCGCCAACAAAGCGGCGATTAGTGAGCAACTGTGCATTCACGTGGGCTGGCCGGCCCCTGCGGTGTGGCGGCGTGGTGGCGGCGTGGCGGCGACGTGGCGGTGGCGGCACAATGCCTCGTTAGCAGGTGCGCGCTGACGCCGCTGCGGCCACGCTACGTTGCCGTCTCGCACTAATTGTTTGATGAGCATTGTTACTTCAGTCTTGCATCATGTTGTGCAGTCACTATTCTGGCAATATTTCTACAGCTTTTACATTAGTTTTACGTTTAAAGTACTAAATAAAATATTCAACAGTACGGCCCTTTCAAATAGATATTAATTAAGTATAAAGTAGGTATGATTACATAAATGATTTGTGTTGGTAGCTCGCATGACTACGCGTGGTAGCACACGCGGAGACCATTCCGCGGACAAATAATACTATCGCTTGTGATTATAGTGTTCCTTTTGACACAAGGACAAGTATTGCTATACCTTGTAGGTAAAAAATGTCGTAACGCTAAGTGGATTAGGTACATTTTACTTGTGTGCTCTAATTAAGCCAACTATGTATGTATATATCAGTGACGGGTGGAACGGATGCGTCCATAGAGTAAGAACTTAATAAGTGGCGACCTCACGTGGCTACACTGGACTGTAGCCTCGCTGATTACAACTGGTATGGAGGGAGTTGGTCTGCGGTGCGCTCGTGTGGCGCGTGGAGTCGTCGGTGGTTGGCAACAATCGCCTCACGGGCGAGAGCGGCTTAGTGTGCGCCGACACAACCGGTGCACTGTCCGCTATTGTGTGTAGTTATGTGCAGTGCAGCGGAGCGACTCGACACTGCTACTACTGCTGCTGTTACTGAAGCAGTTGATGCGCTGCACTTCAGCACGTACATAACGTGCAGTAACATTCATAAAAATATTACAAATGCGAAGGTAGTAGTGCTCTGTTTGTTTATCTGTCTGTCAGTTACTTCACGGGGCAGTGGTGGCTGCGGAATATAAGAGGAGTGACAAAAGCGTTAACTTAAGACAGTACGCCTTCATTTTCCAAGCACAGGTATACGCCATCGAAGAATGTGCGGAAGCCAATCTACGCTCAACTACTCGTACTGGATTGGAGCTGGATTTGAACGTAATTTGAAGACTGACTTTACTCGTTTAAACTATCTGTGGATCAGGGATATAGTCATTCTAATTATAAGATGGGTACCTATAGACATACGGGCATCGCCTGCAATGAGCGTGCGTTGGCGATGAACTCGCAAGAGCAGAAGCCCGTGGTACACTTGTTTTCTGTGCGGTACCAAAAAACAAGTAATAAATCTCACGATTTCATGCTTTGACACTGGCACCAAGCTCTGGACAGAATCGCCAGCACGTTCCACTCCAAAGTATTGATTAAAGCCTACAGTAAAAGGCGCACGCACAAGGATTCCTCTAGTGAGCCTTAACAGGACACTATTCCCTAAACAAATAAGCACATGTTCCACCTAAAGCTGAGCGATACACGAACCTGCCGACCGCGACGCTGTGAGAGACGCTGAGAATGTGGCTCGCTAATACACTAGCGCAGTGCTCGCCTAGGGATGAAGGCCTGTGTTTGTTGTTTCACTACTCTCTTTCTAATAACATCTTGCATATTACCGACGTTGTACCTACCACCATGAACAATGTGACGGAGGACCTCTCGCTAATATTAGTAAGACATAGCTGAAGTATTAGTGAGTTAGCCGAACTTGACACATTAAACCCGAATAATGTTATCGCGAAGCGCGATGGCGTGCAATAAATTGTCAGTTTAAGCCCAAGACGAACTTCACAAATTAAAGTGCGAAAATCACTTGTCAACGGCGATCAATAAGGCTTTTGTGTGACGGCGATTTATCGTGGATTACCGCGCCGCGTCGTGCCGCGCCGCGCCACGCCGTGCCGCCCCGCGCCGCCCCGCGCCGCCCCGCACCACGCCGAGTACTGCGCGCTTTTGTAATAAGATCGCGCGACAACGTCTACTCGCTATCGTCCACCATTTGTTCAGCTGCCTTGACAGCTGATTACAAGGTCATCAAGACGCCTTCAACAGGTGATAACATTTATTTCTGAAATGAAATACTCCTATATAGATTTCATCTGTTACGACAATTAAAGTGAATAGATTTTTTAAATTAGCAATTATACTAGTTAATTTTTACATTTACGACACTTAATTACAACACTTCTCCATAAATAAATTTGGCTCATAGGTATTAAAACACGTTCGTTACATGGTTACTACTGCAGCACGCGCCCCGGCCCCGGCCCCGGCCCCGGTGGCGGTGCGCGGCCGACTCTGGACCGGTGCTCTTATCTCGGCGCCGTACTAATACACGTGACACGCGGCGCGGGCGCGCGACCGACCGCGCTCGTAAAAACGATCGTTTCACAGACTATTTCAACGATTCGATCGTTTCCCAACTTCCATTGAAGCTTTATGGTCAGATTCACGACAATAAAACAGCCCATTAGCTAGTAATGTGGAGAAATGTCTGCTAGTCTACTTTCAACTGTCATGCATGATTTATGTGTGATAAGTAAACTTAAACTTTCTAAAATACACTCGAATCCAGTCCGATTGAACCGCAGCATGGTAGAGCCGCGGAAAATATTACAATTGCAGTCACATTTACCATTATAACTCATCCAGATTCCTCTGTGCCTGAAACTGTGTATCTCAAACGTTGTATGCTTACAACGTGCCTCATGTGGACCTAGTTCTTTTTTTAGCAAGACACGGCATTTGCTATCATCTAGGTGGGTCATCTAGCTAACTAATTTGGAGGCGGTGCCAAACTACTAATTTAATATAAATATGACTTTCGTTGATTGTCTGTTTTGCACCGACTCCAAATTAGTTAGAAATCATAGTGTAAATATGTTCCTGTTATTTTTTGCTTTTTAGTTCCCAGGTGTTTTTTGGAGGCGGTTTGTTTTTTGTTTAAAAATAATTTATCACAGCGTACGCAAAAGAATATTAGCATAGATTCGTTAGTCTAGTGGTCCCAAGCGCGACTGCTACGCTAGAGGTCCTGGGTTCGATCCCCGAGTCGAGCAAAGTGTTGTTGGGTTTTTTGTGAAATTCCCAATAGTAGCTCGGAGTCTAGATTTGTGCCTGGTTGATGGCAATAAGCTCGCCCCCTATTACATGGGACCTAAACATACCGGCGAAATGTGGGTGTACATTAGTACACCTCTGCCTACCCCTTCGAGGAATATGAGCGTGATGTTATGTAGATTAGTGTAGAAAAATATTTTAATTATAATAATAAGTATTTCGCCTTTAGGCTGGTCTGGACTGGACATTTAACAATACTTAATATCTAGATCACGGGGTATACAGCCCGGTTATAGTTAAATAAACTTAAATATGTTTAATTTATGTATGACACTGGTATCACGGATAATTGTTGTTTATTAATATTGATTGACTCGTAGTAGGTACAACGCCTACCGCCTCGTGGTGTTCACGCCCTCCGCACATTGGTATCAGTTCGGACGACATCACGTTAGGTAATAGCTTGTTGACACATGTGACGGGCGTGACATGCGGACGCGTCAGTCACGCCGCGGACACTTGTTTGTTACTCATACGTAACACATTACAAGGATCACGTGCTAGTGTTCCTGACAGGTGTCATTATGAACACTGTAGCGAATGAGCTCTGTAACATCTATTTTTCTCGACAAAGGTAAAATAAACCTTTGCTCCTTTTTTGTCTTCAATGGGCACTGCAAGCTTATTTTGCATGTCGTTCCTGGAACATGTAAAAGCTCTGTTTACTTTTTTACTACATCTGAGCGTTGTAGTTTTGGTTGTGCGGTTGAATTTGAAGATGGCAAAAACGAAACTGAGCACCGGTGACTGCTTAATGTGATGTTATCAGTGCATGTTGCAGTTTACATTCGCTTGGGTGATACAAGCGAGTGTTGCGCGTTGCACGGGAGAGTCACGGGTACGATGTACGAGCGCCTCGGGACAACACTTCATCTACTGTTCACGTGGACGGCCGAGCGGCCGAGCGCGTCCCGCGGGACAGCGCAGCGCGATACATGTGCCTCTGTCTGTTGCTCAATCACGACTTCGCGGAACTGTAATATCGTCGCAATCAATGAGAAATTACACGAAATCCTTTAGCTCCTACCTACTGTGATACCGGGAACATTTCATACACTTTGACAAGTTGTATCACAGCGCATCAAAAGTGTTTAGCAGCGTATGTGGATTCACGGAATGTGTATCCTACAACACTATTATGTACTACACTTGAAGTGCACTCATACTTGCGTTAACTGTTTGAATAGTAGACTAGCTTGTACAGATGTAGCTACATTAGCATTCGGGATTGATTTTCGTAAGTCAATACTAGCACAACTAAAGTTTTAACATTAAATATATCGTAGCAATATACCGAATGTTTCGTTATTTGGTCATGATAAAAGCAAACACAAGGTTTGTCGATTTTGAAAAAAAATACGAATTGTTTAAAAAACGTCGCTGTACCAGCAGTTTAAGTTTCGTCGTTGAAGTGTTTCGCCGCCCGCATGGCACGGGGGCACTCTGGCAACTACTAGTAACAATGCACCGAGCACTGCAGTGCTCACGGTGTCCTACTGGAGACGGTTTTAGGTGTTCTTTTGTTCTATGTAAGGAATCATATTGGGAACCCTAGTACAGTTTTAGTAGTACATATAAAACTTTTACGTTACTTAGTTTACTTAGTTTAGTACCGATATACTGCCCAAGAACAGAAATATGTACCTAATGTTATCTGAAACAACACGCTGGTGTTCCGGCTCGCTGTGCGACTACAACTAACATAAACAGAGCATGGAGCACAACGTCGGAAGGTACCCGATACGTTCGCGAACAGTCGCACCGGAAGCGGATGTCAACGCGTCAGTGCAGCGCGCGCGTGCTCGCGTGCCTCGCGTGCCACGCGTGCGCGCTGTCCAACGCTGCTCGAGTTTATTCAGCTAAACTTGACGCTAATATAGTCACTATGTCAACGTGCACGACGGCTTCCTACTTATGCATAATTCAAATAGAATGCCGCTCGTTGCAACCAACACAAGCAATAGTAAGTCAGTGGACGTCCGCGGCCGATGCTGGAGGCTCGAGCCGCGAGCGTGGCGGCCGCGGTTGAGCCTCCAGTATGCGCGGCATCACTTACATAATATGCACATTTATATATTCCAGTTTTCGCAACGAAACATCCTGAGACAGATTTTGTATTTAATAAAAATATTTAGAAACACGTTGTTTCAAAAGTTTTATGTTTTGTTGCTTAGCCATATAACGTACCTTAAGGAGTATAAGTTAGAAGAGAAGAAATATTTATTTTACTTTTAAAATATATACTTTACAATACTGTAAAATAGATGAATGTAAGTGGGTGTGTTTGGTTGATATGTAGAGTTTTCAGGTTTGCTACTGCAAGACTACTTACTGCTTTATTTAAAGAAGTTAACGCATTATTTATTACATCATCAAACATTTGCTACGATAGTCGAGCGTTAATATTGGCCGCGCCTTCCTATTTCCGGTACCTACGTGTCATCGAACAAGCTGGACTCCTATCACACAAAACGCAACACATCGAAAACTTTACCTACCGCTGTCCATGTTTGTGACACCAACACGGCGTGTAATGCTTTAGATATAACCATCTGAGTATTTATCTGATTATTTATTTATAACAATGCATAAAACTATCTTCACAACTAAGTATGGTCTATAATATTATCTTGATTCGTTTTATGCTCATCTCATTATCAGATAGATATGTTAAACCTGTTTGATACATTTAACAAAGATATTACATACTTTAATCCCCTAAAACCTTAGTGTTGTGCTGTGTACAATGTTGTGGAGAGAAATAAATAAATAAACTTAATAAAAAAATTAAAAAGTAAAAAATTACAGTATGTATCTGGGTGCGGACGGAGGCACACAGTGCGCCAACAAATCTTGTCCCGGAAGCGATGCGGGCGCCATCTGGAAGCGGGTGCGGGCGAAGGAAGCGCGCGGATTACCGGCCGGAAGTGGCGCGACGCCTCAATATCCGGCAAGCTCTTAATTCTAGCAGCGCTCACGATTCCACTCGAACAGTTTTATTGGCGACACGGTGGAAGGTAACGTGTGAGCCAGACAAGAGGAGACAGGAGTGGTCGGCGCTGCAGCGACCATGATCATGAAGTGGTGCCGCCGTGCGGGGCTCCAGCACACAACAAAGTTAAAAACACTTTTGAGATGCAGTCGACTCTTTTAGTATGTGTGTCTTCGCGGTCAGCAGAGCTCTTAACATTACGATTGCCTGGTAAACGCTAAACGCCACGTTTGTCGTACCTAATAATTGTAAGCAAACAACGTGTTCCATTAATTTATATCAAAGTGCTGCGCAGGGTAAAGATGTGGCTAGCGATACCTACACACAGAGCTCAATTACCGGCGCGCGGCGACACAAACAACTAGGACCTGTGGACTTTCTCTATTACTTGAGCGACTCGACGCGGACGCAATGATTAGCCGGACACGCGACGACGACGACACGACACTAATAACTGTAACAACAAGGACATAATGTGACGAAATGTAAAGTTAATATTACTTATACTTAAAACTAAGAGCAATGATTACTGCGTAACAATGTGTTAATACCATTTACGTCGTTTATGAGCATTAGAAGAGCTTCCTTCGCCGCGGGCTGTATACGATAGATACGAGTATGTGGTGCACTTAGACGACACTAGTGATGACCATTACCGTCATAGAAACGTGTTCCCGCGCCAGGTTGCTAGTGAGCCGCGGCCCGAGGCTCCTCGTTATATCTGATGATGATCTCTCAGGTCTCCAGTTATGATCCGAGGCACTCTTCATTCTCCATCGTGTCTGTTGTTTAAATAACAGAAAATTTGGAGTAGCGTTTGTTGCTCGACGAGTCAAAAGATATATTATTAAAATCTGTCTGCCTGCTAACCTAAGCTCTCATGTGGTCGACTGTGGCCCGTATTTATAAAATTAAGTATGTACATTGTACATTATCTTTTTAACACATAGTGGTTGCACGTTAGTTCGCAGTGTTAGCTAATGCAGCGTATCGGCGATCAGCTAAAAGCTACGGAAACGTCCAGCATGCACGTCACACCGCACCACACCGCGCCGCACCGCACCGCACCCTCGCATACTTGCACTAGTTACCAATTATAATGAGCAGTACTATCGCGCACAACACTCACCACCAATTATAATACATCAAGAGTACAATCGCGCTCCGTGATTGAATAAAATTAAAAAGTAGGTATGCAAAGTGACGTTACTGCGAGTGTATGACGACATGATTTGTGCGGCGCGACCAGTGATTTATGTAAGTTTATGTAAGTTCGTCGAGTTCACCCGCATGCAACTGTTACCAACTTATTGTTGTTCGGTGTTGTTTTTAATTAATCTTGCGCATTGTTTCATGGTTGTATTTGATTTTAAGTTTCAACTGTGCATCTAGAAACAGATTGCTCCCGAAATTGTGATGGATTTATATTAAAAACCATTTAAAAAAATACATAAACGGAATCTAGTGTTCAGTAGAAAGCTGCATTTTGTTAAAAAAAAAGGTTAAGTAAGTACAAATCTTTACTGCAAATATTACATATTCTCCACATTCTCACATATTTGATACGACTCTTTTAAAGTCCAGACACTTTAAAAGAGACCATATTATCTGAGTTTGTTGCGGCGTTTCTTCTCAAAAGTCACCAGGCCTAGCATACGCCATCTCGCTAAAAAAAGTGAAACAATGACTTGTAAAGTGTCTTTAGGTATAGGATCTATTTACAGAAAAAATTCTACTCCTTCACATAATTCCATGCAATGTCAAGTGAATCGTCCTTATGATACTCGTAAATATCGCGAGATAGAGGTGACCGGCGCAAAGCCGCCGCGCAGCGCTCGCCTTCGCCTCGTGATATCGTGCTTATAGAAGAAAGAAAGAAAGAAGCATTTATTCAGCTGCAAGACACGTACAAAACTTACTTACTAAGAGAAAAAATAGAGAAGATACCAAAATAGATGTAAAATGTACTGTGCCTCACGGCTGCGCTGAAAGGGATCTGGCTCAGCATATGTCAGACAGATTGCCTGGCGCTGGTTTACAACCAGACTCGTATCATACAATCGCGTATCGCTATTTGTGATGTTCCATTGAATTATACGGCACGATTAAACATTTAATTCATCATAATATGGAAAAGGTTAAGAAATATAATAAACGTTATTACATTACGAACCACCTCTATATAAACTAAGTCGCCTGTGAGCTGTGGACGCGGTGTCACACGCATGCTATTAAGCTATCTGAAACCAAAAGAAGACCAATATCCTTCTAGTCCTAGTACTTCCTCGGGACATAATCTATTTTCAAAAATGTATACAATTTATTCAACGGTTTAGACGCGAAAGGACAAGAAACAAATAGAACAGTTCCCGCATTTATAATAAAGAGAACTGCTTAGTTGTGGTGTCGAAGAATGAATTAATAACATTGTAGTAAAAGCTTATTAAAAGCAAATACGTGGTACATTAAAATAATTATCAAATTATTCAACAATAGATGTCGCCCTAAAGTCACGTCAGTAGTCTGTGAAATACGTCACGGATTCATTTAACGTGCCAATAGCTCCGGTATTTTAAAATAGCCCGAACTGCCGACTCCGGCAACAATGGCTCCGCATTCAATGGATAGTGCACGCGAGCCATTCGTCAAGTTGCCGGCCAGAGCGTGAGGGGTGAACTCGTGCAACACTACGATACTAAATGCACTTTTAGATGCGCGCTGCGATTGATTCACCCACGACGTGACGGCAGGCGCGGCCGCTCGCCCGGCATCCGCCCGACACCCGGAGCTCATTCAAAAATTGTTTCGCGCTTCAAATATGCCGTGCGGCCTATTTCCTTTGCAATATCGACATTCTGCGTCGCTGAGCATACACCCACACACCCACACACCCGCACAGCTGACACACATGTGTGTTCGTGAGCGCACACATGTAACACAATTTGACACAAACAAATAAAACGCTATCGTCACCTCACAGCCAACCAATGTGAAAATGTAAAACTTGAAAAATTTAATGCGTCTACGGCACACGTGTTGTGCATATAGGATATATAACATTGTAGTTGAAAGCGTTTTGGTAGCGTACCTCCCCGTCCTTGCTTGGTCCATAATGTCCATGAATATGAAAGTTATTTGTCGAGCTATGATAGTGAGCATATAACAGTGTGGTGGGTATGTACATACTGTTACTACACACTGCACTATTGCTACTACATACTGTAACACACAACTCGTATTTTAAAATCATTTATTTCGATTTGACTTACGCAATATCACAATGCCGACATCCCCCAAAACGCCCGCCCTTCGCAGCTTCGTTATATCTGCTACATCTTGAGAAGAAGAAGCCGTGGAAGATACTCCTCAAGAACATTTGTCTGTTACGATTACTTATTTTATTTATTTATTATTTAGGCTACATCTAAATTACAATTTAGCAATAGCAATGTAAACTACCAAGAAACACCACGTCAGTGCCGAGACGTGTGCACGAGTGGACCGCCGCGCCGCCGCGCCGGCGCCGACTGTCAACTGCCCCCGACACTACGCTGCTGCGCCTTTCGTTATTATCCGGTCTGGCATCGTCGTGTCGACGTATTCAGCTCCATTTACTGTCACCAGGTGGCGCTGTCGTCACGAATAGTCAACACGCCGCTCGTGATCATAATATATTATCCAGTTGTGACATATATTAATAATATTTATAATGTATATATATCGCTAGCGACTGATTGACGAATACCTAAAGTTAGCATGCACGGGAACAATTAGTAAGTAAATATACATAGCGGCGCCAGTGCAGAGCAGTGCCGGTATCGGCCTCGCGGGACTGTTCCTACCGATCTGTGTACTTAGGACACCGACACCGATATCCGATGATGTTATAAAATCTATGAAAATAATACCCAGCTTTTCTGAGTGACATCTGTTTGCGCGTTATTATGAAATAGTCAATCAATTTCACCAATTGATTTACCCAAGTGCCGTAACATCAAACGCCTGCTAGATATTTTCGCCATCCTGCAAATCAATTAAAGTGTATAAATGGTAACCGTTACAGTAAAACCTGTAAGAAGTTTGTGGGGATCGTCTGTAACTCAATTAGCGCTAAGAGTCGTGTTTCAAAGCTTAGAGCCGGCGGTGCCCGGTGGGGGGGAGGGCGGTGTCTGCCGGCCAATTATTGACTGTCACTAATTACAGCCGGTGATTGAAAGAAAATACTAATGCTTTTAAGTAACAAGTCGCTTGCTCCACATAAGATGCGCTCGTGATAGAAGGATACAAAGCCACTCATGACTTTTACTCGTGTCACGCGGGGTAGCCACTGCGTAACCACTAGGTTATGGAACGAAAATGTACACAGCAATAACTATATATTACTATGTACATTTACGTTTTATAGTGTCTGCCTATTATTTCGCAACTATACGGTTGTAAATATAAGTTGAGTTATTGTATAGTTTCATTTGAAAAATATGAAGTTGTACAACTTCCTAACCCAGTAGTTGTAATCTGACATAAGCGTGTTAGAAGTAATCCGGCGGCAACACGTCCCAACACGTCGGGACGGTGACGTCATCCCCCCCGAGCCCGGCTGGCTGCAGTTCTACCTGCAGCTTTCAGATTCATATTGGTTATATTGCGGTTGAGCAGGAATAGTGCTGTATACTTTATGTTAATATCGTGTTATATGATTATTAGAAATAAGTATATTATGTAAATGCGCCGACAACACACGTGTCACACTCATGTTGGCGGGCGACATGTTCCGGTGGCGAGTGGCCGCAGTTAGATAAACGCAAAATACGCGATATACTCTCGACTTATTGTATCGCTATAATTACATGTTACAGATGCGATGTTTTTGATTCCTTTTTTGTAACTTTCTATCTAAGCCCATGGCGCGCGGCGTAGATTACATCGTAGCTATATCGTAGTCAATACTTAGCTACGTCGTAGTCAATTTGAAGCTACGTCGTAGTCAACACGTAGCTACATCTTAAACAATTCGTCGCAGTCAATTTGACACTACGGCGTAGCTAATTTGAAGCTACGCCATAGTCAACTTGTAGCTACGTCGTAGTAATTTCGTAGCTATGTCGTAGTCAATTTGTCCACTACGTCGTAGTCAATTTGATAATATGTCGTAGTCAACTCGTAGCTATGGTAAATCAATTCGTAGCTGCATCTTAAGGCTATTACTCACGTCAGTGACCTTGAGCGTTTGATCTCTGTACTCTGATAGTAAGTTAAGCTTAAGTATATTGGATGCTTTTTCAGGGCAAATTAATGAGAGGATTCGTCAAAAAATTCTTCAAACACCATGGTGTTTTCGTTATTCTACCTATTTTCTCCCCTTAATGTAAAGCTAATGCAGTATTGTCCACATAAGCGGGACGTATGCTTGTTTGTCACCCTTGTGGTATAACAACAACTACCTACGAGTAAATTAATAAGTCATAGATTCCGCGTCGCACTCGCGCGACAGTAAGCCGTGTCGCGTGGAGCTTAGTCAACAGTTTGTACAACACTCAATAATATCTGCGCGCGATCTGCTGATGCGTTTGATTAAAAATGTAATGGCGGTGGCTCTCACGTAATTAGCCACCGATTTAATTTATACTCGAACGCCGCACGCTAACTAAAGCTAATTACGAATTAATGTAATAAAAAGAGAACTCAATTATTGGCCCGAGCGTTCCCCCACCCCGCCAGCGCGGGCGACTTCGTATAGCACGAAATATGTCGATGTTCTTAAGCGATTCACGATACGTCCACAACGTTCACAGTCGTAAAGTTTCGAGATGTTAAAATGTTTAGGACGCTTCTGGAGTGGTTTCACTTAGTTTTAAAAAGTGAAGCGATCTTTGAGTACCTGGAGCACAGAAATAGGTTAGGTAGCGCTGGCACGCGATGCGGCGATGCGACCGGTCCCCGCTGTGGAATGTGAGGACGCCTACGTGTTCATCAATACCGCGAATGCATCGCGTGTTCAGTTCATTAACGTTTCTTGATTTATTTCTAATTAAATATTAAGTTATGCAATCACAGATTTCAATTTCTTGTAAAACATTAACATGTTTTATGATTTATGAAGTCGACTTTGTTTCGTTCATTGAGTAGCTCTGAGTTGGTATCATCAGCACTGGACAAAAGTCCATGTTACTCCGCGAGTGCCTTTAAAAGATACCAACACTCGGTCACTTGATGCATTAACACTTCGGAGCTCTCAACTACACAAGTACGAGTTGTTGAACAGCACATGTAGCTGTCGGCCGCCGCCGCGCCACTCTGCACCGCTACATGTGTCGATAGCGCCGGCGGCGAGGGCGGCAGCAACGCGAGCCAACTGCTTACTTCATCCATCGTGTGATCAAGTCACTAGCACGCGCCACAACACTGCAGCATGTTTATTGTGTGCTTCGAGATCACATGTACGTTGTGACTAAATTAAGCGATACTAAGCGACTAATGCTTCACAGTACATAAAGTAACAGAGATTAGGGATAAATGTCACAAGCACTATCACTGTCTACACTCGTCATGTACACTCGGAACAACAACTTTTAATATATATTGTAGCCTGTAGGCCATACCATTACTTGTTTCTAGTGAGGATCGAACCCGCAATCCCTAGTGCAGCAGCTGATTGCTCAACCCTTGCGTGCAAGCATGACAAAACATTCACTAAAGGGTTGAGCTATCACTGGTCAATGTGTCTAATATTAAGGGTCGAAGAATAACTTAGTGTGCACAATGTCATAGGGTTTACTGCTCGGACAGTGTTGTCTCTGTGTACACAACTTATATTAGTGTGCGTGGACGCCGGGCGTCGCCCGCGCGGCTTAGTTTGTAGTCGCAGCGCTCGCCAAGTAGGCATTACAAGTTGTATGATCAGTGTGCACACGTGCGTGCTGAGCGCCACACGGTGACGCGTCGCTGTGTGTGTGTGTGTGTGTGTGTGTGTGTCAGTAGCCTTACTATTCGTAGTACAATATTATAATCTGCGGCCGCAACCCGGCGTTTGGTTAGTTTGCGGGATTAGCTACTTAATTTATCAGGTCTGTGCCCAAGTAGTTGTAGTTGTTTGTAGGATTTCCGCATTGTTTGCCAAGGTGAATTATGATGTTCTAGTACATAACGTACTCGTATCGTATGCGCCAATCACTGTCAAGCTGGAAGATAGTTGTTCGGTGTCTTCTGAGAGCACTAAGTGTGCAGGTTCCCGAGCTATTGCTCCAAATAGTATTCATCTTCTTCTTCTATACTATTATAAAATTGTAAAAAAGTCGTTTCTGTACATTGAAGATATTTAAAAAAAAACAATTGGGTTAGAGTATATAAACGATCGCGAACCCAAAAATGTGATTTTTAGAATTCTTGTCTGTTTGTCTGTTTGTTAGGGGTTGGCGCTAAACCTACTGAATAGATTTGAATTTTGTGTTAACTGTTAACTATTAACTAAAAAACTGTAAAGCATAATTTCCAACTTAAAAACTGATGTAAAGCTTTTTTCAATTATTTGTATAGAACCTCAGATACAGCTTGACCTCTCTGTTGTATGCAAGCCCATAGATAGAAGAGATCATCATTGTTGGATTTCGATTTTTGATTTTGTATTTAAAAGTCTATCGTTCAGCTAAAAAAATGAGGTATATCTCATTCCACTCGGTTGCGTAGATGCTGAGATAGAGCTTGACCTCTCTGTAGTATGTATTCCTATTGATATAAGGGATCATTATTGTTGGATCTTTAATTAAGTTGTCATATGCGCAGAAATCGTGATTGTTGATTAGTTATAAACGTTTAAAGTCGTATAGAGTATAGACTTAAATTAAACAATAGTTGTAAAGTTTGGTTAGAATTACGAGTTATTACGACTAACTGAAGTTTCAATTTTCCTTTGGAGTGATTTTGAACAACACAGTTTCACAAACAGTATCACCTTAGTACCTCATAGAGTACCCCAGTACCAGTTACAGTTGCTCAAACCGAGCTAAAAGCTTTGACGAAGTAATAACTACGCTGAGCGATAGGTTAAGCAGCGGTTTCTGCGGTTAGACTATGGATGGGTGACCATTCTTAAGACATCGAGACCCTCTGTACCTTATATAACACGTTAAGAAATGGCAATTGATTCGGCATAGTAGACCCCATACGAAAACCTATGAAAATCGTTAATCATAGTCAGAAGGCCAAAAAACCAGACGATCAATTTAAAGTTAGGATACCTATCGGTTTTAACCAGTCTGAACGCTATTGCTTTGTTAAGATATTTATATTTAACCACATCTGTTTCGATTGGAACCGGAGCTTAACATATTTTCGGCATAGGCTAGGAGCCTAGGACGATGATGAAACTGTTATAGTGAGCTGCTTTTTATCTTATTCGGGATCGATTTCTTTCAATTTTGTTTCTTCATCCACGGAGAGCGAAGCCGCGGGCAAAAGCTAGTATTGTATATAGACCATATGTTAACATGTAGTAAAAGGTGAAAAGACGCGTGACAGGTGGAATATATTTACATGCGAAGCACCCGAGCGTGTGAATGAAAGTGTTGTCAAGTGAGTACGTGTCGCGGCGCGGCGCGGCGGCGCGGTGGGTGCAGCGCTCGTCCGGCGTGACACAATGTTGTCGCGGAGACGCGCGGCTTTATTGAATTGTACAGCAATGACAACGCTCCGCTCCGTGCGGATTGCAAACGCGACAAGGAGTCGCGTCATGTAACGACACAAGCCCGGTAACACGACGCGACACGAGTGAGCGACATGTGTCTCACGTTTTGCATTTTGTTTACGTTCCGTATGTGTTTGTTGGTACGTATTATATTATGTTATAGTACTACCAAAACCAAATATGTCATAACGGGTGGTGACGGCTTTACCTGCACACGATCGTTATTAGGTATACTAGATGGTGCTGTGTAAAAATGGCCCAAATATATTTTATATTTTAACCAATTTGGAGTCGGTGCCAAACAGACAATCTACGAAAGTCATATTTTAATTATATTAGTAGTTTGGCACCGCCTCTAAATTGTAACAGGTTCATATTTACATTATAATTTCTAGCCAAAATTATAATGTAAATATGAACCAGTTATATTTGCTTTAGTTCCTAGGTATTTTCTTGGAGGCGGTTTGCTTTTTGTTTAAAAATTATTTATTTTAAAAGTTTTAGTGGAATATAGATGTATTTTTTTTGTACCTGTTATATTATATGGGGAAGCCAACTAAACGCACTGCCACTGCCACTGCTAACAAGACCGCGAAGTTCCGGGATAATAATATCATCTAAGTGTACATTTTTTTATTTTCGACGATTTTTTAAAAACTGCTCGACCGATTTCGATTCGAAAATTTCAAAATCGGTCCTCATTGGCTGAGAAATCATGTAACATAAATACAAAAAAAACATACAGTCGAATTGAGAACCTCCTCCTTTTTTAAAGTCGGTTTAAAATACACACAAAACACATGCATTTTTTGCTTTATTGCTGTATGTTTTATTATAAATATTTAAATGATAAATCGTAAATTCTTCCCTCTGACACTTTATTTTATAAATTATTAATGTTGTGTTCGAATCTGTGGGGGGTCATGAGGCCGGGGGAGGCCAGGGGAAGCCGGGGGGTCACTAACTGGTAGTTGTCATCGGCACGGGATTGTACCGCGCCAAATAAAACAAGAAACTTTAATTAACGTCCAATGAGCCGATATTGTGGCGGCTTATCCGCCCGCTCATGAAGTACGCGGCGCCGACCACGCGGCCTGACCCCCGCCGCCTCGTCCGACAGCTCCTCTCTCCTCGTAAAGCAGTGTGCTCCGGGTGGCGGGGTGGCTCGCCGTTCGCTGGTCATATTTCTGCTGACCGCGGCAACGGATTTAACCTCCGGAGTTCCGCGTAATGGGCGCATGTCTGACCGGACCGCAGCAGAACCACCCGGCGCGCGGCGTCCGAGCGGCACCCGGCCCTTATTACTTACTATTACTTTACCGATTTATGTGGCGCACTATCGCATCGCTGCGCTTAGGCACTGACTATGTACTTTCTTACTTTATTGAAACAAACAAAATAATAAGTATATATTTTTCGTGTACTTTATCTACTCAACCATAATCTTATTATTTTTGGTTTCTTGAACGATAAAGTGCGCGACGTTGCGGTAACGTTAACGTCGTTGTAATGTTAACATTACAAAAGGAATTTACAAAGTTGCTAAAAAGTTGGCAAACATTTTTGTGAAGTATTTGCAAGTTGAAGTCGTTTCGGTTAAGTGTTTCGCGAGCGAGTCATGAAGATTTACAATAGGGCTAATCTTTAGCCGAGGGTGGCGGCGCGCGGCGGCCGACCATCTCTGTAATAGCCGCGTGGCGGGCGGGTGGCGGGCAGACACAGCCGACGCCCGGAACTCTTTGTGGTGTTAAATTAACTGATCGTGCAATTGCTTATTTTTAAAGCTACGTTTAAATACTAGGGTGATCGGCGATCGCTCTATTAGGTCGCGTCACTGTCTGTTGTACATTATCCTCGGAAGCCGCTTACTCAATATAATTTAAGTTACAAAGTCAACCAGAGCCGCCGCGCCGCGCCGTCCGACTTGTTTAATGTAGTTCAGCCTCACTTTGTAGCTCGCCGCACTGCTCGCTTTTTCTGCTCACAGCTATAAGACATCTTGTTTTAAATTAGCTTCCCGGAAGTTCTAGTCGTGAATTCAAGTAAATGCTAAATAAATCTTGTTGGCGACTTCCATGTATCAATACAAAGCAAAGAATATACCTATGTAGATATGTTTATTGTGTTTTTTTAATGAACCACGTGGTCTGCTCGCGGTTTTAATATGACTTTCGAAGCTTTCTTTTTCATAAGTAAGTAGTCATTGTTGCTACGGACACCTGCAACAGATGCTGCAGTGCATGCCGGGCAACAGTTATACAAATATAAATGTTTATTGGTTTATTGGCAGGATTGAGGATTCCATTCCTATACCATCAATCAGATAACAATAGAACTGTTTATTAGGTACGTTTATGCGTCTACGAAGTTTTCTGGAGTAAAGGTAATCAGTAGAGCTTAGAAGTTGCGGTTGATGGATGACAATCGCTTCATGTAATATATCGATATACAGTAAAGCACAAGCTATATAATGATAAGAGTATTATGGACTCATATCTGAAATAAATAATTTGATATTGAATTTGAATTATGTCTGGCGAGTGCGTGGCGTGGTGCTCACACAGGAGCAACACGCGGCAGGGCGCAGGTTCCGCACGAACACCTTCACTCTATTTATTATTCTATTTATTATTTATTTATTCTGTAACACAGGTATTACCTAGCTCAGAAGTCAGGGACTTCATAGGATTATTTGTAAAAAACTTTGTGTGAATAAAACATTATTTTTATTATTATTTATTTGGAAACCCTCTTACATCCTCCGGCCGCGCCACCTATCCTTCCCGACCCCTGCTCGTGCCGTTGCCAGGTTTGCCGCCTGGATTAAAGAAATGAAAGACATTCCTAGCCTTTGCAAACAATGCTCAGTAGAAGATGAGCGGCGGCGGGCGATGACTTGCTAGTGCAGTTTGTATACGCACCAAATGTTTGTTATTGATCGCACCTCACTATATTACACACAACCGTCACGCCTGTTATCCTTGAGGGGTTGGGCTGACGAGTACTATGCTTACACATTGTTTGCTAGCTACTGCTGTCAATAAAGACGGGGACAAAACCAAACTACAAGTTGTTACTGAGATAACTCACAGAAAAACCCAACAACACTTTGCACGCGTTCTAGTCTTGAGGTAACTTCTTAATGATATGTGAAGCAGTAAATGCACTATGTATGTATGTATCCACCGCGAAACCTTTGGCGGACAACTTCAGAAAAAATATAATATTAAACAGATAAAGTTGTGCTCGCGGTCGTTTCCGATGTGTGGCGGAATGCGCCGATTTCCATCTTCCAGTTATCATAGTCATCGGGGTGTGTGTGGACGTTGGAAAAAGATAGCAAGAGGATGAATGTTTGTGTGATCTAGATTGAATAGTGAATTCATAAAAAGTGTAACTTTTAAATTATTTTGCATAAACACACTATTATGTTGAAATAAAAAGATAGTTGTCACCCCTGAGGCACGTGTTAGAATTATGTAGATATAATATAATTATATCGTATTCTAGCTGAAATATTACTTCAATGTTTTATTCTAAATCATTTCTGCAGCATACATCATAATTTCCGAACGAAAGTTATGATCTATTACTGTTTATTTACTACAAAGTACATGTTTACTTTTCTATTTATGTATGATGAATATAAATTACGTAATGATATTTAGAATGATCTTCAGGTTTTATTTTGTTGATTCAATTTAATAAGTACTTTCTTACTTCATACAGATTTGCTTACAGTAAAGTCAATTGATAAATGTTTTTATTCAATTGAGGTTAAAGTTAACATTTTGTTGGTTTTAAAGTTACTTAATTATCACACCATGTTTTAAAATAGTTTTACTGAATTGGATCTGATTATCATTGCCCATGTTTATGTTATTTTGCTAAATTGTTTAACGAATTGTGATTGGCATAAAATGGCGCCTTATAGGTAATATTGTGCTATTGTTTGGATAAAGTATTTAAAGGGAGGTAAGCCTCTAAATCAGTTAGTCAAGACGGTCAAGATAGTCAAGTTAGTCAAGGATCGATCGCTGGATGTAAAAGTTAAGTATTCTGATTGTTACTATGCTGTTATTATGCTGTTACTGTGCTATTGTTAATTGTGTATTAATCTTGTGTGTTGTGTATTTCTCTTAATATCTTTATACTGCTGAGAGTAGGCTGATATAATAGGAATAATGTATTAATGTATGTTTAAAGATACTTGTGTAAGTGTCCCTAAATTATTGTATCAATGTCATTGTGAATAGCCAAACATTTGAAAAGAGTAACCATGGAGTTTCTTGCCGGTTCTTCTCCATAGGAAACTACATTTGGAACCGTGCACCTAGTTTCCATTTGATTTTGATTTCGTTATTGTACTACCTACTTACCAGAAATAATAATGAAGTGGTAATATAAATTGATATAATGGTATTTGTGGTTTTCTTAAATTATCTATAGCATATTTCTAGTTTAGCACCCTTGGTTAAATACAAAAAGTAATATGATCATCCTGGCACTTTGAATATAAATATATTTCGTAACTAATTACCCCCGCATTCTGACACGTGCGTGTGTGTGTGTGTTGAGCAATTGAGTCGTCGCAGCAGCACAATACATTTTGATACACCACAAGAACCCGGCGGCTACATCTGCAACACTTCACATCAGCAACTAACGGACGGAAAGTGTTGGTGTGAGCGCGGCCGGGGGGCGGCGCCGCGCCGCGCTTGCCGACCCTCAACATCACCCATTACTCGAAATATTTAAACTGGTAGATAAGCTATCTACAAAGCAACCCGTTTTTGTGAAAGGGTTAGGACAAAGCCTCCGCAGATAACAGCTTTCTAATTAAAAAATATTGTTTTTAAGGAAGTCTTTTGAAAGTAAAGTTTTATGAAGTACACCATTTTAATAACTTGCGACCCTCCGATTCTTTACACATTTTAGTTGGCTAAAGCGTCCGGTGTACTGAAAACCAGAGGCACGCAGATTTGAACCCTGGCTGAGATCCTATTTCTGTTGTTGTTTCGTGTTACTTTGTGTAAAATGTTTATACCACCAAAAACATTTTCATGTAAAATGTTGCCAAGACTACCAAAAAGTTATCAGATCTCATGTGCCAAACTTCTAACTCTACACGCCCAAACTCTACAAGCGCTAACTTCACAAACTCTACACCTCAGTCAAAGTATGTGGCTTGGCCGTTTTCGTTACCTCAAGAACTATTGTAAATAATGAACAGTGAATACATTTTTCACCTAACGTCCATGATGTGACGGTAACGAAACGGCCAAGCCATATATTTTGACTGAGGTGTAGAGTTTGTGAAGTTAGCGCTTGTAGAGTTTGGGCGTGTAGAGTTAGAAGTTTAGCACATGAGATCTGATAACTTTTTGGTAGTCTTGGCAACATTTTACATGAAAATGTTTTTGGTGGTATTTCACTTCTTTTTGTAAGTTGCTCATGAAAATGAAAATGTTTTTTCCCGACTGCGCCAAAAGGAGGGCTACGTTTTTCGAGAGTATGTATGTATCAATAGATCAGTGCGATATTTGCCTCTAGGCAATTATATTCGATCACTAAAGTCAGTATTTATAAGGTGAAAGAGAACGTGGATGACCCAATATCAATAAGAGCATTATTCAAACTCGGCCCTTGACTTTTATGTATGGTGATAGCATACTCGATTCCCAATGGCAGCTCGGAGTCTGGAGTTGTGCCAGGATGATGGCAATAGGCTGCCCCCCTATTACATAGGACCTTACCTACCGGTGAAATGTGGGTGTACATAATGTACATCTCTGCCTAATCCTTCGGGGAGTACAGGCGTGATGGTATTTTATGTTATTATTCGTAATAATATAATTATAATAATGTAGTACATCCCAGGTATATATAAGGCACAGAAGGTCTTGGTATCTTATGGTCACCCATCCATTGTTTAATTGCAGAAAGCGTGAGATTAGAGCTTGGCATGCCAGCTCCATTCCCTTTCGGGAATACAGTCGTGATGATATGATTTGTTATGATATTTCTTTAGATGTTTTGAATCTTAAAACTTTTGGCGCAACAACTAAGATATTACTTTAAGCGCAATGAGTCGTGTGGGTTCGATTCCTTACAACCCGAACAAATATTTTAATGGTCGACGGATAATATTCCGGGTACTTAGGTACTCTATAAGGTACTGAGGTGATGCTGTTTATGTAAATATGTTGTTCAAAATCACTCCAAAAGAAAAAGGAAACTTCAGTTAGGTAGTCGAAATAACTCATGATTCTAACCAAACCGTACAACTATTGTTTAATTTAAGTCTATACCATTTTAAACGTCTATAACTAAACAACAATCACGATTTCTGCGCATATGACAACTTAATTTGAGAACCAACAATAATGATCCCTTATATAAATCGGAATGCATACTACAGAGAGGTCAAGCTCTATCTCAGCATCTACGAAACTGAGTGAAATGAGATATACCTCATTTTTTTAGTTGAACGATGGACTTTACAATAGAAAATAAAACCATTAAAAACCATCAATGATGATCTCTTCTTTCTATGGGTTTGCATACAACAGAGAGGTCAAGCTCTATCTAACGATCTATACAAATAATCGAAAAAAGCTTTACATCAGTTTTTATGTTGGAAATTATGCTTTACAACAGTTAACACAAAATTCAAATCTATTCAGTAGGTTTAGCGCCAACCCCTAACAAACAGACAAACAGACAAGAATTCTAAAAATCACATTTTTGGATTCGCGATCGTTTACATACTCTAACGCTGGTGTTTTTTTTTAAATACCTTCAATGTACAGACACGACTTTTTTACCATTTTATACTAGTATAGATATTCACTGCAAATGTAACTTTGTAATCCTATACATTTAAATGGGATTACAAAGTTATTTATGCAGTTCGTGTATCTAGAAAACTAATACGAAATTCTAAAATATTTGAGTTTTCCCTTGATTTATACACTAAACACTAATTGTATTTCAAATTTGAAGCTTCTATGTCTGCTAGAAGTGCCTTAGAGTTTTGATGATCGGTCAGTGAGTGACAAAATTAAGAAAGAAAGAAAGAAAGAAAATATGTTTATTGCCACCAAAAAATAAATAAAAGAACACATGAGTATACAAAAAATCAGGGATGTGCAGTATGGCAAAAGGAGGCGGCTCAGCAAATGTTGACCCGTGTGCAGCATAGCTACCACATTGGTCAACGCTGATTTTCAGCTCGCTCCTTAGTCCAACTACTTCAACTTAAACAATCTATTTTGCGGGTAAAAAAAAGCGTGTAAGATTTTAATATTAAGAAATAAAATAAAAATAAAATAAAAAGTGTCCTGAGTTAAACAATACTTAAGTATGTATGTGTACCTAATAGCAGATAATGGTAGGATTTAAAACTTCGCACTAAACACAAAAATCCAATCAAACAAATAAAAACAAGTGGATAATGGATAATGTCAGATCAGCGTAAAAAATAATACCGGGCAATTTACTCGCTCCACAATATACATTACAATACACTTTATAATTGGTTTCAATGTTCCTTGCCTAGTTGTATATTTAATAGAAAGTTTTTAGCTTTAATTTTAAATACTGGCTGAGACATAGTTTCTCTCAAGGGTGGGGGCAGGTCGTTCCAGATTTTTGCTGCACTGAACTTGAAACCACCCCTGAAAGAAGCCGTATTATGCGGGGATATGCTCATTTTACTCAGCATATTTCGACGGATGGTGCGGTTACGCCCATCCCTTACCCATGTTATTTTATCGAATAGGTATTTCGGCCTCCCTTTGCGCACTATTTTGTGCACTAAACACGCCAAGTGAAGTTCTCTCCTTGCGGCCATTTTTAGAATTCGCTTATTATTTAAAAACGGTGTGACATGAGCTCGTTTGGGAATATGGAAGCAGAAGCGTGCGCAAGCATTTTGTACGCGCTGGATGGCATGTGATGTTTTTGCAAATAGTCTTGGTCCATATACTGTGTCACAATAGTTAAATTGAGAAAGTACTAAAGATTCCACGAGAGTTAACCTTACTTTTTCTGTAAGGTACTGCCTTAGACCGTAGAGCACCTTCAGCCTATAAAATGCATTTCTGATCTTCATGTTAACATGTTCAATATAACGTAAGTCACTGTCTAAAAGGAGCCCAAGGTTCTTCGCGGTAAAAACCCTCTGGACGACCTCACCACCGATAAGTATCATTGGCTTGTTATTTTCTATTATAGTACGTTGATGTTTGGTGCCTAGTATTAAGTATTTTGATTTGTTTGGGTTTAACATTAAATTGTTGTTTTCCGCCCATCTGTATATAGTGTCTAAGTCCTCATTTACACAGTCTACTGCCTTTGTCGTGTCTTTTGGGTCAAAAGAATAATATAGCTGTGTGTCGTCTGCGTAAAGGTGTACCTTACAATGTTTTAAATGAGTGGGAAGATCCGCAGTGTATAGGATAAAAAGTAAGGGACTTATAATGGAGCCTTGGGGAGTGCCTCGCGTGACGTTATTAATACTAGATTTGACCTCATCTCCATTGGCGTTGGTTGTCACCACATATTGCTTACGACCAATCAAGAAGGATGCAAACCATTTCAGGGCAGTTGGTGATATTCCGTAGTAGGACATTTTTGCCAACAGGAGTTCTACGTTTATGCAGTCAAATGCTCGGGAGAAGTCCAATAAAACCATTATAGTACCTTTGCCAGCATCTGATTCTGATAATATATCATCAGTTACATGCGCTAGTGCTGTTTCAGTTCCATGACTGCTACGAAAACCTGATTGTACTACAGGTAATACATTATTATTTTCTAAGAATTTTGTTAACTGAGAACAAACTATTCTTTCAACCAATTTAGATGCAACTGGAAGTATGCTAATTGGTCGTAGTTCCTTGTATGTTTCTATTGTGTTACTTTTTGGCAAGGGTCTTACTTTAGCCAGTTTCCATGTTTCAGGAAAGATATTGGACCTTATAGAAGTATTGACTATACTTGTTATAACGGATATGGTTTGTGGGAGAGTTATACACAACATGTCAATCGTCATGTTGTCATGTCCTGCAGCATTTGTACTTATCTCACGTAAAGTTTTTAAGATTAATTCTTCACTGCACTCTGCCAAGTCAAAGACCATATCATGGAATTTATTTGTAGTAAAGAAATTGTATGTTTCAAAATGTGTCTCTGTGCTACCCCCTACATCCAAAAAAAAGTTATTTATATTGTCCGGGTCATTCAGATTTTCTGGTATATCAGGTAAGGAAGTGTTTCCCGTTATAGATGTACGTTTTAAGTAACTCCACATTTTATAAGGATTATTCACATTATTGTTGACGAAGAAAGTGAAAAATGCAATTTTTTCCCTGTGTAAAGAGTTACTCACAAGATTTCGTAAACTTTTGTAATACTCCCGATGATGCACCGAATCCGTTTTGTTTCCTCTTTTTAGTGCAGCATCTCGAAGTGACATCATTTTTTTAATAACAATTGTAATCCACGGTTGAGGTTGTGCTTTTAGACGTGTACGACGCACAGGTGCATGTTTGTCAAACAGAGCCAGACATTCCGTATTAAAATTATCCACCATTTCATTAACGTTCGTAGAGTTAGTCCATGAAATCTTAGATAAATCCTCTTTAAATGCGGTTACATTTATTTTTTGCAGAGAACGTTTATACATAAATCTTGGAATGGGTTTTTGTTTTTTTATATAAAACTTAGATATAATCAAAGCATGATCACTTAGGTCGGGATTGTGGTAGACATTTATATTTTTACAAATAGTAGGGGAGTCAGTGATAACCAGATCTAGAAGCGTTGCTGATTGCTCAGTTATTCGCGTGGGCTCACGAACTAATTGTTCTAGACTATGGTGCTTAAAAAACGTCAAAATTTCACGGGCACATTTCTTTTCAGGCCTTAATAAATCAATATTGAAATCAGTCAAAATTATTATATGTTTACAATAGCCAAAGACACTTACCGATTGGCTGAGGGCATCGATCGCTGACGTCACCGAAACAGATTCAGGTCTGTATACTGTGCCAATCGCCACCCGCACGGCTCCCGGCATAGTGACTTCTAACCACATTTGCTCCAGGTCCGACGTTGGATGCGGACGCACACGCGCACGCAACTCTTTTTGAATGTAAAAACCTACGCCACCCCCTTTGCGAGCAGCCGCTCGTGGTGTATGTTTGAAAACGTAACCCTGAATCACTGGTGCGTACCTGTCCTCACCATCTCTCAGCCACGTCTCATTTAATGCTAGAATATTCGGTATATAGGTATCCACAGAATTTAGTAATTCAGACCTTCCCGTATTTAACGATCTGACATTAAGCAAACCTAAAGTTATATAAGGTTTATTTTTAACCATTTTTAACAAGTATGATTGTAACAAACATGTATTTAACAGAATATGGATTATTTATGTGAAGATTAAATTTATAAATATAACCAGACATTACTGCTAATAGGTATGCGTTGTTAAATATTTCTAATTGGAATACAGGACTAAAACGTGATATGAAAAACACTACACAGGTTATACATTTCAACTTGGTAACCAAACTGTTATTGTGCATACAATTAAGGAGCAAATAAAATTCAAAAGCATAGTGGCCATCGGATTTAGATAAGTCTAGTGATGACGGTAGGCAATTCAACCTAAAAAAATATTATTTAACTCGTCCTCATTACGTAATCGGTATACAGTTTGCCCTTCTGCCTTTCGTGCAAGAATTTTTCCATTTTTAATCCACACATATTTCCAATAACGTAGCTTCGCCTGCTCTTTCGCCTTATTGTATTTGACTAGTTATAATTTCTAAACTACTGGTTCAAATTGACTGAAATTTGAAATATACTGTATTTATACAACGCCTGCTCGGTTACTGAAAATTCAGGCTTCTAGTTTTATCCACAACGAAGTTATAGGGGGTCGAAAACGGCCTGAATTGCTTCGAGAAAAGTATGGTACGGCCGTGCCATTTTTTTGCTCGTCTTGGCGGGGGCACTGCCGTGCCCCCTGATTATTATTTATTTTTATTTATTTCGTCAAAGCCATCCAACCTCGCAAAACTCTTGGATTCAGAGGAACATTTATGTACCTACGTCTGTTAAGTGTGTGTTCACTGCACGGTCCTTGTGGCATTCTTGTTACTTGTTCATAGTTATAATGTTTTGTCTCCGAATAGTTTCTACAAGCACCTTTGCTACATGGTTCAAGCACCTATTATACTGTATGCTGGCTGTATGAGCTACTAATAAAACCTGTATTCATATTGTTTGTAGCTAATTGTGGTCGCATGTCAGCAGCATTTACAACAACAATCAATCTTCGGCATGTAACACGTAGCGGCGGCGGCTGTGCTGCGCGCACGAAACTATTTGCATACGTAATGCCTGTTCAAGCCACACGAGTTTTATACTGAAGTGTCGGGAACAATAGTTCAATATCAAATAATTGTTCACGGTATATTGTAGAGCGCCAGTGCAGTTTCCTTCATATGTCATGTTGTTACTGTCAATCTAAGCTGCTAAAAGGTTGTTCGAGCACCTCGCTGGGACGGCGACCATCACAGCTCAGCGATCCGTTTATAAACTAGTTTACTAATCTTTTAGCAACATAAGTATATGCACGGCGTTTGATATGTATCTCCGTACCTACTCTTCTTTTGCACTATTTGTTGATGGTGTGTGTTGCTGTTAAATAACATTTACTTATCAGCTAGTTGGCGTTAGCGCTCAGATCTTACCAACAATTGTCAAACATTTAGCTACTCAGATGTTTCCACTTTCCGCCAACAGCACCGCTCTAGTGTATTTATTATTCACGACGGTATAATGGGGCACTATTTCAATTGTATAATCTGTCCGTTTTATCAAAATACTCGATGGGATTTTCACTGAGTGACAACCCCCCACCCCCCAATCCCCGCATCGCTCGCCACGAACGCCCTACCACCTGAAGAATATCAAAAATGGATGTGTCAATTTTCATAGTTATTACTTTGTGCGGAGCGAGCGCGAGCCGCGCGACCCTCAAATACGATGGTGTTATATTTATGCAATTGTAGTGTTAGTTACATTATATTATACGAAGACATAAGGATGCAGCTCATTCCTGACTAAAGTTTCATTATAAGTACAACTTTGATGTCTGTTTTGAGGTAGTCAGTGTTTTTGTCTACTAAGAAATAATCTTAACGACTAAATAAATATTAAGAATTATTATACGTTATTTATCCAGTCCTAGTCCAGTCCGAGTCCAGTCCGGGTCCTCCCTAATACAGTCCTAGTCAATTCCGAATACAGTCCGAGTCCAGTCCAAGTCTAATCCGAGTCCAGTCGTAGTCCAGTTCAAGTCCAAACCACTTTAGTGGCACTTTGCACTTTGTGCAAATATAAGCACAATAACTGCTACCGCACTAATATTTTCTTAAAAATCAAATAGGTATCTGTAAGACCTTTGCATTACTTCAAAATGGCTAAATTCAACATCTAAAAACATACTTTTATCCATCTTCATACTTTTAAATATTGTTCGGCACGTGAATAAATTATAATGTGTTACAACTCCGTGCTACTTAACAAAAACTGGAAATGATGCTTAATAGAAAAATGCAATTTGCGTGACACGACACGTGACGCCCACTCGGATACAGTAACAACGCGAGTGATTGGCGGCAGCGAGCGCGCCTCGTGTGCAGCCCTCGCGCGCTCGCCACCTAACTCGCCGCCTAACTCACGGTCATGGATTTCTTATTAGTATTTGTTGCAAACACTGCAAATAGAACACAATAATATTGTGTTCTGTTTGCAGTGTATTCATATTATGAATGATGGGCGTATGCAGCACTTGTTACACTATTGACTATAGCCTACTATGTCAGCGTACTATACGGACCCGTAAAATGTTTTACATTACATAAGGTATGTGCTCAGAACCTTTTGCGATAGATATAGAGATCACGACCCTCAGCAGTGAGAGGAACGACTCAAGGAGGAGGCCTGCGTGCTTAACGAGAAAAGGGTATTTCTGGAAAAAGTTGAGAAAAAGTGTTGCTTTAGGTCGCATCATGACGTACGCTCACGTAAGGACGTTTTGATGACCGCTAGTGAGCCCTGCGACCGAGGCGTGCGGCCCGGCCTGGCGCCGATGCCGTGGGTGGTGCTATAATATTTCATACAATTGAACTGGAGAATAAGTATAATATTTACATAATTATTGTTTATGAATACCAAATGGTAATAACAAACAGGACTAAGGCCATCAAGGCATTACACTCGATTCCGTCGCTGTCACAGCTAGCTCGCGCTCGCGGTGTCCTCGTACCGCACGCGCACAGAGCGGCTACAGCGCAGCGCACGCCGCACACCGCACGCCGCGGATGTTTCCTTAAGGCCTCTACACACCAAACGCGCTGGCACAACTCTATGACATTGTGTTTGCCATCTTATTTATAAGAACATAACGTCGATAATGTCGCAAAATACAATGTCACCGATTTGTGCCGGCGGCTTTAGTGTGTAGACACCTTTAGCTGCTTATACTACCTAATGTGCTTTGTTTACATTTAAAAGACGTGTCAGTGAGGATAATGATAGTTTGACTGCGATGTGAGCACGAGTGGCTCTCATAGCATAGGTGCCGCTGCGCGCAGTCACACTCACACCACCACCGGTATACAAGACACACTGACACAACTCGACGATGCACGATCCCATGATTTGCGCATGAGTGGAGGACTGGAGGTAGTGCCAAACATAGCACTATCGCAGTGGTCAGTTGTTGTTAGATTATGATTATACGGAAATATTACGAGCTGATTCTCTGTTTTTTTATTACAGGCCGGGCGTCGCGTCCGTCCAGACAGACAGAGCGCTGCGGGCCGCACGCCGCACGCCGCACGCCGCACGCCGCACGCCGCACGCCGCACGCCGCGCCACCGCGCCGCCCGCAGCTGGGCGTATACCTATGTGTACACTTGTACAGTATACAGCAGGTAGGTGCCTCACACCACACACGCATTGTCTAACACTAATGTGCACTGTAATTTAACTTACTATTTACCTTCAAGAAAGCCGTACACGGGCTCACTTGCTCAACATACGCGACGGTGACGTTAGTGACGTACGCAGATACGAGTATTTATCAAGAGAGTATTACATTTTGTTTGTTATTATAAATGTATGTCAAGGCTTGTTAACTTAAAATAATAAAACATAACTGTGCAAAAGTGTTACGATACCTTCACAGATGCATTTCTAATCGTGCAACGCGCTACGTGCGTCCTATATTACCGGTAATGCCGGCTAGTCCCGGTCGCAGCTAATCTAGTGTTATAAGCGGTGGCGTGGTGGGATCAGCACTGATTTATCTGCAACAACAAACACCTCTCAGTGCAACAGTGCGGGGGACCGTCGCCGCCGGTGTCCGCGCTGCGCTTGTATCAGACTGTCTCTCAGCTGTTTCGTTTTCGAGCGTATAAGGTGGCGTCATATCTTATGCGTACCTACGTAAATCATCTTTTTTGAAATTGAGTTGATTAGAGATAGATTTATACGCTGTGTTAATAAGGTTTTTTCTACCATTCATCCCGATCGTGGGTTCCGACAACACAGGTGTCACGTGGGCGGCTGCTTTATTATATTAAGTATACAACTAATTTGAAATGTATCATGCACAATATAATTTAAGAGGCCGTGCACAAATTTGACTCAATTTTTCAAAATTTGATTCAATCGAGTTCTATGTTTCGGCTCGAGTTTGGGCGTAGTATCGTATAAACAATTTTGATCTTTTCAATAATAATTATCACAAATAAATGATGGCCCGATGGTTACTGGCGCGATCGAGTTTTTGCGCTCGAGAATATAGCTCAATGTATCTATTATTTTCACAGTGAAAATATTACTTTTTTGAAAATATAAATTTACGTTCTATTTAAAGGATAACTTAAGTTTAATACACTATTTTTTAAATTTTGTTAAGTGCCTCTAAAAAATAGAAAAAAATACATATTTGACTGGAAGTTTTCCAAAAATAACATTATTTCATCATTTTTTTTCTGGTATATTTTGTATAAAACTTGAAAAAAGTAACCTGGCTCTCTAAAAGAAGAGTATGTACTGTATTTAATACATATTTTTTAGATTCATAATTACTTATAGTTTCTTGGCTAGCGACGATCAAACGTCACTCGAACGCAACTTTTCGGAAAAAGAGTTGTCAGTATTCGTGATTTACCACTAATATGGAAATAATTTTAAAAATCCACTTTGGCTCTCTAACATAAAAGGAACTGTTCTTTTCAATTCATGGCTCAGTTTTTATTTTCCCCTATTCGGTTCCTTGCAATCGATGATCAAAATGTATCAAAATGAGTCGATTTGTAGGACGGACCCTTAAGATTTTCACAGAAATCCTAACAAGCTCCCGTTAGAGAATGTGTCGCTACAGAACTGTTGAACTCTTTATCAAGAGCCGTCATCTGCACGTATTCTTAATTAAGTTCCTTATTTTATTTCATAAACGTTTGCAGCGTGCTCGTACATTTTATTCATTAAGAACTGGAACTATTATTTAATGGAAATATAATGGAATGACTACCTTTAGTTCTATGGTGAAACTTTACATTATTTTAGGTACATCATAATAACACAGGATATAAAAAAGACTTGCGAGTGAAGCCGCTGGTAACAACTAGTGTACAATAAATTATTATGTTTAAAAAATTACTGAAAAGCGATATAAAAGATAACTTGCGTGCGATTTGATGCGATCGGAAGAGTCTGATCGGTAATATTCAGAGACGCCGCGACGAAGCGGTACTTTACGCTGAGCGGCCTCTGTGAATGATAGCCTCGGCGCCTGTTTCACCACCTCTGGATGGAACAAAATATGTATGAAATTATCTGCCTAGTAACTTCACGGAAACTTATCAGTAAGCTCCTTAGTGTCCACCACATCACAAGCACCGGCTAGTGTAAGATTCACAGGGGCGCGGGTGCGGGGCGCGGGTACGGGGCGCGGGTGCGGGGCGCGGCGCGCGGGGCTGCTGATGGGTGCAGATAAAGTTGTCCGCAAGCAGATTTACATAAGCACCTTGGTTGCACGCGGGCGCCTTCCGCCGCGCCTGACGCATGAATAATTAATGCACTTAGTGCTCACCTACACCTAGCACAGCGACACTTCATCTGCACTTGATGCACGAGTATTTGTAACACGCCGACAATTTGTTATCTTTACTTTCACATATGTATCAATCGAACCGATAGCATTTTTTAGATCACCTCTCTTTATTGCATGTAAAATCCGTCATATTGATTTTGTTTATATATAATATAATAACAAATCTGATAATAACAAGGCTGACACCTCATTCGTCAAAATTAGACGTCAATAGTAAGATACATACGTAATATTCGCGAGTGGACCGGCATCAACAGTGCCGCTGAAATGTTCCGTCTAGCGAAGGACAGACTGGAGTTTTCCAAAATGACAGTCAGCCTCCAGTAATTGGAGAGGCACTTCGAAGAAGAAGAAGTAAGATACAAACTGCCTAATTAATTACCCTTACTTTTGGATTTTTTCGTTGTTGGGTAAAAAACAAATGAAAGAAATCAAAATGTTGATTATGTCATGGTATGTACAATAATAAGCTAGGTTATGCCCACACAATCCTAATTCAATGTTAGGGCGGCTTATAAGTCAGCCGTGATGCTGAATGATTTAAACGTCGGCGCTGCGCTGGCGTGTGGCTGAATGGTGTATTTCAATGAAAAGGCCAGCCATGCTATTAAACGGCTATTTCAACCAGTTAGCTACGACATACGTCGGGTAAAAATACGTTTTATATTCTTTTGGTTTGGAGTAGAGTGCTGTCCGCCGGGGGCCGGGGGCCGGGGGCCGGGGCTGCTCCACTCTTACGTGCCGTGACAATTCTTGAATAAATCACGAACACGAACCGAACACAAGTTATGTTCAGAGTAATTAATGTGTTTGTGCTCCAGTCAATCCAATGCGGTGAGCGCACCTGGGGGCGAGCACGCGCGGGGGCGCGGAGTACTGTCGTTGTCTAAATGTCGCGGCGCTTAAGGCCCCAGTCTAGCAAAATTTGGCAGTTGTCAAATTATTAGCTCATTTTCGCAACGTTTTTTTAAGGAAAGGAAGGATATAGTGTCATATATTTTTATCGCGATAGAATATATGTTATATAAGCTTTATCTACGTATTTTTTTCACGTTCCTCTGGTTAGTTTATGTTATATAAATCAGGCGTCAAAGATGGCGCTGTCGCGCCCAACGCCATTTAGAGTCATGTTTGTGCACGTTAATCGGGATGATCAAGAATAAATTCAAAAATCTACTCCGCGCAAAATTAGCTTAAGATAGTCGTCTTCAAAATGCGCTGAGTAGATTTTTAATTATACCTTTAGTTTTCTTAATCCGAGTGTCATAACATCGTCAAATTTTCCTGTTTTTGGTCCCAAAACAAGCGGTTTTTTTCATAATAAAAACTAAAAGTATTGATGAAATCATTTGATCATTTTAAAGTACGTGTATTAAATGACACAACCAATTTAAAAAAAATGTGTATCTGCTTCACAAATATTTTTTATAGTGTTTTCAACAGGCACGGTTTTAAACGAAAATCTCAAGCCAATTTCTTCAGAGGCGGCCAGTCGGTCGTAGCGGTTGGACGTGGATTCTATGTCAAATTCAAATTTGTACCTCTCGCTCTAAATTTTGCTCTCTCTCTAACCTTGCTGGCGTACTATCGGGCATTGAAACTTGCTCTACTTCATTATTTTTATGTCAATTTATTAGAAATTATTTCCGACGCGCGTTTCCCGATCACGCGCGTTTTTATTCCACAAGCAGTTTAATCGATCGATTGATTTAAAAAATGCGGTGTGTTTAGGCATTTATTGGACACCTAAACGCTTGGATGTCCGTCTAATTTTATAGTCCCGATTCTTCTGTCCCTAGTTAACACCTGGGTACAGAAACAACTCGACGCCATTTTTTACATTAATAACAGACATAGACTGTTTTGTTAGCAGTAAAGTGCGATAGTAACAAGTCTGTTACTATTCTTCATTAACTTGTTACCACTAGGTAACAAGTTTGTTACTATGGTCCGTTAACTTTTTATCATTAGGAAACAAGTTCGTTACTATGGTCCGTTAACTTATTACCACTAGGTAACAAGTTTGTCCAACATCCTAAAATTTACCTATGACCCTCCCCGGTTTGAATCACACAAATTGAATAATTACTATCCTAATATAATTATAATTATCAGCCAAAAGAAGTCCACTGTGCATGTGGGAACAAAGGCCTCACCCATAGACTTCCACAAGGACTGGTTATATGCCGCCTGCCTCCAACGACTCCCAGCGACCTTCATCATCATTGAAAACCCACTCCTGTGTTCTCAATGATGATGAAGTCCTGTGTGTTCGGTTTCCGTACTTAGTCCTGCAGTGGACCATTGTCCCAGCTACCTTTATCGGGTCATTAGACCATAGTTAGAAAGTGAGAAAGACGTAGTTTGAAAGTGAGTGTGAAAAGTACTGAAAAGTTGTGCAGTGACCGCTTATCTACGATATATGGACATATTATGATGCGTAGAAGTAGAGAGCCTAGTTACAAAACAGGTTTTGAACATAAATGTGGATGGATATAGTAGAAGAGGAAGACCAAAGAAAAGATGAATAGACAGTGTGAGAATGAAGATGATGTACGTAAGAAAAAAACACTGCGCCGACCCCAAGTGAAGGTGAGGTGGTGCCTATAGGTGTACATACACGAGCTAGATGGACATATGATATACTGGCTGGATGTAAACGATTGCAGGGCAGATCACCCCCTGATTGTCGGTTAATATGGCAGTGGCGTAATAGAGAAGAGGCCCTTACTCAGCAGTGGGTTTTACCGGCTGAATAGATAGATAGATAGATGAGTATATTTATAGATAACCGTTGCACGCGGTTTTTCATTTACCCCACTTCATGTGCCCAGAAGAAAAGTCTTTTGATCGATTTTTTGGTGTTAAACATTTCTAATCCCAACTAGGACATGAGCTGTAGCTTTTGAACGGCTGAATAGATTTACATGAAATATGGCTAACAAAAATCCCATTTAATTTAAAAGAAATTTGTAACAGAATTACAAGACTAATCTGTGGAGGGATTTACAAATACAATAAGAGCTGGATTGAGCCATGGGCTAGTCATTTTGTTGCTGAGCTATAAGCTCAACGGTTCAAACCCGTGTGATCTGGTTCATCTAGCTCATTGAAAGCTGAGTTTACACACCTCTGATGATAGCCAGACGGCTATAGCAGTCGTGGAAGTGTAGGTATTCTATGTCAAATTCTTACTTCTCGCTCTGAATTTTGCTCTTCATCTAACCAGTTTAGATCAAGAAATAAAACACAAAGGTCTACCCTAAAGCAAACCATCTCCTGGAACTTGACCTTATAGTGAATCAACCTCCTTCTTTTTCATGTCTGTTAAAACGAAATTAAAACCTCGACTAAAAATATCTACTGTTCCATAAATCATAAAGTACTTAAATTATTTCAAACGACAGATATTTTTTCAGATTTTCAGGGTATAATCCCACAGGCCACAGTAGTGTTGTTCATTATAATTAAATAGAAATATCTTTTTGTATTTTTTAAGCATTTTCCATACTAAGATTACAAGTTATTTTTAATGAACGGAAAAAATCGGCTGGCGGGCAGGATTCGAACCTGCGTCTTCTGGTTCGGTACACCACGGTACACTACGGTTGGTTGGGGCTCGCGGTAGCTTAGTGGTCAAAGCGTCTGATGTACCGCACCAGAAGACGCATGTTCGAATCCTGCCCGCCAGCCGTTTCTTTCCTTTATTAAAAATAAATAGAAATATTTTATTTTGTAAAGTAGAGCAACTTTCATTTTGTAGCACTGCTCTACACTTTGTAATTTACGTATCACAGGATGATACAGAGGGTGCCTCGCGGGGTTCGTGCCCGCGAACTGTCAATATACTGAATTCGTTTGTTATGCACAGCTAGACTGGGGCCTTAATGAGTGTCATATAAACGGTAACGACAGTTTTGGTAGTCATTAACCTTTGCGGACTCTAGCGGCTCGCGGCAGCGCACGACTCACGAACACGAGCGATCGTGTCGCTCCTACTTTTGCCTAACTCGATCCGCTCCGCGCACAGAAGAAACAAAAGAAGCCGAGCGCGGCGCGGCCGAGTCCGACGCAGTTGGGCTAAGTCATACAGTGTAACAAATCTCCCTAGTCAGTAGTCACCGAACGACTGTGTGTGACCCAAGATAAAATATGCATAGTTAAACATTTAGAAGTCGTCGCCCCGCACCCAGTCTATTCGATTATTGGAATATATTTAATATAGTAAAGTACATAGTACCAGAAATGTGATCTTTTTCTACTTCATTTAATAATCACCACTACTAATATATTCATCACTACACTTGTTGCTTACCCTCCAGGAACATAGGTTTAATGTTGTGTCGCAACGCCCTAACAACAAACATTACAATGCGACGAGGAAGCTAAGCTTTATGACGGTACTAGCGACGCGCTGCACGGGTGTGCGTAGATCATGTGAGGCACTGGAGGCGCGGCATAATGTGAGGCATATATAGTATGTATACTAAATCATTATAAACCTTCCTCTCGAATCATTATCTGTTACTGAAAACTACATTAAAATCTGTTGCGTAGTTTAAAAGATCTAAGTGTACAAACAGCGGA
Organism: Acronicta psi; assembly: GCA_946251955.1. Classification (NCBI taxonomy): domain Eukaryota; kingdom Metazoa; phylum Arthropoda; class Insecta; order Lepidoptera; family Noctuidae; genus Acronicta; species Acronicta psi. The sequence continues at coordinate 104,929 of OX276477.1, read as the reverse complement.
GCGACTTTATTTTTACTATGTAAACAATATGTAACTTAACATAAATCTACTATCTACTATAATATCATCTTTTTATGAGAAATTAAATTAAACTAAATTTAAACTTTTATTAAGTTCAAATTGGATTTTACCAAGCGGTACCGTCTTCAAGACGTTCAACTTTTGTACTGTCGCTACGAACTACGAACCGGCTACGTGTCGCGTAGTGCAACGCTACGACGCTACATGTCGCGTAGCACAGCGCTACAGTCTACGTGCTACGTAGCGCTACGTTGCTACGTTCGGCGCTGCTACGCCGCGTAGCACACAGCTACGATGCTTCTGGGTGCGCACGGAATGCTACGATTTTACGTGTTTGGGTAGCACAGCGCTACACACTGACTGATTCAAACCTACTGATTACAAACGAAAAAGTGTTACTCTGCAAATGTATACATAATTCTTTTTAACCAGGTATTTGTTTGCAGCTATGGTTGGTCTATTGTAATTGTATCTTTACCTGCCTATTTAGTTGTAATTGTACAAATATCGATAGTTGTTGAGGAATATAAGTAATATTAGCATTAGCACCACGTCACCGCGGGACCGCGTCACCACGTCACCGCGGGACCGCGTCACCCCGTCACCGGGCGGACGCTCGCGCTGCTCCTGCTACTCACTGTCACAGACCTGTCCTGTCGGAGATATTCCCCGTCACGTCAAGCCATTGCAGTAAGTCCGGTCCCAGTGAGTATGTAAGATAGGATGATTACACCCCATAATGAAACACCGGCTTTGTATAAAAATATTTAATATCTGTTCGCAGTACCGCGTCACGTGCGCGACACGTCCCGCGCCACACGGGGGCGCCACAGCGCCACACACACATTGTTGTTTACACTATGTACAGTCAGCAACGAAAGTCGTTGAACACAACGAAAGTTTAAAAACATCACAGTACCAAAACTATTCATTAGATTTTGACTAAGGTAAAATATATAATTATCCTCTATTATGAGAATTTGTACTGCCTTCAAGAGTCAGTGAATTCTGAATATTAAAGATGTTAAAGCGTTTTGAAGATTTCATAGTGTTCAGCTACTTTCGTTGCTGACTGTACATTGTACATGTACACATTGTACACTATACTACTTTATAACAAAATGTTCGTTGTTCTTTAGTGGCTCAAATATAAAATCGTATTATCATTACATACAATTTGATCCAATGTTAGATAAATGCAAAAAAAAACACTCAATAATAAAAGTATCAATATTGTGTTCACACATTAGATAGCAGCAACGTGAACTGTTGTGGTGAACATTAAAAATACCCGCCGCAGCCCTGTCCACAGTGTGCACCATGGACATTGTGGATCAACAGATCGATATATTATAATATAAGTCTTGTAGTATATTGTAGATACTGATCACAATCACTTGTCACACACGAGCACGTGGGGACACTAACTGAGCGCCTGCACCAGCACGAGCCACAGCAGCGCGGTGCAGGCGCGTGCCGCGACCGCGCCGGCGCGCGACGACAGCGCGCTCGCGTGGCACGCCGCCTCGTCCGCGTCCAGCGTCAGCAGAGGCACGCGCCCGGCACCAGCGCGGCACCAGCTGCGCCGCGCCGCGCCGCGAGCCGCCACCGACCAGCCGCCCACCTCCGCCGTCCAGCGCCGCAACCACGCGCCCGCCCACGACACCGAGCACCCACAGCGCAGCGGGTTGCCCGACACTACCAGCCCACCTGCCGACAACACCACCGATTTACTAACTTAAGCCCACAATATGCAATAAAATTATCAAAACATCAATTGAGTACTACTAACCGGAAAGTAGCTTGGTCGCGAGACGATTCCAGCCGGTGAGGTTGGGATACAACGTGCTGGGGCCGAAGCTGACAAGCTGGTTATCACTGAGGTCGAGCGCCAGGTGCGGGACGTGCGCCAGCGGCCGCAGCACGCCCGCCGGCAGCGCGCTCACGCTCGTGCCCGCCACGCGTAGTGATAGCGCGCGCTGTCTCCCCAACGATGAAAATGCCATCGTCGACACGCTTTGCAGCGCAACCCCGCGTACTACCAATACGCGCAACTTGGGTGCATGCAACCCGCGCAGTTGCGAGTCCAGGACGCTATCCCGCATGTTTATATCAAGAGTCTCCAGTCCGAGCGTGCACGATATTATGTCAGCCAAAGTCACAGCCACTCGGCCGTTAATGGCCAGTGATTCGAGCCCGAGTGAACGCAGCGCTACCAGTGGCCGAAAAGCCCGTGGCTCTATCGCATCTAAGTGTCGAAGGTGATACATATGCAGGCGGAGCAAACGGTCCAGACCCTCAAAGGAACCACGCGCTACGCGGACAATTGGGTTTTGTGAAACATCGAGCGAACTGAGGCGCGGGAGCAAAGCCCACATGGCCGGCTGCAACGATGTGAATCTGTTGTGCGCCAGGTCCAACACACGAAGGTTAACAAGCCGCCGCACGTCGGCCTCGCGGTAAGACGCGATGTGGTTGCCGCTGAGATCCAGCTCGGTCAAGTTGGCAAGCGGTAGATGTGGCACCAGCTTCAAAGCCGCGCACGCAAGTGCCAGGTGTCGTAACCGCGGCAGATTATAGAACAACTCCTTAAAGTTTGTCTTGATCATATTGTGGGATAGATCGAGGCGCTGTAGCCGCGCGAGGCCTGCAAACGTGTTATCCGAAAGCACGGTGAGCGAGTTGCGCGCGAGGCTCAGCTCGTGCAGGAAGGTGATGGCGTGGAACATGGCGGCGTCCAAGTACTCGAGCCGGTTACGGGCCAGCTCCAGTCGCCGCAGCGTAAAGCCGACCTGCGCCAGTGCACTGCTCGGGAAGATGGCGAGCTGGTTGTCGCTAAGGTCGAGATGCTCCAGAACGGTGTTCTTGAAGGCGTCACGCGGCAGCGCGCGCAGCTCGTTGGCGTTGAGGCACAGGTGCCGCAGCCGCCGCATGTTGTGAAACTGCTCCACGGAGAGCTGCGTCAGCCGGTTGTGCGACAGGTCCAGGATCTGCAGCGCGGACTCTTCGCCGAACGCTCGCCGCTTTACGGCGCTTATATTATTGTGATGCAGAATAAGTATTTCTAATTTTGAAAAAGAACCAAATGCAAAATTGTCAATGTGCGCCAGATGGTTATTGGACAGAACGATTTGTCGAAGGGATGGTCCCAGAGAATCGAAGAAAACTCTTGATAAGCTTTCCAGTACATTATGCGAGAGGTCCAGAATATTTATGAGCACCGGCGCTCCGCCGCCGACCAGTGATGATATTCTATTATAACTGACGTTCACTGACAAATTGGTTTCCTCGCTTGATACATTTTGAAAATATTCCGTAGAGAACTCTACAAGGCGGTTTTCTTGCAAATCTAACACTTGTAACTTGGGCAGATGACTGAACGCTCTGTCCGCAACGAACTCGACCGCGTTTCCAGCTATGTTCAAGTATACTAAATTTATTAAACTCGCAAAACTGTTTTCACTGAGATTGTGTAGGCGATTGTATGACAGGTCGAGGCTTTGCAGTTCCTTTAGTTCCACAAAAAATTCGTAGTTCAACTTACTGATGTAATTGTACGATAGTCTCAGCTCTTTCAGTTTATATGAGCAGTTGATTCCTGACACTTCGCTAGGAAATTCTAATATTTTATTAAAATCTAGATTCAGATACTCTAAAGACGTAAAACGTTGTATGTTGTCAGTGGAAACGTAGTGAATGTTGTTGTTATCTAAACTAAGCCAAGAAAGAGTGTAGCTCTGTGCAGCGAGCGGAAACTCTCCGCTGAACAACGTGGAAGACAGCTCGAGTACCCGCAGTGCCGTGAGGTTGAAGAAAGCGACCGCGTCCACGTGGTACAACTCGTTGAAGCTCAGCACCAGCTCGCGCAGCGGCAACGTCGCGGGGAAGGCGTCGCCCGACAGCTGCGACAGGCGGTTACCCTTCAGGTTCAGCGTGGACAGCGCCTCTGACCATGAGCCGAACGCCTCCGCGCTCACCCACGCAATCTGGTTGTAGCTCATGTCAAGTATGACGAGCGTTGCTGGCGCCAGCCCCAGCAGCCCCGCGGGGAATACCACGAAAAAGTTGCCCGCTAATGACAAGGAATGCAAATGCGGCGGGAGATCGACCACCTCCTGCAGGCGGTTGTACGCAATTGACAGATGTCGCAAGCCCGCCAGCTCCACGACGCTGGCTGGCAGTGAAGTCAACTCGTTGTGGTCCAGGTCCAGCCGCTCCAGGTGATGCCGGAGCGCGTGCACCGTTGCATCCGACACGTGGCTCAGTTTGTTGTATGCTATAGACAGTTTCTCTAGCCGAGCGCTATCCAGGACGAAATAGGGCACCGATGTAAACTCGTTAAAGTCTAGTATAAGTTGCTTCAACTGCAACCTTTGCTTAAACTCCAGCTCATACAAATCGTCTAGCTGGTTGTTACTAAGGTCGAGCGAGTCAATCTTGGAGCGTTCACTGCGGCAGGTACGGTTGTGCGCGGGGCGCAGCATGTTATTGCGCAGGTGCAGGTGTCGCAGGCGCGGCAAGCTCGCCAGCACCGCGCACGGCAGATGCTGCATCAGGTTGTCCGAGAGCCGAAGCAAAGCCAGCGCCGGCGGCAGCGCGCCAGCCGCCACCACGAGCAACCGGTTGCCGTCCAGATCTAACTGCGCCAGCCGCTGTAGTGACGACAGCGCTCCCGCGCTCACCGTACACAAGCGGTTGTTACTCAGAGACAAGCTGCTTATTGAGTCCGCCAGGAAGCCCCAGTCCATGTGCGGATCCAAATCACTTATGTAGTTGCTGAAACAGAACCGTTGATTGTTTAAACAATAAAACTTCTTTCTTTCTTTCAAAACAACTGATCAATACTTATTATAAATGAGGAGCAGGTGAACAAATCCAGACTTGTCCATACAATCACATTTTTTATTTTATTTCTTTTTACACCTTTAAAAGTAAACATCTATGCATTCCCAAAAGTTTTTCAATCAATTCGGACTCTTTCGTATACAAAAATATCTTCTAAATTAGCATTTTCATTTTCATTTGCATAGAAAAAGACTTGTCCTGGCTAGTTTTAATTTTTTAGCCCTCCTGTAAAAAACCGTTTATCGGACAAGTCCGCATTTGTTCGCCAGCTCCTCAAATAATGATTTTCTTTACATGTCACTTACTTCTGCAGGTTTAGCCAATTTAAGACTTTCAGCTCGCGAAGTGATTCTATGGGAACTTCAGTGAACTCATTAAATCCAAGGTCTAAAGATGCCAGTGTAGAAGTCATAGACCTGCAAAGACGTGGTACCTTTGATCATTGAGGATTGGCTCATTTACAATACGAGCAGTAGGTACTATGATGTATGTGTGGTTCACGCACGTGAGCGCGCCGGGCTCGATGTGGTGCAGGCGCGACGCGACCAGCACGAGCGTGCGCAGCGCGCGCCCGTCCAGCGCCGCCTCGGCCAGCGCGCCCAGCCGCGCCGCCGACACCGACACGTGCCACACACCCTCCTCTGCCGACACACACACACACACCCGTACACGTTCACATGCCACTCTGCGGCACTACGTCTAGGTACCTTTAAGTACCCTTAACTCTTACAAATAGAATTCGATTGACTTGTAATAAAATTGTTTATTACAAGTGGAAGACGCTGCACCGACAAGACCGTAGCTCTTAAATAGAAGAAGAAGAAGTATCATGATTGTGTATGTGTCGCTGTAACGTAATTGTCAGCCGAGATATAATTATATTATATCCCGGATGACAAGTAAGTAGTTGTAGGAAGGTCTGCTCATGACTATCTTACGAAGACGAAGCGAAGCAGCGGAACGACCGGCGGCGGTGCCGCGGCTGCGGCCGGCGAGTGCCAGAACAGAAGCTCATTTATATCTTTCGTACACTATGTACACTCCAAAAGTTCGAAACTACTATTATTATTAAATAGCGTATCTATGTTACTTCGAAATAACTATGTTCAGTGCTCACCGGTGTCGGGGAAACGGTAGAAGGGCACGTCGCTGCAAGCCTGGTGGTCGTGGCGGCACACGCAGAGCGCGGCGCGCGCGCAGGCGTGCGGCGGCGCGGCGGCCGGGCGCGGCGCGCACGCCAGGAGCGCCGCCGCGCGCAGCACGCGCACCGCCCCCCACCCCGCGCGCATCACGCACGCGCCGCGCCCACGCACATGCTGCGTTAATAATACAACTTCTTCAAAACACTTGCCGGACCGCCCGACTTACTTATTAACATACTACGAGTACAGCAGGGGTGAGTAGACTAGCGTTAGGGCTCGACGAGCTTTATTGGCAATTCATCAGTGATCAGACCGGTTCGAAGCTCGCGATCTTAAAATCCAGGTACCTACTTGAAGTTCGTGCGTCTAGTTAGAGGTGTACTAATGTACACAAAACAAAACAGATCGGTTTACAGGGCACACCAACGTAGATGTTGGTGTGCGTAAACTCAACGCGTTATTACTTCGCCTATTTACTAGTGTTAGCTTTACAATAACACGTTATCCACGCACACACTTGCAATTTCTTGTTGCTTCACATTATATATGAAATAAAAGAATATGAAGCATAAATTCAAAGGTATTATCAACTGATACCGTGGCATAGGTGTATATGCAAGCAGCTGGTGTGACATTAGTCTTATGATCAAATCACGCCGGCCCGGCGCTATGGTTCATGACAAATATTCTAAGTGGGACAAGAATTCACTTTGTTTTTCATATTCAAGAGGGTAATTTATTTATTAATGATATGAATAAACATGTTAGTAAGTTAGATAATAAGATACTGGCGATCCTAAATTGTAATCTCACTAACAATAACATCAATCATGTAATACAAATTACCCCCTGATATTTTTAATAGCCGATTGGTGCGCCATCACTATCTATTACTTGTTGCAAACGTGTCCTCATGCTGGCAACCATATTCCAGCACAAATCAGAGCCACAAAACGATTCCCATGACGAGGTAATAACCCAACGTAATGCGGCCACTAGACCTGCATGGAATAATATTTTTTTTGTTATAGCGTTCACCATCTTTTCGCCATAATATTTTACGACCGTCCTTGTCCGACTTAAAACATTTTTCATCGCTAAATATAACTATATTATTGCACCAATCAAAATCCAAATATTCTCTTGCGAAGCGAACCCGGTTTTGCATATGAATATCAGACAGTAATATTTTCTTGGCTGGCCTACGACATTTCACACCAGCTGCACGCAAGTGGTTCCGCACAGTTTGTAACGTCACGTCATGTTTAGTCGCCGTGGAACGAGTAGTGAGGAAGGGCTCAGCCAAATGCATAGCAACTATATCACGGTGCCGTGCATTGGTATCTGTATATGCAAATCCAGCCTTTGGTCCCGGTTGGCAAGGATCAATGCTTCCCGAATCTGCATAACGATGGACCCACAATTGCACAGTTCTTCTCTGTGAACAATAATTAAATATTATTACATAAAACATCAATAAACAAGATGTATATTATTGAAACATAATAAACTTCTAAACGTACTTAATAATAATATTTTGTTACTCACCGATATCTTTAAACGCCTCGCAATTTCACTAATTGAAACGTTTTGCTCATGCAAAATAATTATCTCAGCTCTTAAAAGTGTAGTTAAGTGATTCATATTGATTCACAAATAATAGCACTTCTCAAAATACGCAGGGTATAATGTCTAAAAACGTAACAGAAGCTCGATAGTCAATAGCATTATGACGATGAAATTAAACTACTAACATATTATGATTTGTCATTTTTAGAGGGTAGACCATTAATATAATCCAAACCAAATATAAAGAAGACTTGCTAATACTATACAATGAATTGAACAAACAAATGTAAAATATTTTTTAAAACATACAAAAAGTTGAACCGTTGGTAATAAGATTCGATCTTACGGTGCCGGCGACAAGAAGCGCACGCTCAACTAATGCGCCACAGTGGAGTCTGATTCATTAGCTAAAGGACAATGGGAAGAAACGTCCCCACCCCTCCAACAGATTTCAAACAAGTCTCATGTGAAAGGTCTTCGTGGATAGATATTTTTTTACTATGACGTCAATCCCCAAATATGTGGGGTTTGGCCGGTATTGGGATTTTTAAATATTCTAAGTATGGATTAAAACAATCCTCACCACGATCCAACAGAATTCAAACCAATCTCATGTGAAAGGTCTTAGTGGGTAGAGATTTTTTTGCTATGACGACAATCCCCTAATATGTGGGTTTTGCCCGGAATTGGGATTCTTAAATATTTTAAGTGTGAATTAGAACAGTCGTCACCACTAACCAACAGAATTCTAACCAAGCTTATGTGGAAGGTCTCAGTAGATAGATATTTTTTTGCTATGACGACAATCCCCTAATATGTGGGGTTTGGCCGGAATTGGGATTCTTAAATATTTTAAGTGTGGATTAGAACAGTCGTCACCACTAACCAACAGAATTCAAACTAATCTCATGTAAAAGGTCTTAGTGGATAGAGATTTTTTTGCTATGACGACAATCCCCTAGTATGTGGGGTTTGGCCGGAATTGGGGTTCTTAAATATTTTAAGTGTAGATTAGAAGAACAGTCGTCACCAGTAACCAACAGAATTCAAACCAATCTCTTGTGAAAGGTCTCAGTGGATAGAGATTTTTTTGCTATGACGACAATCCCTAATATGTGGGGTTTGGCCGGAATTGAGATTCTTAAATATTTTAAGTGTGGATTAGAACAGTCGTCACCACTAACCAACAGAATTTTAACCAAGCTTATGTGGAAGGTCTCAGTAGATAGATATTTTTTTGCTATGACGACAATCCCCTAATATGTGGGGTTTGGCCGGAATTGGGATTCTTAAATATTTTAAGTGTGGATTAGAACAGTCGTCACCACTAACCAACAGAATTCAAACTAATCTCATGTAAAAGGTCTCAGTGGATAGAGATTTTTTTGCTATGACGACAATCCCGTAATATGTGGGGTTTGGCCGGAATTGGGATTCTTAAATATTTTAAGTGTGGATTAGAACAGTCGTCACCACTAACCAACAGAATTAAAACCAATCTCATGTAAAAGGTCTCAGTAAATAGAGATTTTTTTGCTATGACGACAGTGTCCTAATATGTGGAGTTTGGCCGGTATTGGGATTTTTAAATATTTCAAGTGTGGATTAGAGAACATTCGTTACCACTAACCAACAGAATTCAAACCAATCTCATATAAAAGATCTCAGTAGATAGAGATTTTTTTGCTATGACGACTATCCCCAAATAAGTAGGGTTTGGCCGGTATTTGGATTTTAAAATATTTTGAGTGTGGATTAGAGAACATTCGTTACCACTAACCAACAGAATTCAAACCAATCTCATATAAAAGATCTCAGTAGATAGAGTATTTTTTGCTATGACGACTATCCCCAAATTAGTAGGATTTGGCCAGTATTGGGATTTTAAAATATTTTAAGTGTGGATTAGAGAACATTCGTTACCACTAACCAACAGAATTCAAACCAATCTCATGTGAAAGGTCTCAGTAGATAGAGAATTTTTTGCTATGACGACCATCTCCTAATATGTGGAATTTGGCCGGTATTAGGATTTTTAAATATTTCAAGTGTGGATTAAAACATTCGTCACCACTAACCAACAGAATTCTAAACAATCTCATCTGAAAAGTCTTATTGGATAGAGATTTTTTTGCTATGACGATAATTCCCAAATATGTGGGGTATTACCGGTACTGGGATTTGTGTTCTCCATAGAATTAAGTTAGGTTAAGGTTAGGTTCGATTAGTTAGGTTAAGGTTAGGTTCGATTAGTTAGGTTAAGGTTAGGTTATGTTTCGCGGAGGGATAAAACGTCGTTCCTGTAACCCTAGCAAAGCATCGCCTTTCACGGGAGGATTTTACACGCTCAGAAAAAGTTAGGTTAGTTTAGGCAAAGGCATAACTTCTTATGTACTAACATTTCGGCGATATGTTTAAAGCAACATATAACAGTGGGTGAGCCTTTATTCTGCCTTTAGCCGGTCAGAAAACCAACCTCCAAGTTGCTCTTTTCAATTTTAGAGAAAAACTCCAAAAAAAAAAAACTCGACCTGGGAGTTGAACCCAGGACCTCTTCACGCTCAGCCGCATTTTCAACCAATAGAAGTAGGCTAATTAAGTAGACCATAAATATGTTAGCAACAGAAATAAGAAAAATCATAGTAACAAAAAAAAATTTTTTTTGTGATCGATGACTAATTTTTTGTACAAGTTCTATTATTATTTATCTGCAGAATATGATAGTAATATGCATTTGTTTTTTTATAAGAGAATAATTGATATTTGTACAAAATTATCCTCATTTTTGTAGATACGTTATTGCGTTTTTTTTTAAAACCCCATCGATTTCGTTTTAAAAACTTTTAATTTCTCTTTGTGTGGCTCCTAATGATCATATTAAAAGTCATCCCATGTCTGTTGGTGGGTGGGGACGGTGTCCATACAAAATCCCCCATGGCCCTTTATGCATCATATTCCCTGCAACTTTAAAATGACAAGAAATTGCAAATGTGTGCGTGTTAACACTAGTAAATAGGCGAAGTAATGAACGCATTGAGTTTACGCACACCAACATCTACGTTGGTGTGCCCTGTAAACCGATCTGTTTTGTTTAGTGTACACCCACATTTCACAGATATGGCTAGGTCCCACGTAATATATTTTCATTACCCGGGCATAAACTCCAAAATCTGAGCTAAGGTTTTTTAAAGAAAAACCCAATAACACTGCTCAACCTGAGTATCGAACCAGGACCTGTACCTCAACCATGAGTTCTATCGATTGGCGTTCGATAGGTTTTTTACGCATCGAAACGCTGTAGTCTCATAACAGATTTTAGTTCCTTACGTAACCGCTAGAGGCGCTGCGAGGGGTTTCCGTACATATATTTTACGGCGTCGCTAGCGAGTCTAGTGAGAAAAACTCATGGTCGAGGCACTGGTCGAGTGTACTAGAACCGCTAGGAATAACGAGGCAATTACTCCACTTCAGTTCTTTTGTGGATTGATTTTGAAAATACTTTTTTCGTTTGAAGGCTCACCTAAGTATATGGCTATACACCTCCGAGGTAGGTACAAGGTAGAAACATTTTACCTAAAATTATTGTTGTGACTGCTCCGTTAGTCCAGTGACGGTGGTGAAGTAGTGCCTAAGCGCGACTGCAATGCTCGAGGTCCTGGGTTCAATACCCAAGCTAAGCGAGTTTTATTGACTTCCCATTCTAACCCTAAATTTAGGGACCAATTTATCCTTCGAATAACGGTTATGCCCAGTTGCGGTCAGTCAGGAGGTCCGATGGCAATCACTTCGTGTATAATACTTATATTCAGCCGCATCTGTTAGACCGGAAGCCGACCCCAACATAGTTTGGAAAAAGCTAGGCTTTAGAAATACAGGTGACCTTGTCGCAGCCTGAAATTGAATTCTAGCCCCATTACCTACTTAGTTAAAATTGTTTTAAGTGTTTACTAAGTAAAAATAAATTATGTTGATAGCATATTCCATAGAGGTACCATGAAATATGCTATCAACATAATTTATTTTTACTTAGTAAACACATAAAACAATTTTAACTAAGTAAGTAGGTAGTTACCTACTATTTATAGAGTGGGAGAAACTGATTTCACTAAGCCGACTACAATATGCTCGTAACAGACACATGGATTTCAATCACTGCATTGCAGTTCAAGTTTGTCGCGCTAATAAAACAAACATTTGACTTGTATTAATGTCTTTAAACGCGTGGGTTGTCTTTAACTTAAAATTGGAGTAGGTAGCCAAGTGTCACCGACTCAAACTAAACAATAACCACTGATAGAACTTTGGACATTAGGTACTTCCTAAGATTGGTGTTCTACGATTATGAGTCTTTCGCACTTTGTACACTATTTACACCCTTTGGGGAATACAGGCGTGATGATACATTTTGTTATGACGCAACGGCTGAGTGATTACTTTAAGATAAATGAGTTGTGTTGTGTGGGTACGATTCCCCACAACCCGATAAAATACTTGGGTCGATACAGTACTGTGGTACTCTTTAAGGTACCCACCATACTTTCCTGGCCAAACCCATAAGACCAATGGGTCAAACCCATATGTTTTTCATTTGTGGTATAGAAACAAAATACCTTCGCCTGAGAAACTGGAATAGGAACACGTAGAATGGACGCATGTATGTGGAAAAAAAAACAAAATATTATTCAAGTTTCCATATAAAAGTTACTCCTTTTTCACTTTGAACGCTAGTTACAGGAAAAAAATCACAGTTAAATGTTTTTTTATCTTCAAGATACATAGGTAGCAGTTTTTAGATATATTTTAAACTTTACTTTAACTTTTTTGTTTAATTAGTTAAACGCAACGGATGCCGCAATTTCCACAATTGCGGCCTCCACTGGGCGCAAATTCTATAAATAATACGATTTACCATTGACACGAAAATAAGAACAATATTAGTTAAACAAAATAAATAAGTTTCGAACTTTTGTGACTAAAATCCATGTGCAAAATATTTGAAATTTAAGCTCAATTTCTGCGTCACTTCTCCGGAAATCCTGTATAGCAGACATAGTGCAGTTAAAATGTAATGTAGGAATAGTGGCTTGCAGCAGGAATCTCGCTCCGCATATTGGTGGCATCTTTTTTTTGTGACTTGACGATAGAACCTATCGGCATTTATTACGTTATCTCAAACTAAATTCCGTATATTATAGATACGGATACTCCATGGTATGGGTATCATTTATTAGGAAATTGTGTAGTATATAGTATATTCCAGCCTTCGAAGTAAAGTAAGTAAAGTAGCCATGACGTAAATGCTTCGTTGTCATCCGACGGGTTAAGTAGAGTATTGTGTTTAGTTCGAGTCTAATGGTTAAGTGTAAAGAAACTACGAGTATCAATAAATTGTTTTTTTTTATATAAAAAGGACTGTTTTTTCCATTACCTAAAATATTATTTGGCTGGGGTCTGAGGAACCATTTAAATTGTCAAAGGTGTTGTTGACTGCTATAAGTTTAAGAAACCCTGACCTAGGTTGAGAGACTCGGTTATTATGATTTATAAGCGTTAAATAAGCCAGAGTAAAGACCTCTTTCCGGATTCCAAATGGATCTGTTTTATGGATTTTACGTGATATTAAAAACTTTCCTATTTTAAGTACCTATATGGACAGAACTATGTCATGGGCTGCACACCTGAAGGTGGTCATTCGAAAAATGTTTGCTTTCATTAAATATATAAATAAAAATAAGACTTCGAAATTTTCTACCGACAGCTACTAAAATTGCGCTTGCACAGTCCCTTCTCCTTCCAATATTAGACTATGCCGATGCCAGCTACCCCGAGGTCACTGAAGAGCAACTAGATAGACTTGAGCGACTTCAAAACTTTTGTATTAGATTTATTTTTGGCTTGCGCAAATATGATCATGTCTCTGCTTTCCGTACTAAGCTCAATTGGTTGCCTATTCGACTTCGCCAGAATTCTCGTATCCTTTTTTTGCTATATAATGTGCTTTTTAATCCAACTACCCCCTTTGTACCTCAAGGAACGTTTTGATTTCCTCTGTGACACGCATTCTTGGCCTCTAAGGTCGTCGGAAAACTTGGGAGCTTAAAATCCCAACGCATTCTACAAAATTCACTGATAAATCCTTCTTCGTACATGCGGCTCGATTGTGGAAGCGTTACCACTTACAGTAAGACGAGCACAATCAATACATCTTTTTAAAAAGCTTGTAAAAAATCACTACCTGGGACAATGAAGTGTTTTTAAAGTATTACTTTTAATATTGCATATTTATTTGTATAATTAAATTATATATTATATGTATGTTTGTTTCATGTATGTATTTGTTTATAGTTTATAGAATTTAACTGCAGTTTTTAAGTACCTTTTTAGTACACTATGCCCGTTATCTTTTTCCAAGATTCATAATATCACTTTGGTTGCCTGGAAGAAATCGATTTAAGCGATAAGGCCGCCCATTGTATGTACACAAGTAACATATTGTATTTTGTTTCTTTTTATATTTATTTTGGTTTTTTAAGTGTACAATAAAGTGTTTACTAAATAAATAAATACCTAGGTAGTACCTACTACCTACCTACATTGAAGACGTCTGTGGTCTAGTGGTTCGAGTACCGGACTGCTGATCACGAGGTCGTGGGTTCGATTCCCACAGGATACAAATATTTATGTGATGAATATAAGTATTTGTGTTTATCTGGGTGTTTCCTATGTATAATATGTATGTATTTACAAAAAAAAAAAGTATATAAGTATTATATCCATTGTCTAGTACCCATAGTACAAGCTCTGCTTAGTTTGGGACTAGATGGTGCTGTGTAAAATGTCCCAGGATATTTATTTATCAAATATTTTAGACAAAATGAGTAGGTACCTACACAAAACAAAAGAGATCGGTTTACAGGGCACACCAACGTAGATGTTGGTGTGCGTAAACTCAATGCGTTCATTACTTCGCCTATTTACTAGTGTTAGCACGCACACATTTGCAATTTCTTGTCATTTTAAAGTTGCAGGGAATATGATGCATAAATTTAGCTAATGAATCAGACTCCACTGTGGCGCATTAGTTGAGCGTGCGCTTCTTGTCGCCGGCACCGTAAGATCGAATCTTATTACTGTATAGTATTAGCAAGTCTTCTTTATATTTGGTTTGGATTATATTAATGGTCTACCCTCTAAAAATTTCAAATCATAATATGTTAGTAGTTTAATTTCATCGTCATAATGCTATTGACTATCGAGCTTCTGTTACGTTTTTAGACATTATACCCAGCGTATTTTGAGAAGTGCTATTATTTGTGAATCAATATGAATCACTTAACTACACTTTTAAGAGCTGAGATAATTATTTTGCATGAGCAAAACGTTTCAATTAGTGAAATTGCGAGGCGTTTAAAGATATCGATGAGTAACAAAATATTATTATTACGTTTAGAAGTTTATTATGTTTCAATAATATACATCTTGTTTATTGATGTTTTATGTAATAATATTTAATTATTGTTCACAGAGAAGAACTGTGCAATTGTGGGTCCATCGTTATGCAGATTCGGGAAGCATTGATCCTTGCCAACCGGGACCAAAGGCTGGATTTGCATATACAGATACCAATGCACGGCACCGTGATATAGTTGCTACGCATTTGGCTGAGCCCTTCCTCACTACTCGTTCCACGGCGACTAAACATGACGTGACGTTACAAACTGTGCGGAACCACTTGCGTGCAGCTGGTGTGAAATGTCGTAGGCCAGCCAAGAAAATATTACTGTCTGATATTCATATGCAAAACCGGGTTCGCTTCGCAAGAGAATATTTGGATTTTGATTGGTGCAATAATATAGTTATATTTAGCGATGAAAAATGTTTTAAGTCGGACAAGGACGGTCGTAAAATATTATGGCGAAAAGATGGTGAACGCTATAACAAAAAAAATATTATTCCATGCAGGTCTAGTGGCCGCATTACGTTGGGTTATTACCTCGTCATGGGAATCGTTTCGTGGCTCTGATTTGTGCTGGAATATGGTTGCTAGCATGAGGACACGTTTGCAACAAGTAATAGATAGTGATGGCGCACCAATCGGCTATTAAAAATATCAGGGGGTAATTTGTATTACATGATTGATGTTATTGTTAGTGCCAGTATCTTATTATCTAACTTACTAACATGTTTATTCATATCATTAATAAATAAATTACCCTCTTGAATATGAAAAACAAAGTGAATTCTTGTCCCACTTAGAATATTTGTCATGAACCCTACTTTATAATTTGTATTTATAATTTAAAAATAACCATGTCAATAAATATTGTTGTTATCATATTACACATTGTTTAATATTTTCTTCCATATATCATTTTTTCTGGAATAATATTCTTATTATCAGGTAAATAACAAAAATAAGAATTCAACAAAACGAAAAAAAATAATGATAATAATGCAAAAAGTTAGCGCCGGGCCGGCGTGATTTGATCATAAGACTAATGTCACACCAGCTGCTTGCATATACACCTCTGCCACGGTATCAGTTGATAATACCTTTGAATTTATGCTTCATATTCTTTGTTTCATATATAATGTGAAGCAACAAGAAATTGCAAGTGTGTGCGTGGATAACGGGTTATTGTAAAGCAAACACTAGTAAATAGGCGAAGTAATAACGCGTTGAGTTTACGCACACCAACATCTACGTTGGTGTGCCCTGTAAACCGATCTGTTTTGTTTTGTGTACCTACCTATTAGTGTTATCGCTAATAAATATTTTTGAAAATTGGCTCTTCAATAAAGTGCTATTTTAAGACGGTCGGGAAATTATCATTCTGCTAATGATAGTAAATAATATAAAATGATAGGTTTATGAGCTATCCGGTTTATTTATTTAAAACTTGTGTATCCTAGATGTTGAGTTGAAATTATTTTAGGCACTGTTTTAAATAGGCAGTCGTAAATAGCAGTTTTGGTTAACTTACCAAAACTGCTATTTACGACTGCCTATTTAAAACAGTGTAAATTATAAATGGCACGTTTAATAACTAGTTCAGCAGTTAAAACTAAGCAGTAAAGTAAACAAAAATGAGTAATAAAAAATAATGAAATGGTTCAATGAATATGTAATTGAGCAGGAAAATAATTAAATGGGCGGTAAAAATTATTGAACGAGCGTTTACGTGTGGGCAGTAATAAATCGGAATTTGTCGGTAAAAAATCTCATTCTAAGCAACTCCTACTGTTTTTTATCTTAACGCTTCTATCCCTAAACATAATTACCATAATATTTTCACTCAACTATAGGGCCGATTCGGTTCTGGCACTTCGCCGGCCGCTGCCGCGGCACGCCCGCTTCGCTCGCTCGGCTCATTCGTTGTGGTCGCTAGAGGTGGGTAACTCATCAAAAATACGCGAGCTGCAGATCAGCTCGTGACTCAGGCGAGTGAGCTGATTCAATGAATCAGCTCGCAGATCAGCTCAGTTTGTACCTGTACAGGTATATGATTCTACTACGAGCCGCGAGCTGAATTGAGCTGAGAGCCAAATTGAGCCGAATCGAGCCGACTGAGCTGCGGCAGTTGACAGTTCGTTTAACTCTGACTACTCGATGTATTCCGATACATCGGTTTAATCGATGTTTTGACAAATATTTATTTATCTTTTTGTATTTTTTTAAGCATTTTCCATGCTAAGATTACAAGTTATTTTTGATAAAGGAAAAAATAAAATATTTATTTGACAATATATCGATGTATTTAGTTATAGAAACATCGAATCTTTGATGTTTTATTTTTTATCGGATCTAT
Organism: Acronicta psi; assembly: GCA_946251955.1. Lineage (NCBI taxonomy): Eukaryota > Metazoa > Arthropoda > Insecta > Lepidoptera > Noctuidae > Acronicta > Acronicta psi. Next base: position 87,543 of record OX276477.1, on the reverse strand, counting down.
TAAAAAAAACTTGGTCTGATTAATAATTATAATGAAAATGAAATTAAAATTTAACACTACTGATGATATTTATGATACGATATATTTATTTATGATAATATATAGAGATTTTAATACTTTAATTTAATAGACAAAAAAAAACCAGAGCTTTTTGAGTAACAAATCAATAAAACGTTTCAGAACGAATGACTCGTTCAAAAACTTACTTTCTGGACTCATTGACTGTCACTGAACAAGCCTCAAGTAGATCAGAATCACAGATCAACTCAATTGAATCAATTGACTCATTTGACTCATTTGACTCATCTGTCTGTGGAGGGATTCAAGGATTCAAGGGAGCTGAATTGAGCCGCGCGAGCTAGTCATTTCGTTGCTGAGCTGTAGCTCAACGGCTCAGACCCGTGCGATCTGATTCATTGAGCTGACTCAGAGCTGAGTTACACACCATTAGTGGTCGCAGTTCTAACCTAACCTAAACCAAACCAATAATTATGAAATGAAATGAATGAAATGATTAGGACCGATTCGTTTCTGGAACTTGACTGAATGAATATAATACTGATTATTATGAATATTTCGTCGAACCGCTCATTCCATCGTTTTTACCGCTCATTCAGTTATTGGACTGCTCAATTATTTTTAAAATTGACATTGTATGATAAAATAACCGACGAATTGATTTTTTATTACTGTCGTATGTTTTTGAACTGATCATAATAATAACATCTCGAATATTTAAATAACAGCTCAAAAAATTCGTTCCCATTATTATAAAATAATGGGAACGAATTTTTGATGAAATGATAATTATAAAATTATCATTTTTGTCAATTGGAGTTAGGTAGGTTACCTACCTAGATAGTTTTATGATTTTGAGGGATAGAAGTACAATACTGTTCTGTTGATTCTTTGTGAGTGCCAGACAATGTCTAATGTAGTAAGATACTATATTTTTTTTAAATTCAATAGAGTCTATTTCTGTTTAATTGGGGTCTTTTTGAAGATTATTCCAAGATGTGATTTTTTTCCATGCTTCCATGCTATGTTTCCATGTTTCGCGTTTTTAATGAAAATTTATTGTTACTTATACATTGTTTTAATATTTTTGCGTAATTATATGTCATGTTGTTTCTTGTTGTCTTTGTAAAGGTTGTATATCATAAGGTCATAAAATGTGAATGATTCTCATTAACTATGAATTACTTCACTGATGATTCAGAAAAGTTAGAGCTGCGTGATTTGGATTCGAACTCAAACACTATGACTCGGCAGTCCCCTGGTCATATCCCTAGGCTATCGCTGCTATGACTTTATGGAATATACCCACCGAAAAATATAAAGTTGTTATTAATTAACACTTATTAAGAACTTTGCGTCTCTAATGATAAGTTTGTTTTTAAATGATAGCCAGCACTAGCTCTAGAACTATCTAGAACTATCAGTTCAGTACGCAGATTTATTTACAATCATTGTTTTATAGTGGTAAGTTTCAGAAAATACTCAGAACCTCCATAACTTGGTATCCACTCACTCTAGACTCCCGGTTGACGGGGTCAATTTGTTGCAAATCCGGAATCCCCTCTCCTATAACCCATATATAGAAATAAGTCGATTTTCCCTGTCACCTGTATGTAAAAGTCTTTTTGTCGTAGGTAATTTAATAAAATCTTTAGTCGCGTCTGGCAGTGATTTATAACCGCCGTTTTCGTCTGGGATTTTCATAGATGTATATTTAATATTATCTAATTAATATGCTATAAAGTTTCAGCGTCCCTAAAACATGTTTTTAGCGCATACAACTTCGGGACAGTCTGGCTGTAGTTAATAACCGTCCAAAGAGTCTGGGAATGTGATATTTGGCATCTGTGAATGTTAAACTAAAGAACTATAATAATTTCATGGTGCCTAAAACATATTTTTTCGACGATTTTTTTTACAGAAGTCGTATACTGCGCAGTAGCAAAATAACCGCTACCTTGTAGCCAGACTCTCGATTTCAGTATCAGTAACTTTGAAATTACACAGTTATAATGATTTCTAGCCGCCTAAAACACCTTCTCTGAATGAGTTATCTATAGCTCTCAGGCTAATAGCACAAACAAAACACGCTCAAATGTGTTCGTTGTTAAGGGCCTGTTTCCCCAACCTCCTAGTAAGTTCTCGTTAAATTACCTACTTAACAGAAAATTTCATACAAATTTTGGTACATTATTTAATTTATCCGGCGGGTATTAGCTATTTAGAGATGTTGAAACAGGCTGTAAAACTCGGTTAAAACAATGAAAAAACAAGTTAATCCGATTAAAACCCTTTTGCCTTAGCAATCACAGAATAAGTTGGTGTGAAATCAAAATTATTGTATTAACTTAACATTCACACCTAAAATCCAAATGGTAAACTGTAAGTAAGTATTAGGTACTGCACGTGAAAGTTCACATAATGTAAACAAATAACTGTCGCAAGTTTGAACACAGAGCACTGTTCGAAACCGAAGTACGGTACGCGGAGTAACACGTGCTCGTCGCGGAGTAGTAGGCGCCACGTGTGACGAGCGACGTGCGGCGCCGACAGCGGCCGCGGCACTACTGCCTTGGCATAGTGCCATGCCAATGTACATTATGTACAATGCCTGATGCCGACCCGACTTGCCGTGTGCCCTCTTTAGCTCCCATGTAAGGTCGATTACCATAAACAAATCAAAACTCCGAGTTCGCTACTGAGAATTTCGTAGTAAAACCCAAAACACGACTTCGGAATCGAACCCATGCAGGACCTCGAGCGTAGCAGTCGCGCTTATGACCACTAGTTTCTCCTTCAGCAGTTTCTCTCATCTAAATCTTGGTTAAAAATTAAGAAAACTATTTTTGACAAAAGTTATTAATGCAAATATAAAAGAAACTAATTCCACATTGTATAATACCAGGCCACTCAGAAAGTTTTGCGAGAAAAAGTTTTTATGTATAAGACACTGGCCACTTGTATTTATTTTCAAAACTTCGATTATTTAAAAGTAAAAATACCACTGTTCGATTTTCAAATTTCAAATTTCAATTCAAATTTTCTTGTCTCACAAAAAAATTGATCTGCATCGAGAACATTTTCGTGAAATGATTTATTATGATTTCAAATGTGGCTTAAAACCTGATGAGTCATTTGATCGACTTCGAATTGCTTTAATGGATGAAGGACCTTCAAAAGCAACCATCTATGACCAAAGGAGTGGCCGTCCTACGACGGCTGTCACCGAAGAAACTGTGTTGGCAGTAAAAAATTTAATTCAAGAAAACAGACGAATTACGTAAAGATTCAGCATACTCTGCTGATTGGTTCAGGAAGTGATCACAAGATTTTGCACGAGCACAGGATACCTCACCGTAACCGAACCTCACCGAAGCTCAGAAGCAGGCCCGTGTGGATTGGTGCCGTGATATGATAAAAAAATTTGATGCAGGCTCGTCACGGCGCGTTTACGACATTGTGACAGATGACGAATCCTGGATTTATCAATACGATCCAAAAACAAAGCGTCAGTCGACAGTTTAGCTGTTTCAAAATGAACCAACGCCTACGAAAGTGAAGCGATCGAGGAGCGCAGGAAAAATTTTGATCGCTAGTTTCTTCACTTTGATGGGGTACCTAATTTCAATTCCACTTCGAGACCAAAGCAGCATCAACGCTGAATAGCACAAAATGCCTGCCAGAAGTTTTTTCTGCAATGAGCAACATGCGACCGAACACCGGGCTCCGCGGGGTCCTTTTTTTGCGTCTGGAAATGCTTTATGCACCGTCACGCCGCCCTGGGGAAAGCGGCGCGGTGTGTGGGACTCCATCCTGAAAAGGACGTATACCCACTAAAACCAGACGGGTGCTCGCCTCATCACCATTCAGCCGGGGTGCGGGAACGTGTTGACGTGTGGCTGATCCTGGCTTGGCCACAATCAGGGATTTTAATTTTGATGACGTCAAAATTTAGTCGCTATTTAGTCGAAATTAGTCGCCGAATATCAGATTTAGTCGGTCACCGGTTCAAAAGTTATAAGGGTTTATAGGTGGCCGTGCCAGAGTCAGCCTCCCCAGCTCGGCCACGTTTATATCTCAAAAACTAAGGCACTTAGCGAAGATCTGTTTTCTTCCAGATTTAGTCGCTATTTGGTCGAAATTAGTCGTCAAATCTCAGATTTGGTCGGGTCTTAGTTTAGAAGATATTTTGAATTTCATTTTGAAGGTATAGTCCAAGAGCTAGATTGAATTAATATGTGGATTATATGAAGGTACTTCTACTAGAAAAGCCAGAGAGAGATAAATTCTCATTTAAATATTTGTTTTTATGTTATTACAAGTTATATGTGTAGGTATATTACAAGTTTACGAGTGGCTTAAATTCTTTGAAAATAATAAACATGATGTCAAGATTAGGGCATCGATAACCGGACCTTTTTTTGGAACCGGTTCTTTGGGTTCCGTTCCTAATTCAGAATTTAATTGGGTATCGATTGGTGAAGAATTACATATCATGCCAATGTCCATTGTAATTTTTATTAAGAGATATTATAATACATACTATTACATAATAGGTATGTAGGTAGATACCTGCATCTTTGATTAAGTAGGTACCAAGTTTTAAGAATTCTATGTCATGCCAATGTGCCTAATAGTATCTAGGTACCTGCATCTTTGATTAACTGTTACTGTAAGTAGGTACAGTAATTTTGAATTTAAGTTTTGAATATATCATTTTTATTTTTATAATTCGACAGCAGAAGTTTTCTTATTCTAACCTTACCTAATCAGAGCACATAATATGTATAGTAGGTACATACAACTGCCCGTTTATTTTTTTCTTACATGTTTCAGGTCCATCTAAAGGTTGTCTGTAAGAAATTGCTATTAGCAATAAGACCGTCAATTGTACTACTATTAGTTGATATATTTCCTATTATAATTTATGTTGGTGTACAATAAAGAATATTCTATCTATCTATCTATATACATATTTGATTAAATATTATAAGGTATGTTTTTTGTAACGTAGGTATTGTAGTAGTTTTTAAAGTTTAATTGTTTTAAAAGGTTGTGGATGTTTATATTTAAATTTAATTCATTTTCGCATGGAAGGACAACTGATATATCGTCCGCAAAAAGGATGCTTGTAGCATTAAGGGCCGATTTCACCGTTCGCATTATAAACTGAGTTCAATAAAACTAAGTTCTGCTTAATCGAGTTCATATGTTGGTTCTGATCTCGGTTCACGTCTCACAGATTTCACCGGGTAATTTTTGATCGCGTTTACGAAAACTAAGTTTACTTTGACATAGAATGTAAATGTTGTCAGTTCGTGACAATTATAGACAAATTACGATGCGCTTTGCAGTAAAAAATGGTAAGTTATAATTTTTAAGTGAGTTTTGAGGATAGTGAAGTTCGAGTAAAATTGAAGAGTAAAATAAAAAAATACAGCTTGTAGGCAATATTATGTTGAATAAATATAAATTTCTAAGATAGCTCATAGATGTCTTTGTAAACATTTTGTTGGACAGTATCTTCGTAAACGTATGTGTTTCGTTTCCGTTTTATGACACTGGTGGCGCTGTTTCTCTTCTCCATAAAAATAATGTCATTTCGCTTCTGCATAATTATTAATTATCGTGTTTTAAGAATTCTAACGAGTTTTATTGAAATATTGCCGAAACCCAATAATATAGACTCCTCATATAATTAGAATATCTCTAATAAATTATTTAAATTCTGAATTAGGTTATCTTTTATGGCTTTGACAGGTCTTGATCGCGATCAGATACGTTAAACGTCCAAAATCGGGCGTTCAGAATTTAAACTAGGTTCAGCCTTAACTGAGTTCAGTTTGTGTTGGTGAAATGCAAACTTGTGTTCTGAACTCAGTTAAACGCGAGAACCGAGATTAGCTTGAATTGATCGCGTTTAATTTAAATGGTGAAATCGGCTCTTATTGTTTTTGGGAGATCGTTTATATAAATTATGAATAATAGGCACCCTAGTACACTTCCCTGTGGGATTGAATTTTCTATTTTCGCTTCTTGGGATCGTACGTGAGTTATTTCGCCAGTTTTTGAGTTACGGTGTTCGATTTCCACGTACTGGCTACGATTTTTGAGGTAGGAAGCAAACCAATCGTGCGCTATACCCCGTATCCCTATACCATATAATTCATTTTTATAAGATACCCTATCGTATGCCTTGCTCATGTCGAGGAGGATACCTACTGCATATTTTCGTGTATTTATTATCTATACTAATATTATAAAGAGGAAAGATTTGTTTGTTTGTTTGTAATGAATAGGCTCCGAAACTACTGGACCGATTTCAAAAATTCTTTCACCTTTGGAAAGCTACATTATCCCCGAGTAACATAGGCTATATATCATCACGCTACGACTAATAGGAGCGGAGTAGTAATGAAAAATGTAGCAAAAACGGGGAAAAAATTATAAGACCACGCGGGCGAAGCCGCTGGCGGGAAGCTAGTATTTAATATTTCTTGAATATATTTATATATCGCATATGTAGTGGATCTATTTTTTCTGAAGCCATTTTGGCTTTCATCTAGTATGTTATTTTGTTCGCAAAAAGAGTATATTCGTTTTGACATTGCAGTTTCTATAATTTTAGAGAAGGTAGGCAGGAGAGCTATTGGGCGGTAGTTCGTGCAATCTGTTTGATTGCCCTTTTTAAATATTGGCTTTATTATAGATATTTTCAGAAGCTCGGGGACGATTCCCTCTGTAAAGGATTGATTTATTAGAAAAACCAATGGCATTGCTAACGACTCTGCACATTTTTTTACAAGTGTTGGTGGTATTTCGTCGTGACCAAAGCTATTTTTATTTTTTAGACTACGCGTATTATAGACATAATCTCTTTAGGATCAACTGGTCGGATGTATACTGAATTTTCAGTTTGCGTGGCAACTGGGCGTCCAGGCTGTGTGCCGGGTGCCCAGCCACCTTTACAAAGAAGTCGTTAAATATATTTGCTATCTGTAATGGATTATCTATTACACTATTTTGTATGTTTAAGTTAATATTTTCCCTTTTTTTGTTATTACTATTTGTTTGTTCGCTCCTTTATAATTTGCCACATAGTTTTCGTGATATTGTCACTCTTTTTAATTTTTTTGTATATATAGCTGCTTTTTAAAAGTTAAGACCGTACGTTTTAGAAGTTTTTCATATTTTTTATAGTAATTTTGTAAAATGGGGTCATTATTTTTAGAAATAAATATTTTCAGCAGTCGCTTGTGTTTGTATGAGGTTTTTAGTCCGACAGTCAGTCTAGTTTTTTTTAATTTATGTCTTATTTTTATATGATTTAAGGGTATGCAGGTGTTAAGTAGATTATGTATTTTATTATGGAAAGTTTTATAGTTCTCGTTTACATTTGTGTCATTTGAAAATACTGTTTCCCAATTTATCTTGCTTAATTCTAATTTAAATGTTGAATATTTTTTTCATTATACAATCGTTTATTTATGTACCATACGTTTCTATCGCTGTGTATATTTGGCATAGAGAGTAATATTCCCTTATGATCAGAGATTCCGTAGGTATTCGTTAACGGAAATATCAATGGCTCTATGAAATTTGTAAATATTAAATCAATACAAGTAGCACTAGTATTCGTGATCCTAGTCGCTTCGTTAATTTGCTGGTGGAAATTAAAGCTTTTCATTTGGTTTATCAATGTTAATGTGTTATTCGATTTATCTAACATATTTACATTAAAGACAAAAAGTAATTGACATAATTATGTTTGAAGTTTCAACTAAATGAGTTAAATGAAGTAAATATGTAGCAATTATTGACGCAATACATTTCGGGAAACTGCACGCTTGACTTTAAACTAGGAGGTGACCAGCCAACCAAACGTGAGGATTGCTGGTCAAAAAAAATATTTTATTTCTAAATATAATATATCCTATGTAGCAATTATTTATTATATATAGCAAATATAAGCAGCAATTTTCGAATCAACTCTCATGGACAAACGCCACAGACAGACGCACACGCATTATCCTCTGTTATATTCTGGCATTTTTTCCAATTTCATCTTCTTTTCTTCTAATACACTTTGTACTTACTTCTACTGAACACCACCATGTATCCCTATCAATCGTTCCTTTTGACTCTCCAAAACAATCTTTTGCTGCATTCCTTATACATCCTGCCATCTCATTCCAACATTCATTCACGCTTCGACCTGTCATTTCTCGCATTTCTATCATTTTATTTACCACTCGCTCCGTAAATTTTTTCGCAGTCTTCCTTCTCTAGCATATGCCATTTTATTTTAGGGGGAGGGCGCTCTTTGCTTTTATTGAGCTTTATGATAATTTTAACTGCCATAATTAGGAGTCGGTGTTGTGAGACCAAGGCTTCCCCTGTACATAGAGTACAGTATGTGTTCATAAAATCGATTAACTTAAAATAATGGAAAATTCAAACAGAATGTTGATTTTTAATTGTTTTATTATTATCCTAGTCACATTACTTTACTTCCTTAACTTGGAGACCTGAAACAAACAAAATTAAATTTATACTTTACTATAAACACATAGTTGAGAGGCATGGTGGACCAATACAATTTAACAGGTACAATACAGATTAAGGGCCTGCTTCACTACCTTTAGCAAGTTCCCAGTAAATTACTTGATGGATAATTAAATTCATACTATGCCATTTTTGAATGTGGCAGTTAAAAGAAAAACTATAACACTCAAATAAAAAAAATACACATCAATTTATTACAATAGTACTTCAAAAGAAGTAGCAATTTTAGTTTTTAGACCAATCAATTGACCAATACTGCTATTGGAAAATGACATGCCTAGAACTACTATGTATGGAAATATCTTGTATGCTTTGTGCATTTAAGTATTTTATTCTTGATTGCAAATTATTAACAAACTTGCATGACAAAAAAATACTTAGTGGCCGGTTCGAGGAATGTCTCTATTCTCAATTTTAACATTGTGACATGTAATTTATTGTAACATGATTATGAAACATACAAATTCATTAACCGTCAGGGTTAATGAATTTGTTTTTTTTTAATTTTGCATACTGCTGATCAGATAAATAGACGAGACTAAAATACTTAGGCTAACCAGCATACAGCAGCTGTCCAAAAGTAGTGAAACATATCCTTGACCTTCCCATCATAACTGTTATTTTATTACATATATATGAAACTAGGAAAAAAAATGTGACTTTGTCCTTCAATATCTCTAAAATTACTTTGTTCCCAGGTCCTGGTAAATATATCATACATATATAATTATATACATAAGTAGGTAGATGTGATATACTAAGTGTTTGTATTTGTCTGGGTGTTTCTTATGTATTATAAGTATGTATTTACAACAACAAAAAAGTATATACGTATTATATCCAGTGTCTAGTACCCATAGTACAAGTAAGCTCTACTTAGTGTGGGACTAGATGGTGCTGTGTGACCAAATGTCCCAGTATATTTACTATTTATTTATAATTTCAAAAAGCTTGAACAAATGTCTTTTATCAAGCATGGTAGGATACTTCTCTTTGTCAAAATAGATATGATTAAGTAAGTACTTATGACAATGCTGACAATACACAGTTTGATGTTGGTTTGTTTGGGCTTTTGCAAAGCAATCGAGAAGATTCGCGAGGCCGAGCGCCAGTAACCCATGAAGGGATCCACCAAAAATGGGGAACTGGGCGAAATAATCCCAACAAGAGGACTGATCGCCCACCTGGTGCCTGCAGGCAACCCCAAAGATAAATAGAAATAGATCTTAACCTAATTCAACTCCAAATTTATAATTAAGAATTAAAAAAATTAGCACTATCACAACCAGGGCCAATGTGCAGCAGCTGAACATAAAAGTAGAAAGACATCACTGTGTACCTGGAGGTAAGCTCTGCTTGAGCTTCTCAGCCTTCTCCTTGTCTGTGATGACCAGTGTGTACAGGAAACGTGAGCAGCGTACCTTAAACTTCACATTCTCAGGGTTCTTCTTTATCTTGACAGCTGCAATCACAACACATCACTTTGTTACCCATATACTGAGTCACTCATCAGCATTCAACATTTAAGACGACCGTAAATTAACATAACACTAAGCTGTTTATGAACCCAATACATACATTTAGCGTCTTTCCTGCGGGCCTTCAGTAGAAAGTCTTTGATGTCTTTGATTTCGCGCGGCTGGAACAACACAGAAGGTAAACATTATTGTCTACATCCTTGGATGAGAAGTCCACCGTACCACATATTCAAAATGTAAGCAAACCAAATGTAAATACATTACATTTCATTTGTGCTAAATCCTAAAACTTGTAACAATCTAAAAATTAAGTTCATATTTAGCTATAACTTACCATGATGTAGGTTGACGACAATATTCCGGTGCGAACTGGAATAAAATCAATCGAATTATTTAACAAAATATTAAGCCGATGGAAGAGTCCACTCTTGCTATTTTACAGTTATTTTAATTAAATACGACAAGTATATATATAGACTGTGATTTTATCGGATTTTAACACATTTTAAATTTCTTAAAGCACCTCACCTGTCAATGTCAAACTCGCAAAAGAAAGAAATATATAAATAAATTTCAACTGACAGTGACAGGAGTGACAGCCGCGTGAGCACAGAAATAGTTCACATAGACATATAAAAAAATAAGCTCTTTGATAGTTCACAATAGTTACTACAGTTACTATGGCGGCTCCACACGGTTGCCGAACCCATAGATATATAATATTATATATCTATGGCTGAACCTCGACAAAATTTATCACACGTTTGAATTCAAATGTGAGTATAGACCGTTTGCCTTGGCTTGTGTGGACTTGCAAGCGTTTGCGTCCGATCGGATCGACTGTCAGTTTTTACTCCAAATCAGAGAAGTTTGCGGCAAGCGCTTGAGATCCATCTACATTTTTCTGCGTTTGTATAGGCATAGTGTTGTTACATTATGGTATAGGTTTGTAGTTTGTGGCAAGTGGCAAGTGTGTGGAGCCATCATTAGAATGAGCCCGTAGACCGTAGACAGAGCTAAAGAAGGTCATCGAAATTGGCCCAAATGATGTACCGAAGGTACACTTATTGGAAAAAATACCCTGTATTACGCTGGTTAAACCTCTAATCATACTTTTTTTTATGTTGACTGGGGGATGAGAAAACTAACTTTTAAATTGAGAAAAACCACGCCAATTCACGCTACGCCAATTCTTCGATTTTTACGGCCGGGTTAAAGCTAGCTCGTGCCAACTTCAAGCCGGACAATAACTTTGGCGCGAACTGTACGATATTTAAGTGTGGGGAATAGCACTAATTCAACAATATTTTTTCTCATTTGTCCCACTAAATGACTAAAATATGGGGGGACAAGTGGCATCCCACTGGTCAAGTGAGAATACACAAAACTGCCAAGTATCTAGTATGTAATCAGAAATCTTGGAAGGCCAGAAAAATCCTTAAATAAAACACAGATTAAAAAAAAAAATACTATTCATATTACAATTATTACTAAAAAATATGTACAGGTAACTTTCGTGTACAGTAAAATATCTATCAATAATTTTATAATCTTGGCTCTACATATTGAAACACTCATTTTTCAATATATTTATGTAAATATGAAAATATATATTTGATATTTTCTTACGACAAATAGTTAAAACCGAACCACTTTATAGTTTTCGCCTTGTTTTACCTCCTGTTGATAAGCAGTGCTCATGGTAGTGTTAACTGCTTATTGTTGAATGTTTGTGCGGATTCCAATTTTGTCTATTTAACATGCGCAATCACTTTTTACTGGATTTATGGAAAATCTGCAAATAATAACTTAATCTCATAAATTCAATCCAAAGTAGGTATCTATGCAACTAGTTTAACGTTTCAAAAGTACCTATTTATATGGTCTAATTGAAATAAAATATTTTGAATTTGAATTTGAATTTATCTACCTAACTATGAGATTTTGTCAGCGCATGAACTTGCGAAATCTGAATTTGCGACTATGGTCTAAATTGCTTACGTAAATTGGTTTACCTTCACTAAATGCACCTCAGACTCTGAGTGGCCTTTATGATAATCGACAAATAATATTATATTATACCGACATGTTGTTCACCGACCACCAAAGTCGATAATCGACACCATCAATATAAACAAATCAAGACCATCACTAAAAGTGAGGTTATAAATGCCCTCATATTTCCGTATTTGTTATTTCTTTAATATTACTGTTTCATGATCTTTAATGCATTTTAGTGATCTAATAAACAAATTTAGCATTATATTTTCTCCAAATCTAACACATTTACGTAACAATTATTAAGAAATGATGATAGTAAACAAATAGTAAACATACCGATTAAATTAGTAATCCTGTGGATTTTCCATCTTTTGAGAATTACAACCTGGTACTGCATAAGTTACCATCGTAATCACATGAATATTACACGGATACACACTTAACTACACGTAAATAATCCCAAAATTTCGCAGGTTTACATTTGCTGGAACCTATTCACCGGCTCACCGCAATTGTATACATGTAATGTCACGTTTACAGCGTCATTCTCTTTTTCTTTCTAACACACCAAAGTGCCATTAACTTCAGTAGCTCTCTTTTACTCATATGCCAATCTATGGAGTATATAGTAAAGTGACGTTGTGTGTCGGGTCATTTTATTCCCTACAACATGGTTGAGTCAAACGGCGCCGATACACACGTCATACTCGTGAACGGGTGCTGTCTGTCGGGGCTGGTCAGCTCTCACTGCCTATGGCCATCTTTTTAATCTTAATACCCTTTTAATCATACACATCAAACTGCACTATCCTCAAAACTATTTTATTTTTATTTAACACAGCAAAATTGTTACGTTTTCTTTTTTAAACACGAGTTTAAATGTAAATGTGAGTACCATGTCTAGCTAGTTTAAACTCGTGCCATATTTCAACGTTTTCTGACTGTTTTGGGTATTTCTTATGACCTACGCAAATGTCTTGCTGATCTGGTATCGTCGTGCGATGGGTCGTTGAGCGCCCTAATAATGGTTAGAGCTACACGCTGACTGTTGCATGCGTGCCGTCAGTTAGGACTGGTCAACTCAAAACTGTTTCAGATTTTGCCCAACATTGTTTAACTCGCATATCCGATATATAGGTATCCGTATATAGGTATATAGGTATCCGATATATACGATTGTCTGGACTTTTAAAGAGACCATGATTCTCTGAGTTTGTTGCGACGTTTCTTCTCAGAGGTTGTCAGTTAGGAAATGCCGGCGACATCTAGTATTTAAATATATATGCATATATATATTTATATATTATATGCTTTAAATACATATAATGACTTGTAAAACTGTCCTTAATGAAATGATATTTATTTCAATGTTCAAGCCTTATTGGAAAATTTGTCTTCGTACTGGCAACATTTGGTTCTACGATAGCAGCGCTGCGTACAGGACTTCAGTGGTGGCGCCATAGATTTATACATGGAAGTAGTAAGTATACTTAGTATACAATAGGAATGTGCACTTATGAAGGAAAACGGTCTAAGCGAGATAGTTAGGGTGGAGCCACTCATCTCGCTCTATTAGAGTGACCATGATTTTTGTCGTTAAGAGAGACCATGTCAGTTTTATGTTATAAGACAGGATTTGTGAAATTAGTTTATTTTTCTTTCTACTAAAGAAAAATATTTGCAGTAAACATAGGCACTGTTGTTGTAATTGCATCTTGCCGTCTGTCGCATAAAAATTGGTAAAAGCGTTGAACTGTTGATCATGAGATAAATATATTTATGTGATAAGCACAAGTGTTTGTGTTTTTCTGGGAGTATCTTATAATAATAATATAAGCCTTTATTCAGACAACTATTACATTAATTTAACATTGACGACTCTGGTGAGTCGATGACACCGACAACTTGGTCTGTTTGCCCAGCTTTGGCAAAGGCCTCCTCCAATTCTTTCCACTATCTCTGGTTTACCACTTTTCTAGTCCATGTTTTCCCGGCTATTGCCTTTATTTCGTCTTCCCACCTTCGAAACTGTCTACCTCGTTTCCTCTTTCTATTTCTAGGATACCAAAATACAATATTTTTGTTCCATTTTTCAGTGCCTCTTAATATGTGACCTGTCTTTTCTGTGTTTTCTTATTCTAGTTGTGACGTTTTCTATTTTTGTCCGTTTCCTAATGGTTTTATTGTTGATTTTGTCCAATTTCTTTATATTCAACATGCTTCTCTCCATTGCTGTCTGGCATGTTTCTACTTTCTTGATTGCGCTTTAGTAAGTGCCCAAGTTTGGGAGTTTCTTATGTATGTACCAAAAATATGCATTATACCATGTCTAATGCGCTAAAGAGAGCGCCACCGAAGTGTAGTGCGCGATGGCGGCCAGACGTCCACTGTCGTCTCAAAAATTCAACTGGCCGTTCGTAATCATCAATAAATAATTATAGTCGACATAACTAATATTTTTTATTGTCGTCAAAACATACATGTCCTTTTAAAGTCTGACATAATTTGAAAACATTGTCACCCGGAAAGCCCCTCAACCCACCATTTGTGACGTAAATTTAAATTATATTATTGGTAGACTCGGTCCCGCGTACCGGGATTTTCAGCCTTAGATTTTGCAATAATTAACTTTAAACATATACCTACTACTAACATTTTCAGCAAATGAATAATCATGATTATTTAAAGTATAAGTAGGTTGTTAGTTTGCTTATTAAAATACATTGATAATAAAACAAAGGCATCTTATTAATAACAAAGCTCGTTTATTAGTGTTTATATGATTTCACTTAAATAATAAAAAAACAAAATAATACAAAACAACAGTTAAACAGTACAATAGTTGGAATTTTTCGAAACGTCCGGTCTCATAGACATTTATGTTACCATTGGGGGGTTAAGTTTGTAACCTGTGAGTGGATTTGTTAGAGCCGGTATATGATTAATTTCCACATCCTTTTACGCAACACCTTTTCACTATTTTATACATTTTTCACAAATAAAATCACAACAATAAATCACGGAACGAAATGACGCGATGTCATTGCCATTGTTTTGAAGTTGTCATATCAAAATTTCAAAACTAACCATAAACCTATAAAGTTCTATTATATTTTAAGAATTTACTCAAAAAAAATACTTTCGACTTTTCGTATCTTTATTTCATAAAAAGATATTTTACGCAGTAGTTTATCTAGCAATGTATAACTCTATAATATTTTTTGGATCAGATACCCTAGCCTCGTGGCAAATCTACTAGACGATTTGAAAATTCTTGTATGGCAATTTATTAAAACGAGACACAATCCCCTACTTTAACCTCTCTATCTGACCGTAACGTATTTCGGTTTAAATATAAAGTTTAACAGATTGCAATAAGGTCGGTTTTACGTTGAGTTGTTGAGCCGAGTACGCATTCCGGATGTAAACGAAGTTTGACATATTAGTTCCATGGATTTATAATACGCCATAGATTTATAATGGATTATAAATCTATGGGTGGCGCGCACTCTACTTGGTTCTTGGTTCTTGGCAGACAGTCTATGGTCTATGGTGCAGACCATAGTGCAGACCAAAGAGCTAGTAAATACCATAGATATATTATATATCTATGGTAAATACCATAAACATATATCTAGCTCTTTGGTAAATACATATATTTTTACATGGGTGAGACCATAGATTTAGAATTAAATATCTATGGGTGATGAAGATTGAAGACTAGGCAGCATGGTCTCAGACCTTAGCCTGTTCGGCCAGGAACTAAATTAAAAAAAAAAAAACTATGGGTGAGATGAGACAGACAAACAGCCAGCAAACGATCAACAAGACAACGAGTGACAACGACCGACATTCGACAGGCTCTTTCGTTCGATTGTTTACGATTTACGAGTTTACGACCGTCGCGGTCGACGGTCAGCTTCGAACGACATGTGCGGAAAGCTGGGGTTGACGAGTGGCGGATGTCTCCGGGGGAACCAGTCGCGGAGCAGGAGCGATCAGTAGCCGGGGACATGTCGGACCGCGGTGGGGTGCGCTCCAGCGCACGGCTTAGCGGAGAGGGCGCAGCGTCGGCGGCAGCCCGTACCGGTCCGCAAGTGGTGCAAAACCGGGGTCGGCCCGTGTCCACGACAGCGGCGGCTGCACAGCGCCGCGCCCGTGCCGCCGAGCGCGCGGCTGAGGTGGAGGACAGCCCGCGGGTGCTGCGTGACAAATGCCGCCGATTAGCTCGCGCCCTCAGGAATGCCAAGCATCTAGTGGTGAGTTGACCAGTATGACAGACCATTCTCATGGTTGACTTTTTATGTCTGCTTACCCCTCTCAGTTTTGCCATTTTAAACATGAATCAATAGTATTACTATACATAAACATAACATATACTATGGTGAATAAATGATTTATCAATCAGTTTAACATGTGGTACAATTATTGTTGCTGTAATCTTGGTGTTTGTAATTTTATGTAAGCAATAACTAGTAGGTACTGTGTGAAGTATAATATACAACTAAAGGAAGAGTGGAGCCTTCAACTACATGCACTTTTCTCCTCATTAAACTGACCCAATAAGTTGGATTAATATTTGACATTTATTGTTTTACCCTTTTGAAACTAGTTAATGTGGATTATTCTGCGTGTATCTCAGAAAACTGTCACCATGACTTTATTCACTGAAAAACCCACCTTCGCCTTCTTTGGCGCCGACTCATCCCGAAAATCCCACTATTTTGACTGCTGTTTGGTCTCCGGTGTATTGTGGTGGATCCAATGTTACAAAATAGTGCTAAAACTTGTCCACATTGCAGTTAAATAACGCCAAACACTCCTGCGAAGTTGTCACACAATTGCATTTGTGGGCAAATGCAGCACCCATCTTGCAGAAAGCTTTTTCATACCTCATCTCATGCCTATGGTTTCCACAATCTATCGCACTTTCAATCTCCAATCGGCCAACACCATATCATGCCTTTTTTCAATTATTTCGGGGGTTGAGGCCTCAACTGGGCATCCGGAACGTATGGCATCTTCTGTGCTTGTACGGCTACAATAGAATTCAGTAAACCACCTTTTTACCATTACAATTTTCGCAGGCGGCCCGTTTCACGACAGGCCGAAGTGAATAGTAAACATTAAATCGCGAGGGTAACATCTTGCTAAAAATCAATACTACTACAAACTACAACTAACACAGATTAATTTGAACTTACAAACATACCTATCACCTGTAGGAACATAATATGTATTTGCAAAATGTTTTTTATGACAACCCTAAGCTATTTTTAGTATCTAGACGATTGTCGGCATTTAGCATCTGCACAAAGAAGAGGGCTACACTATTGTTTGAGTAATGGTTTTTTTTTCCCAAAAAATAATGCAAAATGAGCACACGAAATTAGGTAATTTCGTGTTTTTCAATTGTCTCCTCAAATCCCGCCGTAGTCTGCTATTAAATGGCTGTTAAACACAAACCACAGAGTAGAACACAAACTAAATAATGCAGCTTGTTTAAATTTTAACAGGAGTCTACTGAAATATGCCTGTTAACAGGAGCAGTGTTGTACTCTCAGATAAGAGGCGGGAAATCCAAAAAGTCACAGACTTATTGACCCAACTCGTATATTGTAATATCTATTGTTTAATTATATTTATTCTTACTTAAAACAGTTTAAAATGGGAAAGAACAAAAGCATTGTACCTAACCTCCAGCATCTGTAAACACAGACATCAAAACTAATCAGTGATCTGATTTGAGTGATGTCTCATTAACCTATCATTAAATGAAATTGCAGTGAGGTTGCACGTTTACACAGCAGAAACATTCACAAGAGCATGATATTCTATTTTTTTTTTTATACATGGGTTGGTTGGTTTATGTAATTATTTGCCCATGACTTTGTTCCCATGAAAGTTGAATTTTCCCCCCGTTTTGCAACATTTTTAATTGATATTCCGCTCCTATTGGTCGTAGCGTGATAGCCTATAGCCTTCCTCATTATACAGGCTATCTAACACTAAAAGAATTTTTCAAATAGGACCAGTAGCTTCTGAGATTGGCGCGTTCAACCAAACAAACAAACTCCAGCTTTGTACAGGCGCCCATTTACAGTGGTCCAATTTTTTTTGCGTCCAGGACATCCCTATGGTTAATCTAGACGCAACATATGTTCCGCGAAAATCAGTAGTTTAGGAGACATGAATTTAAAAATTTATTTTCTTAAAAGCTCTACTTTTGTCATTTAAACCTCTCTAGATTGAAAGTGATTGCACTACATCGAATCTTTGGTGTGTAAGTATCATAGACATGTAGCCAGCAAGCAATGAGCTATTTTAGAGATTATTCTTAAATCATATTATGATTTAAGGCTCCAACTCAGAGACGTCACTTATCCTTAATGAATCGTTAACAAACAGTGGCTACTATATCTTGACCTATTTTTCCATATTTGAGTTTGTTGTCAGTGTACTAAGATATACTGGGTGTCATTAGCTAATGCTTCATTAGGTTAAGTGACGTCTCTGAGTGCGGCCCTTAAGACTTTTTAGTGAACTATTTGTAATTCTCGAATAATAAATGCATAATTTTCAAAAAATTCTGGGGAAAAAGAAATGTTCTACACGAAATTTGCTTATGGTTGTAAAAACTATCTTAAACTGTGAGGATGTCCGGTAAGTGTTGATGGTAATCACATGTGGAGCATTTAATTTGTCATTTTTTGGCTGTAAATTGAAGTTTTGGTGTTATTTTCTGTGCCCTATAAGTGTATGTGATTGTTTGTTCGTTGATTGTTGTGTTTGTTACTTTCGAATAGGTAAGTAAGCGTATTTATTTTTCCCGTGGCATGCGGTTCGGCCGTGGCCATGGAAGTCAATTTTGAGCTCCATGGCCGCCCGCCGGATCCGGGCATTTCCGAACTCAACCCTAATATTTCCCAAATAAGTAATTCCCCGGATACTTTTTCTTATTCCCCGAATCTTACCGCCCCACTATCCAATTTCGAAGAGCTTGAAAACCGTTTTCGGAAACGTAATGTAGATAACGACGGCCCTCCCCCTCCCAAAAAACCAAACAATTCTGATGATTCCAATCGCCCTCAATTGTCCACAATTCTCCCCAATAGTCGCTCCAGATATTCTACAAGAGACTCTGCCCCTTTTTTGGTACATGTTTCTGTTAAGACTGATGACCCTTCTTCTGGTACATCTATCCATCCCGTTAAATTTGGACAGTTGTTGATGAAGCTGAACATTAAAAACATTTTATCAGATGGTGTTAAGAAAGTAGGACGCAATAGAATATCCGTCGAATTTAAGTCCCCCGAAGACGCCAATGCCTTTCTGAATAATTCGGACCTCACCACCAAAGGTTACATTGCTGTTATCCCCACATATAACATCACAAGAATGGGTGTAGCTAAAGGCGTTCCAATCGAGTGGACAGAAGATGAGATTTTAGAAAACATTAAATCTCCAATTGGCTGCGGTCCAATTCTTAAGATTCGTAGATTGAACCATAAAGTTGTTACTGATGGCGCTGCAGAATGGAAACCCACTTCCTCTATAGTGATAACTTTTGATGGTCAGACCCTCCCGAATCGCATATATTGTTGCTACAACTCCCTCCCTGTTGACCTTTACCATTTCCCAACAATACAATGTTACGGTTGCTGTCGATACGGCCACACCAAAGCCAAGTGTCGATCCAAACCCCGGTGTTTCCGCTGTGGTGGGGACCACTTCGGTGATGGTTGTACCGTTGAGGATCCTTTATGTTTTTACTGCACAGGGCCCCATTGTGCCAATAGCAAAGACTGTCCTGAGTTAATGAGGCAAAAAAACATTAAATTGTGTATGGCTGAACAATGTTTATCATATGAAGAAGCCTCAAAAAAATTTCCTCCAAGTTACAAATCCTATTCTGCCGTCTCTGCGTCAATCCCTCCTCCTCCCCCTTCCCTTGCTCATATTTCATCTCAGGTTCATCATAATGTAAAATCTCGCCAGCAAACCCCTACTTCAACCTCCTACCGCAAAACAATTCTCCTCAAACCCAAACCCCGACAACATCTTGTGCCCGGTTATGACCGTAGTGCCCATGAGAGTATCCTCAATAACTATTCCTATAATCCCACCAGCAACGGCTGTGCTCTCAACACTCCTAATCATTCTTCTCCTTCTGATAGTGATTCCTCTAAAGAACTTATTTCCATTCTCACTTCCCTTACATCTTTTCTTTTAAAATACAATATACCGGACCACGTTGCCAAAGACATAGTAAACCTCATCCAACACCGCAATAATGGACCTCCGTTGCCTACAATGGAATGCCAGGAGTGCCCTCCCCAAAAAACATGAATTCTCTCACCTCATTAATTCTTATAAACCTGCTATTTTTGCTATATCTGAGACATGGCTTGTGCCTCGTCTCAATTTTAATTTTCCAGGTTATAGTACATTTCGCGATGACCGTCCAGATGGTTATGGCGGCGCTGCTATCCTGGTAAATAATGTATTTCCTTCTTCCCCTCTTCCTATCCCTAGACATGGAAATTATATTGATGCTGTTGGTGTCAACATCCTCGGCATTAATTTCATTTCAATTAACATTCCCACACCTATTTCCACTTGTTTACAATTTATTCATAATATTTGTTCCCTCTTTAAACCCCTTATTTTATTAGGAGATTTTAATTGTCACCACTCTTTGTTGGGATCTCTAAATTGTGATAGTGCCGGTATTGACTTAGTTGATCTTATGGATGAACTTAGTCTGTGCGTCCTTAATGATGGTTCTCCTACCCGTGTTCCCAGACCCAGCCAAGATAAAAGCTGTGTTGATCTTACCATATGTTCTGCCAGTTTAACTGCCCATTTGGAATGGAACCGACTCAACTTATCTTATGGCAGCGACCATTACCCCATATGTACCACATTTATTAATAGATCTCTACCTCAGATAGAAAAAAGGCCTCTTTTGAAATATAGAGTTTCAGAGGCTAATTGGGCCCTGTACAAACAAACTCTTGAGGATGAAATTCCCTCCCTTCCCCAAATTTCCTTTCAGAATATTGACTCCTGTTTGCGACAATTTTCTGGTGCTATTTCATCGGCAGCTGACGATTCCATCCCTCTAAAGAATTCTGCTTCAGGGAAGATTGCTTCTCCTCCCTGGTGGGACCGGGAATGCACGGCTATTATTAAATCCCGAAATGAAGCAGAACTAAAGTATATAAGTGACATGTCCTTCGGCAACTTAATTGATTACAATCGGATTGTTGCTAGATCCAAGCGTCTTTTCAGAAAGAAAAAACATGAAGGTTGGAAGAAATTCTGCTCCTCACTCTCTCCTTCATCCCCATCTTCCCTTATCTGGCTCAACTTTAAGAAATTTAACCGTGGCTGCTTGCCTCGAAACTCTTCTTCTATCCCTCGACATTTAGCTATTCTCTTTTTTAACAAACTTGCTCCTCCCTTTGTCCCTTCAGAAGAGGACTTACCTTTTTCCACAGATATTGTCTCTAGTAATAATCTTGATAATCCGTTTTCTCTATGCGAATTAGAAGCAGTGCTCAAATACGTTCAGGATTCCACTCCTGGGATTGACGGATTCCCTTATTCTTTATATAAAATGTCTGGATCCCTTAGCCACAAATACCTTCTATCCTTGATCAATACTTGTTTTAACCTTGGCTATATACCTGATCTGTGGAAGACTCAAATTATTATTCCCATTTTAAAACCAGGAAAGTCTCCCAACTCTCCAGACAATTACCGCCCAATTGCTCTCTCCCCCGTTATAGGCAAAATTTTAGAACACCTAATCAAGAGCAGGTTGCAGTGGTTTGTAGAAAGTCAAGGACTTTTGGCCGGATCGCAATATGGATTTCGAAAAGGGGCCAGTACCATGGACAGTATTGGCATCTTCGTGACGGATACTCGTATTGCCCTTTCTAAAAATGAGTCTGTACTAGCGGTTTTCCTAGACATTTCGGCAGCTTATGACAATGTTCTTCTTGCCGTGCTCAGAAGTAAATTACGCCAGCTGAGCATACCGACAAAGATAATACATTGCATTTGCAATCTTCTTGCGGGTCGTAAAGTTAAACTTCACATTCCAGGAGAACATTTTGAGCCCAGAACTGTCTGGCGTGGACTTCCACAGGGTTCAGTGCTGAGCCCCCTACTTTATAGTATCTATACCTGCGATTTGCATAAGTGTCTCAACATTGACTGCCAAATTTTACAATATGCTGACGACTTGTGTCTATACCTTCCAAATTTGTCTATTAGAGCAGCTCAGGAGTCCTTACAGATATCTCTCAATTCACTTAACAACTGGCTTATTTCCCATGGTCTTAGTCTATCTCCTTCTAAAAGCTCTGCCGTAGTTTTTTCTCGTAAAAGAATAATCCCGGATATCCTCCTTGAAATTGAAGGATCTCCCATCAAGGTTGAAGATAGCGTGAAGTTTCTCGGTGTTATCCTGGACTCAAAATTGTCCGGCTCCCATCATGTTAACTACATATGTAATAAATTAGAGAAAAAATTAAATATTTTACGCGCCCTTGCCGGTGTTTGGTGGGGAGCTCACCCATTCACTCTTAAACTCTTCTACAATGCTACTATCAGAAGTCTGTTGGATTACGGTACCTACTTACTTGAACCATGTAATAAAACCGCAATGGCTAAATTAGATGTAATTCAATCAAAGGCTCTCCGCATTGTATTAGGCTGCATGAGATCTACTCCAATTAATGGATTACAAGTGGAGAGTGGTGACCCCCCTCTCCGACTCCGCAGACAATTTCTTGCTGATAAATTCATATTTAAGTCATATTTTTTAGACAAGCACAATATTTTACCCAAACTCTCCCATTTAAATTCTTTATATGGTCAGAGCGATTACTGGAGACACAAAGACCCCCCTTTATTTTTAAACTCCTTTAGGAAAATTTCCCTAATCAAGGAAAATGTTTCTATTCACCAGGTCAGTAAATTTCCCTTATATGATTCTCCGTATGAAATTTTAAGTTATCGCCCAAATTATATACCATACATTGGCGTGCATAAGGGATCTACCCAAGCCAATATACAGTTCTCCTCCATCATTGAAGAGAAATGGCATGATTATCACCACTTTTATACTGATGCCTCCAAATTGACCCCTGATGGTAAAACCGGTATTTCTATTTATTATGCCAATTCCAAAATCTTCCTTCAATTTCTGTGCCCTCCAGAGTCGTCCGTCTTCTCCGGAGAGTGCATTGGTATTCTTGAGGCCTGTTTATTTATCCTTTCCCATAATTCCATTTACAAAGCGGCCATTTTCTCAGACTCCAAAAGCGCCCTTGAGGCTATTACCAAAAACCCTTTCAAAGATAATCTCCGTAGTCCTATCATAATTGAAATTAAAAAATGCCTCTATTCTTGCTCTAAGAAGGGAATTGAGATTGCTCTGATTTGGATTCCGGGTCATACAGGTATTCACGGTAATGAACTTGCAGATACATCAGCCAAAGCAGCTGTTTCTAGTAGCTTGGCTGACCTTAAACATTATTCTATCCAAATATACGACCTTCTCCACTCCTGTAAAGTTGACTTACATAGATCCTGGGAGTCTGCTTGGGCTGAATCGAGTAAGGTAAAGGGCGCCCTTTACGCCTCGATCCAGCCCTCCATTCCGCCTAAACCTTGGTTTTATAAATTTAAATTGACCCCCAAAACAGTAACTTCTGTGATTTGCAGAATCCGCCTGGGACATTGTTGCACCCCAGTGTTCTTACACAAAATCAGGGTCCGAGACTCGTCACTATGTGAATGTGGCCTAGACGACGGTACCCTAGAACACATTTTTCTTGACTGTCAATTAAATCAAACCTTTCCATTAGATCTTCTTGCTTCAAAATTAAACATTCAATTTCCAGTCAATGTTCGTCACCTCCTTTCTTTCTTTCCAAATCCCCTTATTATAAACGCTTTTATTAAATTTATAACCACTAACATGATAAAACTATGATATCTATTTATAATATTATTAAGTAGGCATTAATGTGTATATATTTTAAATATGTATTATTAACTAACTCATATTTGTGTTCGTCTTTTGTTTCAGGGTCGAAAGTAACATCATAATATGAACATTATTATTCTAAAGTCAACTATATAACTACTATACCCATGAGTAATCATTACACGACACTGGCAGAAATTGCTGAAAGTATCGGCAGATTGCCATAGCCCCAAAAAAAAAAAAAAAAACTGTGAGGATAGCATAAATAAAAAAAAATGGGGTTACTCAAGCAAGTTCTTCAGAAATTAACATTGTGTTGTATTGTACAATAGCTTGTTATTCGAGAATTACAAATACTATTTGTGTATTACAGGGTGACCCATTGTAATATTACTAGCTTTCCGCCAGCAGGTTCGCCCGCGTGGTCTGGCTATTTCTTATAAGTTTCATCCTCTTTCTCAACCCGTTACAGCCCTTTTTTCGCATAAAAAAGTAGCCTATGTCCTTTCTCAGGTTCTAGACTATCTGTGTACCAAACATTTAAATCGGGTCAGTAGTTTTGGCGTGAAAGCGCGACGGACAGATTTACTTTCGCATTTATAATATTATTATTAAGTATTAGTATAGATTATAGGCGTTACTGTCAATGTTTTACATTTCTTATGCTAGATGGCGCCAGTTTGCGCATATATAGAGGGGAATCGGGCGGCCTATGCAAGCTGCAGCTGCGCATGGGTTTCTAGTATAATATAATAATTAGAACTATTATTATAACGAATAGGTGTACACGGGAGCAGGCATCAGCACGGCTGCGGATATCCCTGACTACCGCGGGCCGCACGGCGTGTGGACGCGGCTGCAGCGCGGCGAGACGGTCGGGTGAGTGTGCGCGTGTGCGCGTGTGCGCGTGTGCGCGGGTGCGCGGGTGTGTGCGCACGGAGCCCAGTCCTATACAACTGATTGTGTGTGCGCAGGCGCGTGGAGGTGTCGCGCGCGCAGCCCACGTTCACTCACATGGCGCTGACGGCGCTGTGGGCGCGCGGCGCGCTCAAGTTCGTGGTGTCGCAGAACTGCGACGGGCTGCACCTGCGCGCCGGCCTGCCGCGCCGCGCGCTGGCCGAGCTGCACGGCGACATGTTCGCTGAGCTGTGCGCGCCCTGCCGCCGCGTGTACCTGCGCGCCTTCGACACCACCGAGCGCACGGCGCGCCATGCGCACGGAACGCGCCGCCTGTGCCACGCCTGCGGCCAGGAGCTGCGCGACTCCATCGTGCACTTCGGCGAGCGCGGCCGCGCCGCCTGGCCGCTCAACTGGGCCGGCGCGCTGCGTCACGCGGCGCGCGCCGACGTCGTGCTGTGCCTGGGCTCCAGCCTCAAAGTTCTGCGCCGCTACCCGCGGCTGTGGCGCATGCAGAGCGCGCCCCGCGCCCGCCCCGCCCTCTACATCGTCAATCTGCAGTGGACACCCAAAGACTCGGTGGCCGCGCTCAAGATCAACGCGCGCTGCGACGCGGTGATGCAGCAGGTGGCGCGGCGGCTGCGCCTGCGCGTGCCGCGCTACAGCGCCGCGCGGGACCCGCTGCTGGCGCACGCCGAGCCGCTGGCCGCGCCCGAGGCGCACACGTCGCGCCGCCCCGCGCTGCCGCCGCCGCCGCGCACGCCGCCCGCGCACGACCACTGGGAGCCCTCGTCGCCCTCCGCCTCCGACTCGGACGAAGAGCTGCCGCTGCGCCACCTGGCGGAGCGCTTGCGCGACCCCGCGCCGCACCTGCCCGACCCTGCGTCGCACCTGCCCGACTCTGTACCGCACCTGCGCGACCTCGCGTCGGTCCGTCCGCGTTCTCCAAGCCCGCGTCGAACCCACCTTAACGTGAACGGGCCCGACAGAAACTCGCCCGATCAACTGTTTGCGCCGAGCTCACCTGGTCGATTATATCTGTCGAGCTCGCCGGATCGATCACATGCACCGAGCTCACCTGATGGAGTGTATACGCCTAGTTCGCCTAGCAGACTGCACGCCTTTCAGGTAAGAAGATCGCTTGCGTAACGCCTATTTTTCAATGGATCGGTGGAGCGTATGACAGTGGCTCGTCTTGTTTCAGGTGAGCATGCACTCGGGTGAAGCCACGATCCTGCTCCGCGCGGAGCACGCGCCACCGCCGCGCGCGCACTCCCCGGCGCGCTGCCGCACGGCAGACCTTCGGAAGTTCCGAATGACCAAACGACCGTTCGCAGTAAACGGGCATGCGCCTCCCGGCGTCGCAGCCGATACGCGACCGCCGTGCGTCGCAGCCACCGAAGCCTCGTCCAACGGTGACGTGTTAGGCTCGAAGCTTAGAAGATTGCTCGAATACGAACCTCGAATCGATCCAGCGGACAATTCGAAGTCGGTCCCGTCGGACTTTCGACCCAAGTCGGACGTCGACGAGAAGAGCCCGAAAATGGAACCGAAATCGGAGGCGAAGGACGAGCCCAAGGAGGAGGCGAGCGCGTCGGACGAGAGCGGCGCGGGCGCGCTCGCGGCGGGCTCGCTGGCCGCCGCCATCATCCGGCGCGCCGTGCTGCTGTGCCGCGCCTCGCTGTACCCCGGGCTGCACACCATCATCGCGCCCAGCGCGCCGGCGCCGCGCCGCGCGTCGCCGCCGCCGCGCGCCGCCGAGTGCGCGTGGTGCGCGCGGCACTACGCGGCGCGGCGCTGCCTGTGGTACGGCGCGCCGCGCGAGCCGCCGCCCGCCGCGCGCGCGTGGCGCCGCGTGCGCGGGCGCCGCTACCTGTGCGCGTGCTGCGAGCCGCGCGCCGCCCCGCCCGCCGCCCCGCCCGCGCCGCCCGCCGCCGCGCCGCCCGCGCCCGACGACGGCGGCTGGTACGGCAAGGGCTACCGCAAGGGGCGGCGGCGGCGGCGGTAGCGCGAGGCGGGGGCGTCGCCGCCTGCCCCGCGCCCCCGCGCCCCCTCGCAACAAATTAATGAACAAATTGTGTAAAAGTTTTAATTTATTTTTAAAAAATTGTTAATTTATGTGTATTTTCCATTGAAGATCAAAATTGTTGACGCCTCGAACTCGAATCAGTGACAGTGATAGGAATACTTATAATTTAATGGTTGTGATGTAAAGTAATGTAACGTGTGCAGTTGGGAAGCGTGAAACGTACATAATAACATACGTATTTCTTGTTCGCCAATGAAATGTTTGCTAGTTTATCACTTCCTGTCATTTACTTTATTTATAAGTGGAGTGTACCCGAACGATTGATTCGCCCTGTCGAGGTTGGCCCATCGAATTTGACGGCACGTCCGATGATGTCACGTCCGTGACGATGGCGCCACTAATCACTGGCACTAAGTATTCCGCTATAAACCGTCACAAAAAATTCATTAAGCTTATTAAGAATTACAATTTAATGATAAATACATGAGATATTTTAAACCGTAGTATGTCCACTATATGACGGGGTTGTAGTGCCCCGAAGGGCGCCACATCGCGGTATTGTTGTACTCGCATAGTTCCAAGTGGCGCCACTGTGCACCGCGGTGACGCAGGCGCGCACCTGCACTGCACCGTGCCGCAGCAGCGCCAGCGCGGCCACTGCTGACATTGTCATTTGTCAGTTGCATTTGTTCCACAGATTTGTTTACAATGTAGAACTAAGATTTTATATTAATTATTATATTATGTGTTCTAATTTAAATGATAAGTATGAATTGTATGATGTCGGATTATGTGTGAATGCCAATCGTTATGTGAAATTATAGTAATAAGTGAATAAATTTGAACAATTTAAAATGCATATATCATTTTCAAAAAATCTCGGGGGGAGTTCGAGCGTAATGCCGACAACCAGCCTTAAATTCAGACTCCGAGGCTCCGAGCTGCTACTGGGAATTAATTTCGCAGGAAAACCCAACAACACTGCTCGACCCGGGAACAAAACAAGGCATTTCATCAATTTATATGTAAGTCATGAGTAGGCCTATTAAATTAGTAATATTTATAGTATACAAAGCTCTATCATACCGAAAAGAGGGTCACTACTGGACGGAGGCCGCCCCGTAGACTTCCACAGGTAGTTTTTACTTTTTACAACCATAATTAAACATTTTTATTAATCAATTTTTTTTGAAAATTATTCATTGTCATTCGAGAATTACAAATAGTTCACAAAAAAAGTCTTAAATCATAGTACGATTTAGGAGTAATCTCCAAAATTGCTTACATGTCTATGGTACGTAGTTACGTACACACCAAATTTGATTCGATTTAGTGCAATCACTTTTAATCTATAGTCTGCGCGGAACTAGTTGGCCGCGCCTTAGGTATGTGAGGGGCGGGGCGGGGGCGCTTGTATTCATTAACAGTAACACGCAGCCTCACCCCCGCCCCTACCTAAGGCGCGGCCAACTATTTCCGCGCGGACTGTAGAGAGGTTTACATAGTTATAATATAGATTTTGAGAACATAAAAATTCATAACTCCTATACTATTGGTTTTCGCAGAATATAATATATGTTGCGTTTAGATTAATAACTGGGATGTTCTAGAACCAAAAACAATTCTTGGACCGCTGTAAATGGGCCAATATAATCTTATTTGTTCTCTTTTTGTTTGTTTCTCTGTCTTGGCCAAATAAAAGTTTTTCTTTCTTCCTTTCAAACAAACGTGCTCTACAAGACAACAGCGACAAATAGAAAAATATTTTTTATTACCTACACAGCGTATAGACATACATCGATCGATGATCTCATGTCAGCGCGAGCCGAGCTCGGAAGCGCCGGCGCGGCGGCGGCGGCGCGGGCGGCGCCGCAGCGCACTGCACACCCACTGCGGTTGGATATTTGGACAAACTAAAACAATGTCTAATAATAGAAGTGCGGCCCGAGTGTGTGCCTATTGGTGTGGCATCAGTCGAGTCCAGTGTGTAGCTGTGGTTGGCTGCTCGTGTGATCGTGTGCGCCGGACGCCGTTATCTTCGAAGTTGCGAAGCTTCCGTGCGTGGAGATATTCCGCGCCCGCGCTGTGCATCTGTTCTGTGTCTGTACTGTCTGTATGCTGCCTGTCTCAACTGTTATTGCTCTCAGATGTTATATCTAGCTAACTCATTAGTTACCGATAAACAGTGGTGGCTTTGACTGGAAAACATTCCGTTCGTACATTTGTCGGGTAAGTAAGTTTACCATTAAAATAATAATTAATTGTAGCAACATAACAACATTTAAACCTTATGTACACAAAACAAAACAGATCGGTTTACAGGGCACACCAACGTAGATGTTGGTGTGCGTAAACTCAACGCGTTATTACTTCGCCTATTTACTAGTGTTAGCTTTACAATAACCCGTTGTCCACGCACACACTTGCAATTTCTTGTTGCTTCACATTATATTATTGTACTAGCTTTCCGCCAGCAGCTTCGCCCGCTATCCCACGGGAACCATACATTTTACCGGGATAAAAAGTAGCCTATGTGTTATTCCAGACTATAATCTATCTCTGTGCCAAATTTTATCCAGATCCGTTCAGTAGTTTTTGCGTGAAAGAGTAAGTTAAGTGATTCATATTGATTCACAAATAATAGCACTTCTCAAAATACGCAGGGTATAATGTCTAAAAACGTAACAGAAGCTCGATAGTCAATAGCATTATGACGATGAAATTAAACTACTAACATATTATGATTGAAAAGCGCGGGAAAATTAGAACAGGGCGGTCATATTTTTTCCTACGGAAATTTTAATTTTAATTTTTAATTGAAAATTTCGTCAGTTGAGTTGTGTAGAGTATAAATATTTTAGTAGTTAGTCTTGAATAATTGCATTTGTGTATATTTTGCTGTTTACGTGGTAAGTTTTGTAAATATTTTATACATGGGAGCTTCATGAGCGAGTCCCCCGACAAAACACTGGGGTCGGGGGGGACCCCAGTGTTTTGTCGGGGGACTTGGGCTCTAGCCTGGGTCCCCCCGTGGGCTTGAATGTAGTTATAGCATCTAATGACAACGAAATGGATACTGATGCGTCGTTAAGTAGTGTAGATGGCTCTAGCACTCGTAAAAGATTAAGAACAAACAAAGTTTGCAAGCATTGCAATAAGAAGAGAAAGAGGAACTCTCATCTTGGTAAACTAAACGGCAATAGTGAAAATGACTGTAAATGTGATAGATTAGATGAAAAACTCGCTGAACAACCTTTTAAAGAGCCTACCATGGTTCCACATACCGATAGTTCATCAAAAGATAATCACTCTGTTCCACAAGTCATACAATTAGGTGAGGTAGGTCGTAAAGCATATCTTTCTACTGATGCGTCTCCATATTATGTCGTTCATGTGCAAAGGATTGAGGTTTCACCTAGTGATGGCTCATACCTGCACCCAATTACTTTCGGGAACTTTTTGAAAAAAATTTTTTTTATGAATATTATTACTGGCAGTGTCAAACGAATTGGGCGTACCTAATAGATGCACTGTATCTTTTTCAGCATTTCAGGATGCTAATGATTTTATTTGTCATCATAAATTAGAGGAAAATAAACTTCGGGCATTCATTCCTACATATAATATAACTCGTTTAGGAATAGTACGTGGTGTACCACCTGAATGGTCACTAGAGGAAATTAAAAGTAATGTTACTGTTCCAATTGGATGTGGACAAATTATTAAAATAAGACGATTGAATTATAAGGTTCATATTGATGGTGCCGTGGTATGGAAACCATCGCAATCAGTGGTTTTTACGTTTGATGGGCAAGTACTTCCTAAGAGAATATTTATTTGTTATAATGCCTTATCTGTGGAACTTTATACCTATCCGACAATTCAATGTTTTAATTGTTGCCGGTATGGACACACCAAACTTCTTTGTCGCTCTCGTCCTAGATGCTTTAAATGCTCTAATGAACACAATGGTGAAAACTGCAATGTTGAAGAAAGCAGTGCAGTATGTATAATGTGCAGAGGGTATCATTTTGCTACCAATAAAAATTGCCCTGAATTCAATCGCCAGAAAGAAATAAAACTAACTATGTCCCAGAGTAGTATCTCATATATGGAGGCTTGCAAACTTCATCCACCAATTTCAAAACCATATGCTGATGTTGTAAGAAATCATAATCCTGTTGACACCACCACATATACTAGCCCTCTTAAAAATTCTCAAAATATCTCATATAAAAAAACTATTTTTCTAAAGCAACGTTCACCACCAAAAGTAACTCAAGGATATGACAAATTTGCTCACAATAACATGATTAGAGACTATGATATGCCTTCAACATCAGCAAATGGTTGTGGCTTTAAACATAATGTAAATGAAACCATAGAAAATGATAAAATAACTGAAACAATTATTTCATTACTTAACACTTTGTTATCAAATTCCACATTGAAACCGTCCAACGTTGCTGTCATAATTGAAATGTTTAATAATTTAATAACAAATAATAATGGATCTAAGGGTTCTACAATGGAACTGCCAGAGTACACTATCTAAAAAGTCTGAGTTAATTCACATTGTAAATAAATATAATCCTACAATTATAGTCTTAAAGGTTAAAGACTGGAATTCTTTTTAGAATTCCAGGCTTCACCTGTCTGAGAGAGGACAGACCAGATGGTTATGGTGGAGTAGCCATCCTTGTACATAATACAATTTCCTTTACACAACTAATTTTACCTCCACATAATGTAAATAATGTAAATATGATAGGTATAAAATTATATAATAACATTTCAATTATTTCAGTTTACATTCCACATGCATCATCTTTAATTTTACAAAATGAAGTTGACCAACTTATTTCTTCTTTATCTAGTCCGTTTCTTTTACTTGGTGATTTCAATTGTCATCATCGCTCATGGGGAAGTGAAGCTACAAACAGTAATGGTGAAGGTTTGCTTCAAATCATAGAGTCCCATAATATGTGTGTCTTAAATACAGGGGCACCTACTCGTCTTACTAAACCTAATGAAAAAGTAAGTGCTGTGGACCTTTCTATTACTAATCCTGGACTAGCTGCAGGAATAACTTGGACTACATTAGCCTTGACCTATGGTAGTGACCATTTTCCATTATTTTTATCTACCCCAATAAAAAGTCTAATGAATCTGTTCATAAACCGCGTCTCAAATATAGATTATCACAAGCAGATTGGGATAAGTTTAAAAATTTAGTTGATTTGAAAATTTCTAATTTACCGGAAATTATTCAAAATGCAAATTGCTCTGAAGCTTTGTCGAATTGTTTACTAGAAGCTGCTGATCAAACCTTTCCTATCAAAGGAAGTTTTAATGGCAAAATTCCTTCTCTCCCTTGGTGGGACCGAGAATGCACGGAAGCTATTAAAAAACGTAAGGAAGCTGAGAAAAAGTACAAACTATGTATGTCTTCTGAAAACTACGATCAACTTCGTATAACTGTAAATAGCACTAGAAAACTTCTAAAACAAAAGAAACGAAATGGATGGATTTCTTTTTGTACATCGCTTGCGCCCAAAACAAATCCTTCTGAGGTTTGGCGTAATATTAAACGTTTTCGTTCAGCGTTTACCGTCTCATCTCATTCCTCATTCCCTCCTTCTATGGCTAACGCCTTTTTAGACAATCTAGCCCCTCCATCTGTAACAGAACCACCGTATAAAATATTTATAAATCAACAGATGTTAGATGAATATCTTAATTCCCCATTTACGCTTAGGGAATTAAAAGGAGTACTAGATAAGGTTAAAGATAGCTCGCCTGGAGATGATGGAATCCCCTATTCATTTTTTGTAAATTCTAGTGATAAGACTTTGACTTATTACTTGAATTTGGTTAACAAAATCGTACAATCTGGCGATGTTCCTATATCATGGCGGTCACAGGTGATTATTCCCATATTAAAATCAGGTAAACCTTCTTCTGATCCCATATCATTTCGTCCAATAGCCTTAAGCTCTATTTTAGCTAAGTTGGCTGAACATTTGGTTAAAAATCGGTTGGAGTGGCATATTGAAGGATACAATAAATTATCCCACAGTCAGTATGGATTTAGAAGAGGAAAGGGCACAATAGACAGTATTGGCATTCTAGTGACAGATATCCGTTTAGCTTACTCTAGAAACGATTTTGTTGTAGCTTCTTTTCTGGACATTCATGGTGCATATGATAACGTAATTATATCAAAACTTTTAGATAAGCTCATAAAGCTTAATGTTCCTGAAAACCTTGTGAAATTTATATCTGCCATGCTAACAGAGAGGTATATACACTTAGACACGAAGGATGGTATCAGATCAACTAGAGTTGTGAGAAAAGGATTACCACAAGGATCTGTATTAAGTCCTCTTCTTTATAACATATATGCTTATGATTTAGAACACTCTCTAAATAACATAAGTATTCTTCAATATGCAGATGATTTACTGTTATACTCCACTCATCATTCCATTACGACTGCTTGTAATATTTTAAATCACTCTTTAACTTTACTGAAATGCTGGCTGGATGATAACGGTTTAGAACTATCGGTAGAAAAAAGTGCGGTAGTGGTTTTCACGAGAAAACGTGTGTTGCCATCTTTTCATATAATTTATGATAACACACCTATTCCTATCAAACCTTATACAAAATTTCTTGGTGTTATATTAGACTCTAAACTTACCGGTAATGAGCACTGCGATTTTGTCGTGTCCAAGTGTGAAAAAGTACTAAATATTATGAGATGTCTGTGTGGTGTTTGGTGGGGCGCCCATCCCACTTCACTTAAATTAATCTATAATGCCCTTATAAGAAGCTTACTTGATTATGGATAATTTTTATTACAAGGCGGTAACATAACTGCATTCAAAAAAATTGATGCTGTTCAATATAAGGCATTAAGGCTTATCCTAGGTGCCATGAAATCATCACCTGTGAATGCTATGCAAGTTGAGTGCTTAGAACCTCCTCTTAGCTTAAGGAGACAGTTTCTAAGTGATAATTTTTTATTCAAAGCTTATCAGTTTTCCAATCATCCCATCTTTTATAAACTGAAACTACTTGATGAAAATATGCAATCTAATAACAAATATTGGTATCACAAACCTCCCTATCCACTCATCATTAGTTACAGAAAAATTATAGCCCTTAATGTTCCCATATACAGGTCGCTTAATTTACCTATTTTTAATTTTACTTATGAAACTCTTTGCTTAAATCCGAATGTTTGTGATAATATAGGTATTGATAAGAATGTTATAGAAGCAAATACATTGTTTAATTATAGCAGAGACAGTAACTGGCTAGGCTTTCACTATATTTTTACTGACTCATCAAAATGTGATACTGGTAATGTAGGCGTAGGTGTTTTTCACTGCCAATATAATATAGTTGAGAAAATCAAACTTCCTCCTGAAGCATCGGTATTCACAGGAGAATGTTTTGGCATATTTAAAGCTTTAGAATATATACTTAGGTATAATGAAACTTCAGAAAACTGTGATCTTTACCGACTCAAAAAGTTCCCTACAAGCTATCCAAAAATACCCTTTGAATATGAAACCATGCTATCCCATTATTTGTTACATACGGAAAAAGCTTTTAGAATGTCAATCTCGTAACTATGTGGTAACTTTAGCATGGGTTCCTAGTCATCAAGGGATAAAAGGAAATGAAAAAGCTGATCTATTAGCTAAAGAAGCAGTAACATGTGGAGACATGTACCCGTACATTAATTATTGTCATGATTTAATCTCACTACCTAGATCTTTCCTTATTGATTCTTGGAAAAACCTTTTAGCCGAAAGTAGTCTATTGAAAGGTAAACATTATTTTAAAGTGCAACCCAACATCCCAAATAAACCTTGGTTCACTAAAATAGACTGTAGTAGAACCTCTTCTAGCATAATAACGCGCATGCGATTAGGCCATGTGTGCACACCTGCCCACCTATTCAGACTGCATATTGTAGATTCCAATATGTGTGAATGTGGAACAGATGTGGGAGATTTGGATCACCTTTTCTTTTCCTGTCCATTGTATGATCGTTCCTGTTTCTATGATAACCTTATAACCTTGAAAGTTCCATTTCCTACCCGTTTTACCCTGCTTACTATGAAATCCATGTAAGTTTTATAATGTCTTATCAGCTTTTATTTCTGACAATAATTAAAAAATATAAAGTTAACTTGTATGTATCTTTTATATTATATTATTATGTAAGTATATATTAAATGTGTAATCCTCTTTAATCCTACCCAACTCCTCTGATTCATTTTCCAAATTCCGAAAATAACATGTTTATATGATAAAATAAATGTTTCCCTAACTTTTAACTTGACACTGGCAAAAAGTACAATCTATTGCCAAGAGAGAAAAAAAAAATATTATGATTTGTCATTTTTAGAGGGTAGATCATTAATACATACAAACCTTGTCCTGACAATATCGAACACAGCAAAAAAAGGAATTATCCCATTTGTTGCAGTTGTTCGGATGTGATCTGCGTACAAACGTTTTCGCGATTCATTTTTATATTTATAGAGATCGACTAGGCGACGCGCCCCGGTTTCGCACGGGTGCAATGTAGAGATACTAATATTATTTCTCTGATATCTTCTAAAATAATTTTATGATATGCTGTAAGGGGCAATGTTGATTTACATAAATGCACAACAATGATATATTAAATAACCCATAATATGGTTCTTGTAATTTTTAACCGACTTCAAAAAAGGAGGAGGTTCTTAATTCGACTGTATGTTTTTTTGTATGTATGTAGGTACGCGATTGATCAGTGACTGTATTACTGAAGTTCGAAGTTCAAAATATCGATGTAGGGCATTCATAAAGTTTTTAAGTACGAATTACGTGAGTTAGAAAGTATATAGGTACTTTATGCCGAATTACTTTATTGCAAATGTTCACAATCTCGATGTACGGAACTTCGAAAGCTTGCTATTCCGAATTAGTTTTCTGGTTTATAGTTATCTGTAAATAATCCTAAGTTTTGTGAGCTTTAAAATGTCATTCGTGGGACGAGCGATGTTAAAGAGTTATAGATAGGTAAACTTGGAAAACTATAAATGCCATTAGCCATATAACCATATTATTATAATAAACAAACGCTGAACGTATTACCAGGCGGGGCTACTAGTGTTACTACCTCTACGTACGCGACTACGCGTGTGTGCAGTGTGCAGAAGTTGCGCGTCGTGTGATGGGTATGCGGCGCACGATACACGCGGTGCGGCGGCGCTGGCGCTGGCTGGCGGTAGCCGCGCTGTGCGCGTGCGCACTGGCCGTGCGCGTGCCCGCTCACCTCTCGTCTGCGGAGCACTTCCCCGCGCACGCGCCGGCCCGCCTCGCACATGCACTCGCTGACTTCTCCATCCAACCCCAAGTGTGAGTAGGTACTTATTATTTTCCTGCACGATGGCAAAGGAGTAAAGAAACGGAACATGGAAAAAGCTTTGGTCTGTGCAATATTTTGTCCGGTTGTGTGGGACATCATTCAAACAACAAGTTCAAGTAACGACTGCTTTAATCACTCTCTATGACAGGAACACATAAACACATTTCCAAGTAGGTACCTACATTATACATAATATCACATCTCCCTTCTTCAAAATATAATGATCTCCAATAAGTACATTAATTAATAAATTAAAATATTTTTACACAAATGATCACATCTTTGCTTTACATAAATTAATAACTATCTATCTATCTTAAATACATTAGTTCAAACTTGAATGATCTCAAGTAAGTACATTAATAAATCAATAAAATATTTTACCACAAATGATCACATCTTTCCTTCAAAAGAATTACTAACTATCATCTATCCATCTTAAATACATTAGTTCAAAATTATTATTACTTATTCTTATATTCGTTTTATCAATACATTTCATTTCATTCAATTCAATACATAAATATAATCCAACACAAATAATGACACTTCAATTCATGACTATAGAATTTAATTTAATAACATGCAACCATTACTTTATGTTGATTATTTCATCGGTGTGTGATCTTTACGTCACGGATGTGTATCTATTTGGAGGTCTCACCATCCTGCCAGAACGAGTTACATAAAATAAAAATTAGATGATTCGGTAATAGGGATCTTGAAAAAATATCGATATATCGATATATCGATATTATTTTTTCAATATATCGATATTTTGGAGCGATATTTAATATTTCGATATATCGATGTATCGATATAAAATTCCAAGTATCGAAAAGGTATCAAAATCGATATTTTTTTCAGAACAATAAACCGACCAACTTAAAACTAAATTTGTAATCTTTTAAAAATTAAAGTTAAAAGATTACAAATGACCTTTTTTTTTTGGCTGTTTTATAATTTAGTTTTAAGTTGGCCGATATATCGATATATCGATATTTTTTGAAAATATAAATATCGATATTGATATTTTTTTTTTTAAATATCGATACGATATATATCGATATTTTTTGAATTTCCGACATCCCTATTCGGTAAAATTTTCACAGGGTATTTGACCTGACGAGTAATCATCTTTATCACAATCGAAATTATAATCTCTGATAGGGAATTGTCTTTGTGAGGGGTCTGTTATAATTTGCCTTCTGTTTCTTACTACTATTTTACCGCTTTGTGCACGAATAGCATAAGACCTGTCTCTCAACATGCGCTCCACCACACCGGGAACCCAATTTTTTTTTATGGAGTCATAGTATATGACATTATCGTTATTTTGTAAAGGAATTAAGTTCTTACTATTCCTGTCATAGAATGTTTTTTGTTTCCATTGCCTACGGATGAGGTGTTTCTTTACATTGTTGTGTGCTTTTGGGAATAACTTAATTGGGAGTAGGAACAATACTTCTGCTTTGTAGAAGTTCAGCAGGTTCAGCTGGTGAAACTAAATTATTTCCCAGCCGAGTGTTTAAGTATTCTAATAACGCAAGACGATAATCAGAGTTACCCTCTAATGGTTTTTTCATAATATTTTTAACTGTTTGGATGGTGCGCTCCACTTGTCCATTTGATTGTGGATAGTACCTATGGAGATGACGTCACATGAGTGGAATTCCATTCTAACGCAAATTGCCTGAACTCATAAGATGAAAATTGGGGAGCACAATCCGACATTACAATAATAGTGTTCAACCTTGAACATGGTCACTAGCAACAGCAGTGCAGCATCAGCGACATACTTTCGTTCCGTACACCGACACACCGTCAGCGCTAAGAAGTGACCTACTAGATATTCGCTTCATCGACTCAATACACATACAACACACATGTAAATAGGCATCAATGTGTATTGACCACATAATCTGTATAAAATAAGAATAATAATTGTAATAAAATAGTCATCAAGTTGTAGCCGAGTTTGATTCATCTTCCGTAACTGTGTTCCCTCACTGTGGCCAAGACACCTTTAGCCGCAAGCAATCCTATGAGTCTGTGGGATTGGCAGTGAAAATCATTTCCTGTGTACATTGCACTACGTACACAAACCCTATTCCTACCCAAATTCCGTCTGTTACCGTAGGTCTCCTTGTAACAGACAGATGGTAGGTCAGGGAACTAGGGTATTTAGGGTATCGCGATAGGGCTAGGTCGAGTCAGTAGAGTCTTAGGTAATTCACGGTACCAGGCTCAATTGGTTTGAACGTAGCCACACGGTGCAAACCAGGACGTAAAAGCCAGAGTCCCGGTGCGTACAAATAGGTATACCCTGACGGCTGAATATGTTTTTTAAATGATAAATGATGCTACCGGAAGACGTACAAGTTCA
The DNA here is from genome assembly GCA_946251955.1 of Acronicta psi. NCBI lineage: Eukaryota > Metazoa > Arthropoda > Insecta > Lepidoptera > Noctuidae > Acronicta > Acronicta psi. The sequence goes on along the minus strand of OX276477.1, from coordinate 48,732 downwards.
AAATATTTGCTAAAATAATCCACTAACATTAACTAATTTACGCCTTTGAAATAAAATAAATCTACACCTACTTTGGCCCACGGCCTGTCGTGGAAGCTCGTCGAAAACCAATTCTTCTTTTTGATTATTTTTTCTATGTGACAAACAAATACTACAACATTTAATCATATTTTCTATATAATTATTAATACCAGGCCGAAACATAATTCCCCTTGCCCGTAGCTTACATTTCTCAATACCCATGTGCCCAATATGCATCTTATTTAACATTTCTTTGCGCATTAGTTTAGGAATCACTATTCTATCAGATTTCCAAATAAGACCATTTGCTACCAATATATTATCTTCTTTAAAATTCCAATACCTACGGTTTAAAATATCTATCATATTGTATTTAAGGTACATATTTCTTTAATTCTATCATCTCCTCATCTAATTCTAATTACTTTTGAATGTTTATAAATTGATAATCCGTAAAATACTCACACTTGTTTTTAACCCCCGACGCAAAAACGACGGGGTGTTATTGACACAATCAGTTAACATGCATACTTCGTCCCTACTACTACCTATACCGTTACACAGTACTCCGTCGTCACTCGGGCGTCGCTTATGTTTAATTTTAAATTTATTTTTGCTACATCTTTCTAGTACTTTACTCAAAATTTCATCGTGTTTTTCTGTATCTGGAGCATATATGTATAAGTAAATCGTCAATATACATACAAAGACCTTCAATGTCATCGTAATTCTCATACATTTTCCTATGAAAAACCTCAGATGCTGAACAAATACCGTAAGGCATTCGTACAAATTTAAATCGCCCAAAAGGCGTGTTTTTTTTTTGTTGTATGTGTAACTGCCATCAGCCCTCCCGGGACTATTATCATTTCGGTTAAGTGGCGTATTTGGCGTTTCGGACGCAGTAGCCATTGCCTCTGCTGTCCAATCATAGTACTTGACCTCTTTTTAGCCGGTTCTTCATTTCGTTAGTATTTAGCAGTTCTGCAGCCAGAGGGTTCGGGTGTACAGCCAGGCGATCAGCATACTGTCCAATCACTTAAGTTTTTATTTAATTCTTTCTTCTTCTTTCTTAATATTGTCGGAATATATCTTCTATACAACGGCCGCCCGACATAATTATATCCAGTGCTTTATTTAAAGTTAGATCGCCTTCGCGTAGCAATCGTTCTCTTATTGCCGAACTGATCACTCTACACACTAACCTATCTTTTATAAGATCATCGTTTAAACTTCCAAACTCACACGTCTGCGCTAATTTCCTCAATTCAAACACATATTGATCTATTGACTCATTTTCTTACTGGTTTCTTGTAAAAAACTTGTCGTTCCACCGTAAAATTTTTATTGGTTTTAAAATGTTCATCCAACTTTTTACACACACCTTCCAATGTCGTTTCTTCACATTGCTCCAATATATCGCGACATTGCTCACCCACTATATGCAGAAAAATGTTAAGTTGTATCACTGATGATTTTTTATTCAATTCACCCGCGTTGAAATATAATGACTCAGCTTGCCAGATGCCACATCTATGGCGTTGAAATATAATGACTCAGCTTGCCAGATGCCACATCTATGGCATTGAAATATAATGAATCAGCTTGCCAGATGCCACATCTATGGCGTTGAAATATAATGACTCAGCTTGCCAGATGCCACATCTATGGCATTTTCATCGAACTGAAACAGTGACGGCGGTGATAGCACAGTCTCCATTATTGATTTCTCCCAATCTCTTCTTCTTTCCGAATCGAAATTTACTTATTTTCTTATTATGGAGGATGTACTTTCAAATTACCGGCCGCGCCATGTCAGGTTGTGCGGGACATCATTCAAACAACAAGTTCAAGTAACGACTGCTTTAATCACTCTCTATGACAGGAACACAAACACGTTTTCAAGTACCTACATGATACATAATATCACATTACATAAATTACAACACTTATAGGTTCTCGTCGTTACTTGAAAGTAGGTCATCGAAATCGGTCCAAATGATGAACCGTTAAAACTCTAGTCGTACTTTTTTTTAATGTTGACTGGGGGACTGGTTGATGAGAAAAAAACTTTTAATTTGAGTTTGATTTCATAGTAAAATTTTCATTTCATCAGGTGGGTCACCTGCTCGTCTGCCACTGTAGGCAATAAAAAAAAACTGTCAAACGGCAGATTATTAACAGTTTCATAGTGATTTCATGTAAAAACTATCAACTTGACAGCTGTCATGTACCTCCGGGGCTACTACTACTTTGGGGCTGAGTTGTATGGGATTTTGATGACCTGCTTTTAAATTTTGAATGACAATTATAATTAATGTAAGTACCTAAAAATATAGTCTTTGCTAACAATAAAGTTAGAAACTAAATTTTTTATCTTAACCGATAGAGGATAAATTCAGTTGCAAGATTGACCCGAACATACATACTTACTCACATGCCCTAATAGGTACCGGTACTGGCAAACTGTTGGTGTGCTTTAGTACTTAAGTATGCACATAAACGAGCTCCACTCTGCCTTACGCTTCGAAGAATACCTACAAACGTGATGGTCCGTTCGTTATAGTTTTGTTTTTCATGAGCAGTACTTCGTGGTGGGTGGAGGACGACCGCAGCAACTACACGACGTGGCGCTACACGGTGTCGTACACGTGCGGCGCGCGCTGCGACGGGCGCGCCACCGTTCTCGCGCACGACGAGCCGCACGCCGCCGCCGCGCCGCGCCACGGGCTCGCCGCGCGCCGCCACCGCATCACGCTAGCGCTGCACTCCTGCACTGCGCTACCGCTATTGCCCTGGCCGCGCTTCTGTGGTACCTACTGGCCTTTACTTACATTTTCTAAAACCTACCAGCCAACCTCAGCGCGCAGGACAAGAAAAAAAAACAAGTAAAGCGCCTTATTAAATTCATTGTCCAACTTGCTGTACGTCCCGCCAAGGTCACACACGATGCACGATGAAAAACTATCGTGAATAGTTTCGACGTACGTCAAACTTTGTCCAGCACCGCGGCCTTGTCGGGACGTACAGCCGCGATGGACCGTGAATAAGGCGCTTAAAAGGGCTTCCGAGCTTCGCTAACTTGCAAGGATATAGGTACTACTACTACTACTACTACCTACTCGTTATCTTGATGATTAAGCGAATAAAAGCAAATGTAGCAATGAGTTCTATATATTGTCCTTAAAATGCAGTATTTGCGTTGAATTGCAGATGAATTGGATGTTACTTGGGTGGTGTCGGGTGCGGCGGATGGTGGTACGCAGGTGCGCGACGAGTGGGCCACGCAGTGCAGCGCGCTCGCTTGGCTCAGCGGCGCAAGCGCGCGGTACTTGCGCTCCTACCGGGACCTGCACGCCTCGCGCCTGCGCGCGCTACACGATGCGCCGCGCGCCGCCTAGGAGGGATACAAATCAGTATCACAACACAATGCGTGACGCTTTGCTACTTATATGCGGTGGAGCCGAGGAGGAAAAGCCTGACCGCACATCGTCAGTTTTTTTTGGAGATATGTTCTTTTTGTTAGATACCTAGGTATATTGGATCATTGGAAATTAAAATTATATTACTTTGGCTTATATATTGTATGGGATTCTATACTCTGCCTTAAAACTGTTACCACCCACTGTAATCAAAGTTTTTTTACTGTGTAACATGTTTACTAACGGGATTTTCAACCCCATAGCGTAGATATCGGTACCGACGCCCATAATATCGGTACCTACGCCGACAATATCGATACCGACGCCAATAATATCGATACCGACGCCGATAATATCAGTAGCATCGCGAATAATATCGATACCGAAGCCAATTATATCGATACCGACGCCAATTATATCGATACCGACGCCTATATAAATATCGATAATGACGCCAATAATATCGATACCGACGCCAATAAAATATCGATACCGACGCCGATAATATCGATCCCGACGCCAATAACATTGATACCGACGCCAATAATATCGATACCAATGCCCATAAAAATATCAATACCGACGCCGATAATATCGATACCGACGCCCATAAAAATGTTGATACCGACGCCGATAATATCGATACCGACGCCAACAATATCGATACCGACGCCCATAAAAATATCGATACCGACGCCGATAATATCGATACCGACGCCAATAATATCGATACCGACGCCCATAAAAATATCGATACCGACGGCCATAAAAATATCAATACCGACGCCCATAAAAATATCGATACCGAAGCCAATTATATCGATACCGACGCCAATAATATCGATACCGACGCCAATAAAATATCGATACCGATGCTAATAATCATATATGATGCTAATAATATCAGTAGCATCGCCAATAATATCGATACCGACGCCGATAATACCGATACCAACGCCCATAAAAATATCGATACCGAAGCCAATTATATCGATACCGACGCCAATTATATCGATACCGACACCTATATAAATATCGATAATGACGCCAATAATATCGATACCGACGCCAATAAAATATCGATACCGACGCCGATAATATCGATCCCGACGCCAATAACATTGATACCGACGCCAATAATATCGATACCAATGCCCATAAAAATATCAATACCGACGCCGATAATATCGATACCGACGCCCATAAAAATGTTGATACCGACGCCGATAATATCGATACCGACGCCAACAATATCGATACCGACGCCCATAAAAATATCGATACCAACGCCGATAATATCGATACCGACGCCAATAATATCGATACCGACGCCCATAAAAATATCGATACCAACGGCCATAAAAATATATATACCGACGCCCATAAAAATATCTATACCGACGCCAATAATATCGATACCGACGCTAATAATATCGATACCGGCGCCGATAATATCGATACCGACGCCAATAATATCGATACCGACGCCGATAATATCGATCCCGACGCCAATAATATCGATACCGACGCCGATAATATCGATCCCGACGCCAATAATATCGATACCGACGCCAAGAATATCGATACCGATGCCCATAAAAATATCAATACCGACGCCGATAATATCGATACCGACGCCCATAAAAATGTTGATACCGACGCCGATAATATCGATACCGAGGTCAATAATATCGATACCGACGCCAATAATATCGATACCGCCGCCTTTAAAAATATCGATACCGACGCTGATAATATTGATACCGACGCCCATAATATCGATTCCGACGCCCATAAAAATATCGATACCGACGCCGATATTATCGATACCGACGCCAATAATATCAATACCGACGCCCATAAAATTATCGATACTGACGCCGATAATATCGAAACCGACGCCAATAATATCGATACCGACGCCTACAAACATATCGATACCGACGCCTACAAACATATCGATACCGACGGCGATAATATCGATACCGACGCCAACAAAAATAACGATACCGACGGCGATAATATCGATACCGACGCCTACAAAAATAACGATACCGACGCCGATAATATCGATACCGACGCCCATAAAAATATCGATACTGACGCCGATATTATTGGCGTCAGTATCGATATTTTTATGGGCGTCGGTATCGATATTTTTATGGGCGTCGGAATCGATATTATGGGCATCGGTATCAATATTATCAGCGTCGGTATCGATATTTTTAAAGGCGGCGGTATCGATATTATTGGCGTCGGTATCGATATTGTTTGCGTCGGTATCGATATTATTGGCGTCGGTATCGATATTTTTATAAGCGTTGGTATCGATATTTTTATAGGCGTCGGTATCGATATTATTGGCGTCGGTATCGATATTATTGGCGTCGGTATCGATATTATCGGCGTCGGAATCGATATTTTTCAGGCGTCGGTATCGATATTATTGGCGTCGGTATCGATATTATCGGCGTCAGTATCGACATTTTTATGAGCGTCGGTATCGATATTATTGGCGTCAGTATCGATATTATCGGCGTCGGTATCGATATTTTTAAAGGCGTCGGTATCGATATTATTGGCGTCGGTATCGATATTATTGACCTCGGTATCGATATTATCGGCGTCGGTATAGTATTATTGGCATCGGTATCGATATTATCGGCGTCGGTATCGATATTATCGGCGTCGGTATCGATATTATCGGCGTCAGTATCGATATTTTTATGGGCGTTGGTATCGATATTTTTATGGGCGTAGGTATCGATATTATCGGCGTCGGTATCGATATTTTTTAGGCGCCGGTATCGATATTATTGGCGTCGGTATCGATATTATCGGCGTCAGTATCGATATTATCGGCGTCGGAATCGATATTTTTCAGGCGTCGGTATCGATATTATTGGCGTCGGTATCGATATTATCGGCGTCAGTATCGACATTTTTATGAGCGTCGGTATCGATATTATTGGCGTCAGTATCGATATTATCGGCGTCGGTATCGATATTTTTAAAGGCGTCGGTATCGATATTATTGGCGTCGGTATCGATATTATTGACCTCGGTATCGATATTATCGGCGTCGGTATAGTATTATTGGCATCGGTATCGATATTATCGGCGTCGGTATCGATATTATCGGCGTCGGTATCGATATTATCGGCGTCAGTATCGATATTTTTATGGGCGTTGGTATCGATATTTTTATGGGCGTCGGTATCGATATTATCGGCGTCGGTATCGATATTGTTTAGGCGCCGGTATCGATACTATCGGCGTTGGTATCGATATTTTTGTCGGCGTCGGTATCGATATTATTGGCGTCGGTTTTGATATTATCGGCGTCAGTATCGATATTTTTATGGCCTCAGTGTCGATATTATTGGCGTCGGTATCGATATTTTTATGGGCGTCGGTATTGATATTATTGGTGTCGGTATTGATATCATCGGCGTCGGTATCGATATTTTTATGGGCGTCGGTATCGATATTTTTATAAGCGTTGGTATCGATATTTTTATAGGCGTCGGTATCGATATTATTGGCGTCGGTATCGATATTATTGGCGTCGGTATCGATATTATCGGCGTCGGTATCGATATTATCGGCTTCGGTATAGGTATTCTTATGGGCGTCGGTATCGATATTATTGGCGTCGGTATCGATATTATCGGCGTCGGTATAAATATTTTTGTAGGCGTTGGTATCGATATTATTGGCGTCGGTATCGATATTATCGGCGTCAGTATCGATATTTTTATGGGCGTCGGTATCGATATTATCGGCGTCGGTATCGTTATTTTTGTAGGCGTCGGTATCGATATTATCGCCGTCGGTATCGTTATTTTTGTTGGCGTCGGTATCGATATTATCGCCGTCGGTATCGATATGTTTGTAGGCGTCGGTATCGATATTATTGGCGTCGGTTTCGATATTATCGGCGTCAGTATCGATAATTTTATGGGCGTCGGTATTGATATTATTGGCGTCGGTATCGATATTATCGGCGTCGGTATCGATATTTTTATGGGCGTCGGAATCAATATTATGGGCGTCGGTATCAATATTATCAGCGTCGGTATCGATATTTTTAAAGGCGGCGGTATCGATATTATTGGCGTCGGTATCGATATTATTGACCTCGGTATCGATATTATCGGCGTCGGTATCAACATTTTTATGGGCGTCGGTATCGATATTATCGGCGTCGGTATTGATATTTTTATAGGCATCGGTATCGATATTATTGGCGTCGGGATCGATATTATCGGCGTCGGTATCGATATTATTGGCGTCGGTATCGATATTATCGGCGTCGGTATCGATATTATTAGCGTCGGTATCGATATTATTGGCGTCGGTATCGATATTTTTATGGGCGTCGGTATCCATATTATCGGCGTCGGTATCAATATTATCGGCATCGGTATCAACATTTTTATGGGCGTCGGTATCGATATTATCGGCGTCGGTATTGATATTTTTATGGGCATCGGTATCGATATTCTTGGCGTCGGTATCGATATTATTGGCGTCGGGATCGATATTATCGGCGTCGGTATCGATATTATTGGCGTCGGTATCGATATTATCGGCGCCGGTATCGATATTATTAGCGTCGGTATCGATATTATTGGCGTCGGTTTTGATATTATCGGCGTCAGTATCGATATTTTTATGGCCTCAGTGTCGATATTATTGGCGTCTGTATCGATATTTTTATGGGCGTCGGTATTGATATTATTGGTGTCGGTATTGATATCATCGGCGTCGGTATCGATACCGACGCCAATAATATCGATACCGACGCCCATAAGAATACCTATACCGAAGCCGATAATATCGATACCGACGCCGATAATATCGATACCGACGCCAATAATATCGGCGTCAGTATCGATATTTTTATGGGCGTCGGTATCGATATTATCGGCGTCGGTATCGTTATTTTTGTAGGCGTCGGTATCGATATTATCGCCGTCGGTATCGTTATTTTTGTTGGCGTCGGTATCGATATTATCGCCGTCGGTATCGATATGTTTGTAGGCGTCGGTATCGATATGTTTGTAGGCGTCGGTATCGATATTATTGGCGTCGGTATCGATACCGACGCCGATGATATCAATACCGACACCAATAATATCAATACCGACGCCCATAAAAATATCGATACAGACGCCAATAATATCGACACTGAGGCCATAAAAATATCGATACTGACGCCGATAATATCAAAACCGACGCCAATAATATCGATACCGACGCTAATAATATCGATACCGGCGCCGATAATATCGATACCGACGCCAATAATATCGATACCGACGCCGATAATATCGATCCCGACGCCAATAATATCGATACCGACGCCAAGAATATCGATACCGATGCCCATAAAAATATCAATACCGACGCCGATAATATCGATACCGACGCCCATAAAAATGTTGATACCGATGCCGATAATATTGATACCGACGCCGATAATATGGATACCGACGCCCATAAAAATATCGATACCGACGCCAATAATATCGATACCGACGCTAATAATATCGATACCGACGCCGATAATATCGATACCGACGCCAATAATATCGATACCGACGCCGATAATATCGATCCCGACGCCAATAATATCGATACCGATGCCTATAAAAATATCAATACCGACGCCGATAATATCGATACCGACGCCCATAAAAATGTTGATACCGACGCCGATAATATCGATACCGAGGTCAATAATATCGATACCGACGCCAATAATATCGATACCGCCGCCTTTAAAAATATCGATACCGACGCTGATAATATTGATACCGACGCCCATAATATTGATTCCGACGCCCATAAAAATATCGATACCGACGCCGATAATATCGATACCGACGCCAATAATATCAATACCGACGCCCATAAAATTATCGATACTGACGCCGATAATATCGAAACCGACGCCAATAATATCGATACCGACGCCTACAAACATATCGATACCGACGGCGATAATATCGATACCGACGCCAACAAAAATAACGATACCGACGGCGATAATATCGATACCGACGCCTACAAAAATAACGATACCGACGCCGATAATATCGATACCGACGCCCATAAAAATATCGATACTGACGCCGATAATATCGATACCGACGCCAATAATATCGATACCAACGCCTACAAAAATATTTATACCGACGCCGATAATATCGATACCGACGCCAATAATATCGATACCGACGCCCATAAGAATACCTATACCGAAGCCGATAATATCGATACCGACGCCGATAATATCGATACCGACGCCAATAATATCGATACCGACGCCTATAATATCGATACCGACGCCTATAAAAATATCGATACCAACGCTTATAAAAATATCGATACCGACGCCCATAAAAATATCGATACCGACGCCGATGATATCAATACCGACACCAATAATATCAATACCGACGCCCATAAAAATATCGATACCGACGCCAATAATATCGACACTGAGGCCATAAAAATATCGATACTGACGCCGATAATATCAAAACCGACGCCAATAATATCGATACCGACGCCGACAAAAATATCGATACCAACGCCGATAGTATCGATACCGGCGCCTAAACAATATCGATACCGACGCCGATAATATCGATACCGACGCCCATAAAAATATCGATACCAACGCCCATAAAAATATCGATTCTGACGCCGATAATATCGATACCGACGCCGATAATATCGATACCGACGCCGATAATATCGATACCGATGCCAATAATACTATACCGACGCCGATAATATCGATACCGAGGTCAATAATATCGATACCGACGCCAATAATATCGATACCGACGCCTTTAAAAATATCGATACCGACGCCGATAATATCGATACTGACGCCAATAATATCGATACCGACGCTCATAAAAATGTCGATACTGACGCCGATAATATCGATACCGACGCCAATAATATCGATACCGACGCCTGAAAAATATCGATTCCGACGCCGATAATATCGATACTGACGCCGATAATATCGATACCGACGCCAATAATATCGATACCGGCGCCTAAAAAATATCGATACCGACGCCGATAATATCGATACCTACGCCCATAAAAATATCGATACCAACGCCCATAAAAATATCGATACTGACGCCGATAATATCGATACCGACGCCGATAATATCGATACCGACGCCGATAATATCGATACCGATGCCAATAATACTATACCGACGCCGATAATATCGATACCGAGGTCAATAATATCGATACCGACGCCAATAATATCGATACCGACGCCTTTAAAAATATCGATACCGACGCCGATAATATCGATACTGACGCCAATAATATCGATACCGACGCTCATAAAAATGTCGATACTGACGCCGATAATATCGATACCGACGCCAATAATATCGATACCGACGCCTGAAAAATATCGATTCCGACGCCGATAATATCGATACCGACGCCAATAATATCGATACCGACGCCAATAATATCGATACCGACGCCTATAAAAATATCGATACCAACGCTTATAAAAATATCGATACCGACGCCAATAATATCGATACCGACGCAAACAATATCGATACCGACGCCAATAATATCGATACCGCCGCCTTTAAAAATATCGATACCGACGCTGATAATATTGATACCGATGCCCATAATATCGATTCCGACGCCCATAAAAATATCGATACCGACGCCCATAAAAATATCGATACTGACGCCGATAATATCGATAGCGACGCCGATAATATCGATACCGACGCCCATAAAAATATCGATACCGACGCCTGTAAAAATATTATACTGACGCTGATGATATCGATACCGACGCCAATAATATCGATTCCGACGCCCATAAAAATATCGATACTGACGCCGATAATATCGAAACCGACGCCAATAATGTCGATACCGACGCCTTCAAACATATCGATACCGACGCCGATAATATCGATACCGACGCCAATAATATCGATACCGCCGCCTACAAAAATATCGATACCAAGGTCAATAATATCGATACCGACGCCAATAATATCGATACCGACGCCTTTAAAAATATCGATACCGACGCCGATAATATCGATACCGACGCCAATAATATCGATACCGACGCTCATAAAAATGTCGATACTGACGCCGATAATATCGATACCGACGCCAATAATATCGATACCGACGCCTGAAAAATATCGATTCCGACGCCGATAATATCAATACCGACGCCAATAATATCGATACCGACGCCAATAATATCGATACCGACGCCTATAAAAATATCGATACCAACGCTTATAAAAATATCGATACCGACGCCAATAATATCGATACCGACGCAAACAATATCGATACCGACGCCAATAATATCGATACCGCCGCCTTTAAAAATATCGATACCGACGCTGATAATATTGATACCGACGCCCATAATATCGATTCCGACGCCCATAAAAATATCAATACCGACGCCTAAAAAATATCGATACCGACGCCCATAAAAATATCGATACCGACGCCGATAATATTGATACCGACGCCTATAAAAATATCAATACCGACGCCCATAAAAATATCGATACCGACGCCGATAATATCGATACCGAGGCCAATAATATCGATACCGACGCCCATAAAAATATCGATACCGACGCCTATAAAAATATCGATACCGACGCCCATAAAAATATCGATACCGACGCCTGTAAAAATATTATACTGACGCTGATGATATCGATACCGACGCCAATAATATCGATTTCGACGCCCATAAAAATATCGACACTGACGCCGATAATATCGAAACCGACGCCAATAATGTCGATACCGACGCCTTCAAACATATCGATACCGACGCCTACAAAAATATCGATACCGACGCCGATAATATCGATACCGACGCCAATAATATCGATACCGCCGCCTACAAAAATATCTATACCGACGCCGATAGTATCGATACAGACGCCGATAATATCGATACCGACGCCAATAATATCGATACCGCCGCCTACAAAAATATCGATACCGACGCCGATAGTATCGATACCGACGCCGATAATATCGATACCGACGCCAATAATATCGATACCGACGTCCATAAAAATGTCGATACCGCCGCCTACAAAAATATCGATACCGACGCCGATAGTATCGATACCGACGCCGATAATATCGATACCGACGCCAATAATATCGATACCGACGTCCATAAAAATGTCGATACTGACGCCGATAATATCGATACCGACGCCAATAATATCGATACCGACGCCAATAACATTGATACCGACGCCGCTAATATCGATACCGACGCCGATAATATCGATACCGATGCCAATAATACTATACCGACGCCGCTAATGTCGATACCGACGCCCATAAAAATATATATACTGACGCCGTTAACATCGATATCGATGGCAATTGTATCGTTACCAACGTCAAAAGTATTGGTAACTGCTAGCGATATATTTGATTATAAATTATTGTTTTAATGCATTAACACGTTAGCTGCGGCACCAATTTTTGCATACTTTCCGTTCCTGCGGCACGAGGTATAATCGGCCCGTACCGTGACCAGACGTTAGGGCGACACGCGGTCTATTAGACCCCACCTCCTTTTACAGACTAAAATCCATTTTCTGGCGCGAAATCAAAGATTACATACCATCACGCCCATATTCCCCGAAGGGGTAGGCAGAGGCGTACTAATGTACACCCACATTTCGCCAGTATGTTTAGGTCCCATGTAATAGGGGGCGAGCCTATTGCCATAAACCGGGCACAAATCCAGACTCCGAGCTGCTATTGGGAATTTCACAGAAAACCCAACAACACTTTGCTCGACCCGGGGATCGAACCCAGGACCTCTAGCGTAGCAGTCGCGTTTGGGACCACTAGACCAACGAGGCAGTCGAAATCGAAGATAAATGAGAATTTTGGTCCTTATTGATATAGACAGTGAATTGATGAACCCTAATCCACCGTCGCCCCGGGATCTGATGGCTAGTTTAGGAATTATTAGCAAAACAAAATATGGGATCTTATACACCTCGTAACGCACTGAAATAGGGCAAATTTTCGCTGCGATTAGTGATGGGAAAAATAATATCGACGTTGAATATTATGTTAAAGGTTTAATATAAAAACGGTGTATTAGTTAGTGCAAAATTAATTCTCGTATCAAGCTTTTCACACAAGTAATCTTATAGATAAATGTTAGAAATATCATATCCACGCATGCTTATACAAAACGTACTTACAAACACTGTAATCCTTTTTTTAAGATGGCTAAAAACAAAACATTTCATATTAAAATATTGAGTTTCTTAAATTACTAACACAATAATTTCTGTACTTTTACCATCGTACAATAATATACTCCGCCTGGTGCTCTCTTCCGACCACGTGACATATATCGTAAAATTTACATAAGTCGAATCTAACACACTTAACAAACTTGGTGATTAAAAATATCCCTTTACATAGGTATTTTGTTGTTTTTAACTTTTTAGTATTATTGTAATAGCGGCCTACATAATTTGAGAAAACTTCAACTATCTATCTATCGCGACAAACGGACAGACAGCGAAGTCTTAGTAATAGAGGGTCCTGTTTTTATCCTTTCGATACGGAACCCTAAAAATCTTTAATATTTATATACCTACTTTCAAAACCTAGACAAAGAACTACTGAAATATTAATTATATTACTTACCTGTTTTGTCAACGGCTGCTTTGCGTTTCTTGTGGAGTTTTTCACTACCTACAAAAATATCAATTAAGACTGCGATATACGCCGTTGACCTTGCTCGAGTGGGCGTTCGCGATGAATAACACCGCGCGCGCTGCCGCACCCCCTGGCACTGACTACGCGTTGCACTCACACATTGACTGGGCGCCCGACTGCCGTTTAGACTAGGGTTGTCTACATTTTTCGGCCGATTGAATAAATAATTTTAAATATTATAGTTTTTTATACGGAATAATAAAAAGGTTTGTTTGCTTGTTATTATTATCAGTGTTAGACTTTCAGATAATATATGATATCAATTGACAGTTTAAAGGCATGGCATAAAATGTTTTGGAGTTCTTTAAAAAAACACTTGTATTGAATTTATAATACCTCTACTGATAGAAATGTTTTCGTTGAATAATATTTTTTCTATAAGAAATTTAGATATGATACTGAAGGAACCTTTTGCTTATTATTTATTTACTGCACGGAAAACTTACAGTTAATTAAAAGCTAAGTAGCAGCAACTTGGTCAGCTGATAGCCGATAACAAGTTTTTGCTTATAGATATATTTTGTTTTTTCTAACTAATTAGAAAAAAAAAATGTGTAGGCAAAAAACAAGCAAGTACCTACTATTAACAGATTTTGTAATAATAACATTCTTAATTATTTACTTAAAATTATTTTTTACGTTTAACTCGCAAATCGCGAGACCTACCCCTCTTGTCGAGTCTTGCCTAAAACTTCAGTTCAGTGTGGGACGAGACACTAAGCTGAATGGACCTGCGACACTTTTCTTTGTAAATCGAAGTACTTACATACTCGTAGTTTCGTAATACTTGCATCGATTTTTAGTAATCATATAATGGGGTTATTTTTGTGTGTCTGTGTACATAATAATATTTCATATTAGCGTGTATTGGTGTACATAAATTATTTAAATATACTTAGTCGTTATTGTAATTGTAATAAAGTAATTCTGTGCGTTATAATTATGATTATTTATATTATCAAAATGGATGACAAAAGAAAATTTAAAAAACATAATTCGAAATTAAAGACTCAAGAGGACAATACAAAGGGTAAAATGGTAAATGGGTACGTTTCTAATCTATATATTTTTAAGATTTGATAACTATAGGCATAACCCAAATGGCTAACTCATATAGTGCGCGTAGACCATACTTCTTATATTTATACACTTGCCTATAGTTACAGTAAATCTAATTTACCTAGCTATCTGTCAATATTGCCGGAGGCCGTAGGTACCGCTGGCATCGCGTGCCCCGTGGAGGTATATTATAATGTATAAAGGATATTTTTTATACACTGCGCATTTTTTTTCAAAATAAATATCAATTTCATAATCAACACCCCTAGAAACCTCGAAATTGATACCCATGTCATATTAATAAAAAAATAATAATATCCGCCATCTTGGATTTCAAAATAAATGGCAATTTTGTAATCAACACGCCAAGAAACCTCGAAATTGATACCCATGTCACAGTTATGAAAAAATAATGTTCGCCATCTTGGATTTCAAAATAAAGGGCAATTTTGTAATTAGCACACCAAGAAACCTCGAAATTGATACCCATGTCACATTTATGAAAAAAAAATGTCCGCCATCTTGGATTTCAAAATAAATGGCAATTTCATAAACAACACCCCAAGAAACCTCGAAATTGATACCCATGTCACAGTTATGAAAAAAAAATGTCCGCCATCTTGGATTTCAAAATAAATGGCAATTTCATAATCAACACCCCAAGAAACCTCGAAATTGGTACCCATGTCATATTAATGAAAAAATAATAATGTCCGCCATCTTGGATTTCAAAATAAATGGCAATTTCGTAATCAACACACCAAGAAACCTCGAAATTGATACCCATGTCACAGTTTTGGAAAAAAAATGTCCGCCATCTTGGATTTCACAATAAATGTCAATTTCGTAATCAACACCTCAAGAAACCTCGAAATTGATACCCATGTCAATTATGACAAAAAAATGATGTCCACCATCTTGGATTTCAAAACAAATGGCAATTTCGTAATCAACACCCCAAAAAACCTCGAAATTGATACCCATATCATTTAATGAAAAAAATAAGTAGGTTCGCCATCTTGAATTTAATTTAAAAATTATTTTATATTACCTATAAAGTTAAAATCAATAGGTACCTATAATTTAAAAAATAATTGCATATTAACACGCAAGGTAACATTGTACTTGAACTTAGTTAAAAATTAAAATAGTATCCCGAGCTGCTAAAATTTTGTTTTGTAGCTAGCACCGTGCTCACCCTATCAAAACATTGTAAGATTTACACACACTGATAAACCCTTTATACTACTACTAATACACAAAAGTATCGAGTATGTGGCTCCATTTTGCGGAAAAAAGTGGCACAGGTCCGTTCAGCACGGCGCCTCGTCCCGCACTAAAGTATTGGGCGACAGAGGGGCTGCTCAGGGAACTTGCGAGCATCGATTACGTAAAAAAATCATATAAAATAATTAAAAAAGTTTTTCAAAAAAGTGAGCCGAGAGTACTCTCGGCATAGTACTATTTAATATTCTGATGGATTAAAAAAAATCCTGCAGTTCATAGTTTAAAAGAAAAAAGGTTGTAACGAAGAAAACGGAGGCTACTTTGGTCATTTATTTTTAATACTTCAAATGTTTTTTTTAAAAATCTGGCCCGAGACGCACTTGCTCTGTATCGTGTAGATTAACATATATTTTTTTTGGATTTTTTCCGATAAAGATTAGGGAGAAAAAACGTTTTAATGTAACCCCAAAACGCGCAATCCACGTACGTCGCCGCCTTAAGTGTTAAGTCCTAATAATAATAACATTATTATCACGATATAGAATAATAGGTAATTCTAGATATGTTGCAAAGTATTAGGTACGTCAATAATCGTTATTACCAATAATATCTTTAGGTATAATATACTTAAGTAATAATATCTTACACTTACTTTAGGTACATAGCTACCAAGATAAGAAAAAACTAGGTACTTACTGAAGATTTTTTCATTAAAAACTTACCTGTTTTGGCTCTGTTTCTGGGTTTTCTAAAATTAACTTCTTCCGACATCGTTTAGACATGTTCGGCGCTGTAAAAGGACGTGCTCTCCAATCGACGTGATGCACAACACTGGTCGCGGGAAGCTCGCGTTGAGTGCGGTACGAGGTCAGGGGGGATATGGGACGTTTTAGCCTCGTTCCGCACTGCATTAAAATTATATTAATTCAGTGCGGCACGAGGCCTAAGACATCCGGTACCAAGGTAGGTACACCACCGAGTCCGGAACCATTAGTGATCTCAAATATATATTTATCTCTTTCCTACACTGGACCAAACCAAAGCTATGCCATTCGCACGACAGAGAAATTCACTTTTTGCTTGCCGCACCACAGGGAAGTTGCATCAGGGGTGATTTAGGCCTCGCTTCGCACTTAACGTGTTAAAAAAGAATAATTCGTTCTGGGAGAATTGGAGTGGAGTGATTTACAATTACAATAGTTGAATGAAACAAAAAACCCGACTGCGTAAAAAGTACTAACTAAACATCTAATAACCTAACCTAAATTAAAAATTTATTAAACCCCCGACACGAAATGTATTTTGCCATTTTGTAGTGGCGGCAATCTTGGATTTGAGATTTATCATAGTGTATAGTATTCTTCATTTGATACCCATATTCAGGGAGTTGTGAAAAAATATGAAAATCGTTATTTTGTGGCAGCGGCTATCTTGGTCTGATTTTTATCAAACATAGACACGTCAAACACCCCGTCGTTTTCGCGTCGGGGTTTAAAACAAAGCTCTGTGATGTTGTAAAATGTATTGCAGGCGGGACAAGCAAAGAAGCAGTTTTAGTTTCAGTTAACAAATCTGTTTCTTCTTTTGCTTGCTCTTTACGCAGACGGGTTTTTAAAAAAAAATTTAATAATTGATTTTATTTTCTAGTTTTTAGTTTATAAATCATCATAGAATCACTAGATAAGATCCTATATGATAATTCAAAATGAAAATTTATACAATTAAAGATCATTTTAAAAATCAGTTCGCACTAAAGCGTAAAAAATCCACCATTTTGTATTTTTTATATTTTTTTATTTTACACATACATACATACGCGTCAAACACATAACCCGCGTTCGGCAGTCGGGTAAAAATAAAGGTAATTGTGTAAAGAACAAAAATTGTGTCTTATAATTTTTTGCCTCTAGCTAGTCAGTATTTAATCATATCATCAATATTTAATACTAGCTTTTGGCCACGGCTTCGCCCGCGTGGTCTTGTCAACGTTTTTCCCCCGTTTTTGCAACATTGTTCGTTGCTACTCCGCTCCTATTAGTCGTAGCGCGATAGTATATAGCCTATAGCCTGCTCCGATAAATGGGCTATCTAACACTGAAACAATTTTTCAAATCGGTCTAATAATTTCGGAGCCTATTCAATACAAACAAACATTCAAATCTTTCCACTTTATAATATTATTATAGATAAAATATGTCACTTAAGAAGGCGTAGACAGGTACCTGAACGATTATTAGCGCTTTATTGACTAAATTGTGATCAAAGAAGGCGCCTATGCCCGAAAGAAACAATAAAATAAAAATTTTGTGTTTAGGTATTTGGTCAAATCCACCTAGCCAAGCACCACCGGGTGGGTGGGCGGGCGATTTTTTCGATTTTTTTCGCGAGAAATGCCCACTTGTGGGGTACCGTTGGATGCGGGCCGCCAAGCACTATACGACTGTGTAGTTTTTAGGGGTAGGTCCTGAAGAAAACTTTTGAATTTAGTACAACTTTCAAGTGTTTTTAATAAGTTATATATAATATTTTTGTTTTTATAGGTCTCGATGACCGTGCTGCATGCTTGATGCTTATTTACAGAACCACGTATGCAATTTACAACGAACTAGCTTTCCGCCAGCGGCTTTGCCCGCTATCCCACGGGAACCGTTTTACCCATTTTACCGGGATAAAAAGTGGCCTATGTGCTATCCCAGACTATGTTTTATCTCTGTGCCAACATCCAGATACGTTCAGTAGTTTTTGCGTGAAAGAATAACAAACATCCATCCATACAAACTCAAATTTATTATATTAGTAGGATATAATAAAAAAGTGAAAATTTTAAAAATCTATGTTGAAAATGAATTTTTATTTTTGAATATTTTCTGTATAAATTAGCGTGGAGACGTGCCAGATAGATATGTCGCCGAATTAAATGAATATACCTAACTCTGAGCTAACGCAACTATAAGAAACCTAACTGTGAGCAACCTTACTCTGAATAACCTAACTTTATGAAACCTAACTCTAAAAAACCTACTTTGAGAAACCTAACTCTGAGACATAACTTTGAGAAAAATAACTCTCAACGTAGCTATAAGAAACCTAACTGTGAGCAACCTAACTCTGAGTAAGCTATCTTTATGAAACCTAACTCTGAGCAACCTAACTCTGAGCAACCTAACTCTAGGAAACCTAACTCTGAGCAACCTAACTCTGTAAACTTTGAGAAACCTAACTCTGAGAAACAAAACTTTGAGATAAATTACTCAACGTAACTATAAGAAACCTAACTCTGAGCAACCTAACATTGATAAACCTAACTCTGAGCAACCTAACTCTGAGTAAGCTAACTTTATAACACCTAACTCTGAGCAACCTAACTCTGATAAACCTAACTCGGAGCAAACTAACTCTGAAAAACGTAACTGAGCAACGAAACTGAGTAAGCTAACTTTATGAAACCTAACTCTGAGTAAGCTATCTTTATGAAACCTAACTCTGAGCAACCTATGAGAAACCTAACTCTGAGGGACCTAACTCTAAAAAACCTAACTCTGACCAACCTAACTTTGATAAACCTAACTCTGAACAACGTAACTCTGAGCAACCTAACTCTGAGAAACCTAAATCTATGATAACATAATTCCGAGCTAAGCAATCTAGCTAAAGTCAGAGTTAGTTAGGTTAGGTCCGAGTTAGGTTAGGTCAGAGTTAGGTTAGGTCAGAGTTAGGTTAGGTCAGAGTTAGGTTAGGTCAGAGTTAGGTTAGGTCAGAGTTAGGTTAGGTCAGAGTTAGGTTAGGTCAGAGTTAGGTTAGGTCAGAGTTAGGTTAGGTCAGAGTTAGGTTAGGTCAGAGTTAGGTTAGGTCAGAGTTAGGTTAGGTCAGAGTTAGGTTAGGTCAGAGTTAGGTTAGGTCAGAGTTAGGTTAGGTCAGAGTTAGGTTAGGTCAGAGTTAGGTTAGGTCAGAGTTAGGTTAGGTCAGAGTTAGGTTAGGTCAGAGTTAGGTTAGGTTAGGTTAGGTTAGGTTAGGTTAGGTTAGGTTAGGTTAGGTTAGGTTAGGTTAGGTTAGGTTAGGTTAGGTTTTTTTTTTTTTTTTTTTTTTTTTTTTTTTTTTTTTTAAATTTTCAAAGTTTTCCCCTAACATTATTAGGGCCTTTATTTGCATTTCGTCTGTTTATTTTCTTGCATTATGATGTTTGTTTTATTTGTGTGTCTGTCTTACTTATATGCTTAAGTTGCTTATTCATTTCTGTAATTACATTATTAATTTTGTATCTGTCTTTTCTTTCGTACTCCATTTCCTTTTGCTAATTATTGTTTTCATTTTGTAACATTAATCTCTAGTAATTTCTTATTGGTTTATTTGATTTCCTTTTGTTACTGTTAGTCTCTTCTATTGTCTTAACTTCAACATATTTCTTCTTTGAACCGCCTTAGTCTTTAGGGCCTCAAGCGTTACAGCGCTTTGATTTTAGGGACTTTTTATATCTATCCCGATGGTGTTATCACCATCCATCCAATTGTCGGGGGATAAAGCTTCTTTTCCGTGTTCGTCTGGGTGGTACGTCTGTCGTCCCTCCACCAACGTCCGTATATTCGCTTCTACTTCACCTATGCTTACAATACTATATTATACACAATATATTTGAAGCATAGCTTCTGTGCTACGGACGTTGATGGGTCCTGCTTGGCGAGGGTTGGATCGTGTCTTCCCCAATATTGTTTTGCTATTTCCACGGCCTCCATTCTAACCTGGCGATGGTAATCATCGCCAGGTTTATATGGGTCCTCCGTTTGGAAAGTCCCTAGCTTTATACTTGCTGGGCTCTTTGGTTTAGGTTCATCTCCCTCCCTCGCCAGTAGCGTGTCGTCCCTTCCGAACGCGGTCCTTCCAGTGTCTCCACACTCCATGACTCCAGTGGTGCCCTCAGCAGTATTCCACGGTGGATCGCGCTAGGTCATCCCACCTCATTCGGACAGGGCACTTCAGGTTGAAGGTGTCGTGGTCAGTTTCTTTGTTCTTGGCGGCGGTGCAGTTCCTGCACTTGGGCGGCTTCCCGGCCTGGCTTGCGGGGCACTCGGTTCTCCGGTGGTTTGGGTCACCGCAGTACGAGCAAAGGTCCTCTTCGCCGGTGCACAGTTTTCTGGGGTGACCGAAGCCAAGACATCTAGTGCATTGGATCAGCGGGCTCTGATCGAACACGCGGATCCGCTGCATGTCAATGTAGGCTCGTTCGGCTTCGACCAGTCGCTGCCACACCGGTGGAGAGACCTGCAGAACCACGTGGTTTTCGTGCGGGTTCCTTGCTCGCCTACGGTATTTGACGGCGACCCTCACCTGTTCTGCCGGTAGGCCTTCCAGGAGGTGTGCATTTTGGTTAAGGATCGCCTTGGCGATGTCGTCGTCCGTGTTATACGTCAACACGTCCATCAACACCACCAAGGGATCCTTGAACAGTGCATCCTCAACTGAGAAACCAGCCGAGGAGCCGTCCAGCCTACTCCTGACCGCCTCCAGTTCGTCCAAGTTCTTGCAACCCACGACAACCTTCTGGTCCTTGACCTTTCGTACCCTGTCAATGTGGATACGAGTTTCCTTGGCGTCCACCGCGGTCCTGATCTTGTCAATGACATTGGCACTTGTGTCCTGCTGGTCATTGGAGGACACGATGATGGAGTACATGTGTGATGTCGTACTCCTGCCGCTGTCTTCGCATACGTCCTGGCTGGTTTTTGTTGGTCATCGGGAGTGATCAATATAGGGGACGTTCCGTCCTCCAGTTTTTTAATCTGTTCGGAGAGTGTGCGTGTAAAGAGCGCACACTCTACCAGCTTCTCGTTATTTTCTTTGATCATCCGAGACTGCTCAGCCAGTGTCGTCAGCACCTCGGTCATTTCTCCGTCCCTGGTTGTTTTTTCTGTTTCTTGTGGGGGTTCTGTACAATGTGTCCTTTCATTTCCATGTCTGTCCCCTTTATGGCTCCTTGCCCTCTCCTCCTCGCCTTCCTTTACGAGCTGGTACATCCGGTCGAGAGCTGCCGTCACCTCTACCTTTATGTCGCTTTTCAGGTTCCTAGAGTTGCCGAGATGGAGTTTTGCCTTAGTTAGGCACGCTCTCGCCTCGGCAACTCTAGTCTGATGGGTCGGCTTTGTCTTTAGGCTACTCGATCCGGTTGCACACAGCTTGCTCTCCTGAACAGGGGTGGGGGTGGGCGTGGGGGAGGGAGTCGCCTTCGCAGGCGGTGCGCTGCTGGGTTTGGGTACCACCTTCGCAGCCTCCCACTCCCCCACACTACGCCTGACGTTGGAAGTCGGCGGGGATCCTGCCCTTACAGGAGAGCTGGAGTCACTAGCCTTTTTTACAGGGGTGCGCTGTGCCACAAACATTGTGTGATAAGTTGAATGCAGCAATATGCCGTCGTATAATTATAAAGGTTTATTATTGTAAATTTAATTTGTGTTGGTTGTGTAAATAGATATAATATAAATAAGATAAGATATTAAATTTAAAAAGCTTAGTCCCAATAGGGGACTGAGTTGTATGAGTAATTTAGCATAAGATAAATAGAGTAGTTCAATACAATTATTTTTAAAACAATAGACAGATCACGATAAAACAATTTAAAAACTTAGGCCCCAATAGGGGGACTGTGTAGAAATAATTGAGTTAGGTAGAGTATACGTTTAAAGGGTCAATAGACGATTTAAAAGGTCAGTACTTAGTTCCCAATAGGGGGACTGTGTAAATATAGATAAAGCTTGGCTCCCAATAGGGTAGCTGGGTAAGATAAATTTAATTTTAAAATAAAGTAAAGTAAAGATTAAGTTATAAATGTGTATAAACAATTACGTCATAATTTACGGCCTACTGAGGCCTGTCGGAATGAGACGTCGACGCGTGGGCGGGTGCGTGATCAATAATTGCTGCTTTTTGACTGTAAAGGGGTCAAAAAGGCTTCTATAGTTGAAAGGAATTAAAAGGCGAAAATTTTTATATATACCTATTTGGTCGAATCCACCTAGCCAAGCGCTACCGGGTGGGTGGGTGGGCGATTTTTTCGATTTTTCTCGATTGAAACGCCCACTTGTGGGGTACCAATAGATGCGGGCCGCCGAGCACTACACGACTGTGTAGTTTTCGGGGGTAGGTTGAGAGGAAAAATCGAGAAAAATCGCGGAAAAACTGTGAATTTTGTAGAATTTAAAGTGTTTTTGCTATGTTTGTTATAATAATAATTTTGTTTTTCAGGTCGCGATCTCCGGGATGCACGGCTGAAGCGGATTTGCAGAATTACAAATGAAATTTTTGTCGAAATTAATAAGGAAAGTGAAAATTTTGGAAAACCTAAGTGAAAATTTAAAAGTGAAAATTTTCGCGTCCAATTGCGTGGAGGGGTGCCTGGTAGGTGTAAGTGACCGAATTGACAATTTTAAGGGTCGAAAACCGCGTCCAAATAGGTTATATAGTTTGAAAATTGTCAATGTTTATCTAAGAATATGGCAGGTATAAGGTAACCTCGGTACCTGATGTGGTAGGGTTTTGGTCGATTTTTCGTATTTTCTCGAGTGAAAACGCCCACTTGTGGGGTACCAATAGATGCGGGCCGCCGAGCACTACACGACTGTGTAGTTTTCGGGGGTAGGTTGAGAGGAAAAATCGAGAAAAATCGCGGAAAAACTGTGAATTTTGTAGAATTTAAAGTGTTTTTGCTATGTTTGTTATAATAATAATTTTGTTTTTCAGGTCGCGATCTCCGGGATGCACGGCTGAAGCGGATTTGCAGAATTACAAATGAAATTTTTGTCGAAATTAATAAGGAAAGTGAAAATTTTGGAAAACCTAAGTGAAAATTTAAAAGTGAAAATTTTCGCGTCCAATTGCGTGGAGGGGTGCCTGGTAGGTGTAAGTGACCGAATTGACAATTTTAAGGGTCGAAAACCGCGTCCAAATAGGTTATATAGTTTGAAAATTGTCAATGTTTATCTAAGAATATGGCAGGTATAAGGTAACCTCGGTACCTGATGTGGTAGGGTTTTGGTCGATTTTTCGTATTTTCTCGAGTGAAAACGCCCACTTGTGGGGTACCAATAGATGCGGGCCGCCGAGCACTACACGACTGTGTAGTTTTCGGGGGTAGGTTGAGAGGAAAAATCGAGAAAAATCGCGGAAAAACTGTGAATTTTGTAGAATTTAAAGTGTTTTTGCTATGTTTGTTATAATAATAATTTTGTTTTTCAGGTCGCGATCTCCGGGATGCACGGCTGAAGCGGATTTGCAGAATTACAAATGAAATTTTTGTCGAAATTAATAAGGAAAGTGAAAATTTTGGAAAACCTAAGTGAAAATTTAAAAGTGAAAATTTTCGCGTCCAATTGCGTGGAGGGGTGCCTGGTAGGTGTAAGTGACCGAATTGACAATTTTAAGGGTCGAAAACCGCGTCCAAATAGGTTATATAGTTTGAAAATTGTCAATCGGTTAGGTTAGGTTAGGTTAGGTTAGGTTAGGTTAGGTTAGGTTAGGTTAGGTTAGGTTAGGTTAGGTTAGGTTAGGTTAGGTTAGGTTAGGTTAGGTTAGGTTAGGTTAGGTTAGGTTAGGTTAGGTTAGGTTAGGTTAGGTTAGGTTAGGTTAGGTTAGGTTAGGTTAGGTTAGGTTAGGTTAGGTTAGGTTAGGTTAGGTTAGGTTAGGTTAGGTTAGGTTAGGTTAGGTTAGGTTAGGTTAGGTTAGGTTAGGTTAGGTTAGGTTAGGTTAGGTTAGGTTAGGTTAGGTTAGGTTAGGTTAGGTTAGGTTAGGTTAGGTTAGGTTAGGTTAGGTTAGGTTAGGTTAGGTTAGGTTAGGTTAGGTTAGGTTAGGTTAGGTTAGGTTAGGTTAGGTTAGGTTAGGTTAGGTTAGGTTAGGTTAGGTTAGGTTAGGTTAGGTTAGGTTAGGTTAGGTTAGGTTAGGTTAGGTTAGGTTAGGTTAGGTTAGGTTAGGTTAGGTTTTTTTTTTTTTTTTTTTTTTTTTTTTTTTTTTTTTTTTTTTTTTTTTTTTTTTTTTTTTTTTTTTTTTTTTCTCTCTACCTCCAACAGAATCGGAGCCTGTGCTAATCTAATTCTCATTCATACCAGTTCTCGCATTTATTCCTCTCGCACTTTTATTCTTCATACCATATCTTTCTGTTATTCGTCTTCAATCTTTCCTATGGGTGGGATTCCCATGTATATATTATGCCTATTCTATATTTTCTTGTGTTTATATTCTACTATCATTTTCCTTATGTATTTTGATACTGACGTTTTCTTTTATTTTAATTGTACTGACATTTTCTTGTGTACTTTAACACTAAGATTTTCTTATATTTATATTGTGTTAACATTTTCTTCATTACTTTAATACTAAGATTTCTTATATTTTTATTGTACTAAGATTTTCTTGTGTACTGTAATACTATTATTTTCTTATGTTTATATTGTACTAACATTTTCTTATATTTATATTATACTAGCATTTTCTTATGTATTTTAATACTAACCTTTTCTAGTAATAGTTTCTTATGTCTATGTTTTATATATAACTATTGTAGATACTGGTTACTTTTTAATTACATTTATTTTTATTTTTCCAACTTTAACCCTGCGTACTTACTTCTAACATTTCTATTCCTTTTTTTTTTTCTATGCTTGACTAATATATTATATTCAAATATATTGACAATACATATTTTTCATACTGTTTTATTCCTTTCAACGACTCTTTCCGCAATTTTTACGCAGTATTTAATAAACTGTTCCCTTTTCTTCCCCAGCATTATTCCCCCGACACTTTCTTTTGTTATTTTAACATCTATTTTTTGTTCAAGGTTATAGCGTTCTGCAGCGTATGCGGGGCATTCAATCAGGATGTGCGGCACTGTTTCTTGTATGGACGAATCGCAGATGCACGATGGACTCTCCTTACACTTGAACCGATTCAAGTATTCGGAGAATCCACCGTGCCCCGTCATGACCTGCGTAGTTATTTGCGTCATGGTTCCGTTCGCTCTCATTTTTCTCACCGTTCCATACGCGGCCACCGCATCCGGGAAGAACATCTTCGTCACCGACGCAGTGTTGCCTGTGGTGTACCGTCGGTTCCACTCATCCAGCGTTTCCACTCGAATGTGTCGCTTTATATATGAGAGTGGGCATAGGTCATAATCGGGTTTCTTCCTGCTATTCATGGCGGCCTCTTTCGCTAGCTGATCCGCTCGTTCGTTTCCCTCGAGTCCTGCGTGGGCTTTTATCCAGAACAAGCTTACGGTCTTGTTCTGGAGAGAGACTGCTGTTATATTTTCTCTAGCCTCCACTGCCAGGGGATGTAGGCAACTAGGGTTTTGCACCGTCATGAGGGCCGCCATGGAGTCGCTGAGAATTCCGAAGGTGTTTGCTGCGCTTTTCCGAATTTCCCTTGTCGCCACGCATATCGCCAAGAGCTCAGCCTGGTATACTGTGCAATATCTCGGTAACGACAACTTGATGGCACGTGTTTCGGTCCCACTGTTCCACACGGAAAGCGCAGCACCGACTCGCCCCTCGATCTTACTCCCGTCGGTGTAGATCTTGACTTCCACGTCTGTGCTGGCGTTTACTTGCTCCTGGTCCATCAAGCGCTCAATTTCCAGGTGTATACGCCCTGCGGGATGTGAGGATTTCAGCGCAGAGGTCACCCGTTCGATCTCCCTGTCCCCCAATATCAGCCGTGACTCCCCCTTTCTTGCCTCATATAAAGAGGTCACCTCTTTAATGCGCAGATCTAAGGGGAGAACTCCTGCCAATAGGAGGACCGAGTTGAGGGAAACCGTTCTGTAGGCCTTACACATTTTTTGTGCTATTCCTCGTTGCACGGCGCCCAGATGCTTTATTACCCCGAGTTTATTTGCGGCGGGTGCCCATGCGCTGGCCGCATACAGGATGATTGGCTCTATGGTTGCCACGTATATTGTCTTTACGACGTCTGGATTTAGACCCCAGCTTACTTTGGCTGCCCTGCACAGTTGCTTATATATGGCTATAGCCTTCCTACAAACATTTGAGATGTGGGTGTTAAAAG
This sequence comes from Acronicta psi, assembly GCA_946251955.1. Taxonomy (NCBI): domain Eukaryota; kingdom Metazoa; phylum Arthropoda; class Insecta; order Lepidoptera; family Noctuidae; genus Acronicta; species Acronicta psi. Next base: position 21,124 of record OX276477.1, on the reverse strand, counting down.
TCAACTTGTCGTCGATGGTGACACCCAGGATCTTTATTTCTTTCGACATAGATACGCCGACCCCTCCCATGTTAAGACGTGGGGTGTCGTATTTCAATTTTTTGGTTAAGACCATTGCGCAGGTCTTGTGAGGCGCGAATTTCAGTTTGTTTTTGACTCCCCACGCCCCAACATGTTCAAGAGCGGCGTTTGCTCTCATCTCGATTTCCATTGCTGTGTCACCATCGAATACAAGGACCACATCGTCTGCAAACGCCTGTGTGTAGTCCCCCCTTCTTTCCAGTTCTTTTAGTAGTGGGTCTAATAGGAGGTTCCAAAGAATGGGGCCGCCTATTGAGCCTTGTACGCAGCCTTTGTTTGTATTTTTCTCGTACTCCTCGCCAGCATACCTGACCCTGACTCTTCTGCCGTCCAAGTAGCTGTCAATGACCCTCCTCAGGCCCGGTGGACATCTCTCTTCTGCTAATCGGACTCGTATTGCCGGCCACCACGCGCTGTCGAAGGCTCCCTCTATATCTAAGGATATTAGTGCAACTATCTTTTTCTGATTTATCTTGCTGCGTATATGTTGCATTAGGGTATAGAGGGAGTCCTCGGTGCTTCTTTGTGGCATGAACCCGTATTGGCGAGTACTTATCCTCGGTAAGACGTGAAACCGGAGGCGGGCCACCAGCATCTTTTCGAAGATTTTACCCAGGACGGGCAATAGGCCTATCGGCCTGTATGCTTTGGGGGTGGTATATTCGCTCTTTCCTGGCTTTCGCAAGACGACCACCGTGGCCTCCTTCCAGTTCCTTGGGAAATAATTTAGTTCCAGGCATTTGTTTAATAGGGCCAGGAAGACTTCAGGTTTGCTGCTTATAGTACGGCTGCAGATATCGGCTGTGAGGCCATCCTTTCCAGGAGCTTTCTTGGGGTTGAAGGACTCGCTGGCCACTCTTAGCTCCGACATTGTGAATGGAGGGTCTTCTAATGGATCACTGAATGCATCCTTATTGATCTGGTTGGCCATTGATCTAATGTAACTATGGTGAGCATTGTCCGTGTTTGGTTGGTCCTCCGGATAAAAGGTTTCCGCAAGTAATTTTACTGAGGCCTTCGGATCCAGCTCTTCTCCATCCTTCACTAGTGGCAAGTCCTCTTCTCTACTTTTTGTCCTTCCTATGACCCTATATATACCCTCCCAGACCCCCTCCCTGTCTTGTTTGGAACAGAATTCTTTCCAACTCTCGGTTTGAGCTTTAGTTGCCTCTGTCTCATACTCTTTTTTCTTTTCCAGGTACTCCTCGACGACCTTTGACCTTCGGACTAGAGCTGCGCATCTCACTCTTCTCTTCATGGTGGCGACTTTTCTTTTCATCTCCGCGAGTTTCTCCGACCACCACGGCAAGGTAAGTTTTTCTTTTGATTTTTTCATAGGCATCGATTGCGTGCATGCTTGTTTTATTGCTTCTGTGAATTTATTTACTGTATTGTCTATTTCTTCTAGGTTTCCTATGTTTGCTATTTTTGTAACTGTTATATTATGTTCTAGTGTTAATTGTGTGAGTTTCTCATGAAACTCAGTCCAATTAGCCTTTTTTGTGTTATATATTCTTGTTGTCCTTTCTATCCTTATTCCTTTTGCTTTTTTCAGCCAGATTTTAAAAGTAATGCCGTTGTGGTCGGAGCCCGTTAGATTTTGGTCGACTTTCCAGTCGTCTACCATTCCGAGAATGTCTGTCGAGCAGGCTGTAATGTCGACAAAGCTGCTGAATCGCTGTCCACCTCTTATTGTGTCGAAGGTCGGAGTTTCTCCTACGTTGAGTACGTTCAGCTCCAACTCCGCAAGAGTTCCGAGTATTTCCTCACCTCTTTGGTCGACTGTCGGGCTTCCCCACCATGTGCTCTTTGCGTTAACATCGCCTCCAACGATTATTGGTTTTGAGCCATTTGCCAGTTTTATTCGTTTAAGATGCTGCATGTACGGTCCAAGTGACTTGTCTGGTTCGAAGTATACGGAGACCAGCGTTATCTCCCAGGCGCTAGTTTGGATCCCCACCACAATGATGTTGTTTGTGGTGAGTTTGGGGTACTGCTTTACGTTTAGATCGCTGTCAAAGACAGCGATAGCCGCCTTAACGTTATCCTCACCAGTATCAGCACTCTGGAAGATGCGAGCCCCCCTATAGTTTTTCATCTTTTTTGTTCCGCCAACATAGGGTTCTTGTAGCATCGCTATTGCTATTCCACGCTTTTCTGACTCTATGCACAACTCGTCAGTGGCTAGCTTTTTGCGTTGGAGGTTCGCTTGCACTATGGTGTATGCGCTTCGTTTTGCCTGGGAGCCTTTAGCAGTACGCGACAGTCGACCGAGCCATTTCGTCCCATTTGCGTCGCGTTGGACACTCTGTGTCAAAGGCGTTGTGTTCCGTGTTTGTCATCCCTGCCTTTTTGCAATTTCTACAGGCAGGCGGTTCCCCGGCCAGCCAGTCCGCGCACTCTGCTTTCATATGCGGACCGCCGCAATGGCTGCAAACTTCGGCTGCCTCCTCGCAGAATTTCTTGCTGTGCCCATATCCAAGGCAGCGTATGCATTGGACTAACGGGGACTGGTCGTCTACTCTGACTCGCTGGAGGTCTATATGGGCAAACTTCCTATCCATAGCACGTCGCCATATGATAGGCGAGACGCTGATTATAACATGCCCAGTGTGAGGGTTCCTTGCTTTCCTTCTGTACTTGACTTCTATTCGGTCTTCCCTGCTGTCGAGGTCCTGAAATATCTCCCTATTCTGGTTGCGTAGAGCCTTAAGGACGTCCTCGTCGGTATTAATCGATAGGACGTCCCTAAGGATCAACATGGGGTCTTTGTTTTTCATCTCCTCCACAGCGAGATCAACTCCTTTCCTTTCGAGCCTATCTTTCGCTTTGTCTCTCTCCTCTCTAGTTTCAAATCCTATAATTACTTTCCTGTTCTTCGCTTTCCTCACTCTTTCTACCTTTATCCAACCCTCCTTCGCGTCTACTGCTTTCCTTACCCTGTCCAGTACCTCTTCTCCTGTCTCTTCTTTGTCTTTGGAGGTGACTACGACCGAGTGCAGCGTATTCCGCTTTACTAGTGGCTCGCCGCTCCGGGCGGCGGCCACCCTCGCGTATGAGGGTACTTCAATGGCATTTAGTCTCTCTCTGTGCGTTTCCAGTGAGTTCTTCAGCTCCTCCATCCGTTGGTTGCTCTCTATCAGCAACTTGGAGTGCTCCTCAATTTTTGCCATAATTGGGTTTTCGTCCTGGTATTTTGCGAAGGTGGTGTTGAGCATTCTATCTGCTGTTTCCGTCTCTTCTGTTTCACTCTTCTCCTCTTTTCCTTTTCTAGCATTCAGCTCCTTCTCTGTTTCCTTTACCAATTGGCAGAGTCTCTGTAAGGCTTTCTCCACGCCTTCTCTAATCTCCCTTTTTAGATTTCTTGATTCCTTCAAGAAGTCTTTTGCGCTGGCGACGCAGGCCATTGCCTCCACCGACTTGTTTTTGTAGAGTTCCTGGTGTGTTGTTGCCTCTACAGGTGTCTTATTTATGTCTGCCCGTGGAGCCGACTGTCTTCCCCCTTGTGTTGCTTGCTGTGGGGGGATTGTTTTTGATGTTGTTGTTGTTGTTTCAGCGGGGGCTGCCCGCATCGATGGACCCATTTTAGGAGAGGTAGAGTTTGTACTCTGCTTTGGGTTTTCCCATTCGGTAATGCTGTGCCTTACCTTGTTTATCCCCGCGCGTGGGGATTTTTCGCCTTCTCCTTTTTTAGTGGGCGTTCTAATACCTAACATATTGGGGGCGAAAGAGAAAAAATAAAATAAAAAATACTCGACAGCAAGGACCTATTTAATAAGTTTGTAAAAGTTGTAAACACGAATATATTTCCTTGCGTGAGAGTCGCTAAGAGGCAATAAAACAGTTTACAATATAATTTAACAAGAAAAGAAATTACAACTAAAATTAAATATATTGTAGAGTCTAGCTCTGTCCTTTTTATTTAAAACTAAGTGCCAGATGCGAGTCTGGTGTCAGGAAGCCTTCAGGGATCTATCCACATCAAAAAACTTTTCAAAATTTTTGTCAAAATTTTTTAACTCTACGTAGAGTCGTTCTATATATCTCGCGCGATAGGCCTCCCCGAGCCCTTTCTAACAAACCCAAACACGACTACCCTAGCCCGAAGGGTTCAAGAGATAACCCAGTCCAAAATTTTGGTTGCTGACCCAATATGGCGCCCAGGATTTGGTTATCTACGGTTTTCTCTGGAACCGTTCGACCGAATCCCACCGTGCTTGGGCTTTTCTGACTTGGCCCGTCAAGTTCTATCCTACGAACCAGGTTTCAGGCCTGAAAATTTTTGTCTCCTGAAAGCTCCTGAAAAGGCGCTTTTCGGACAGGGCTGGGCCAGCCAATGTCCCCTAAGAAAACCCGAGCCTCCTACGACCTCCGGTTTGGCAGCTATCAGAGTTTGAAATTTCGTCTGACAGTTCAGGAACTGTCAAAGTCAACTTTCAACCCCCGATATCTTCCCTTCCAGTGGTCGCAGAATACTCGAGCCTGGGTTCTTTCGGCTTGGCTCAACCCCCTCCGACGCGCAAAGTGGTTTTCAGGGTCCTGAAAATTTTCAGCTCCAAAGTGCCTGAAACCAGGTGGATCGGGTAGAGGTTGCCTCCCCAAGCCCTACTGCGAAAACGGCAACTCTCTACGACCACCGAGTCCGGAGCTACGTTAGGCCGAAGATTTACAAAATGGCCGCCCAACTGTCAAAAGGCAGTTTTAAAGGCCTGTAACTCCGCGACCGTTTGTCGGAGAGAGCCGCGGTTTCGACCACAGTGCCTGGCTCGACCTCCGCTATTCGCCCGTAGTGGTTTCAGGGCTGAAAATTTTCAGTTCCTGAAAACCCCTGAAAACAATTTTAAAATATTCCCGTGTACGTCCCTTAGGGTAAGTAAAAAATCCGGGTCCTGTACGTCCAATAGGTACAGAGATATGATCAATTTAATATGACAACCATATAAACCAAGATGGCTGAAAATGTCTATTTTCGCTGTTTCTGCAGCTATTGGGCGCAACTTTGGGTTCAAACAGTTCGAGTTATGTATCCTAAAGCCAATTCTGACGTCAAAATAATTTTATATCTATTAATTTAGAATTAATTTGGAAAAAACACAAAAAATTTAATAACTTTAGCAATTTAAAAGATAAAATTTTGGAAAAAATGCCTAAATTTGTATAAAATACTCTAGTTTGTGATTTTAAAATAATATTTAAAAATTTTGAATTTTTCAGTAGGAATTTTCTCGGAAAACTAAAAATTTTAATAAATCTTGAATAAAACTTAAATTATTACTATTAAAAATCTTAACTTAGTGCTGTCTTCTTCTCCTGATGAGCGCGCAGCAGGATCCGCCGGAAAATGTGGGAGTCCTGACTGTAGAATTTTCAGTACAGGCGTCTAAACTTTGAAACTTTTATATTTAATTTCTCTTCCTCTGCAATCGATAAAAATCGGCTGAGCGTGTCCAATCACTTCTCCTGATGCCCCGTACTTCCTCCAAAAATTTTGGCTCTCTGGGACTTCTGGTTCGGAAAACACGTGGTTGGAGAAGAGGTTATGTTTTCCGGTTTTCTGCTGCTATCTTCGGGCTGCGTGGATGAAATCTCACGCAAGTGGTGTCACAAGACGCGCCTCAACGCGCCCCACAAAATGGTGCCGGAAAAACCGGTGGTCATAGATGTTATTACGAAGTTGTGGGTCTTTGAAGTTTTTAAAACACGTGTGAAAAACTGTTTTTCGCCACTCACTTTTTCCCCGTTATTTTCCGGGTGTCACTGTTTACACAAGCACATGCACAGCACGTTTACGCGTGTAACGATGTATCGCTCGTCACTGTAGCGCGAAAAAATACCACTTAAATAATTTTTTAAAAACGGAGCTAAGCAAAAACGTGGCGTTCTCGGGCTCGAACGGACCCAGACTGGTTAGGTTAGGTTAGGTTAGGTTAGGTTAGGTTAGGTTAGGTTAGGTTAGGTTGGGGTGACAGGTCGGACAACCTCCTCGTGTGCTCCGTGGCTACCAGTCCTTCTCGGATACGTCCGGTGGGAACGGTAGTCGTGGAGCCTGGTTCACCCTGGGCAACTCGGGCAACAACTCTTCCTGCCTTTTGGGGAGTCTTGTTGCTCGTGGCTAATGGTCCGACACCGGGGAAAGGCCCTTTTCAGGGCCATGGGGGGGAGAACCCCCTGCGAAGCCGCGAGGCCTAGCGGGGGAGAAAAGGCCCTTTTGAGGGCCAGGGGGGGGGCTTCCCGCGAGGCCGTGAGGCTTAGTGGGTGCCTAAGGGGGCGTTGTACCACGTGCGCCTCTGTTTTCAGAGGCCGTAGTGGAGGCGCGAGGGCGGGCCCGGCGTGTACTCACACTACCGCCGGGCAGGCAGTGGGAGTTTTCTCTCCTGCCACCGCCGGAAAAACCGGAGGGTGTTTGACATCTCCGGTCGGTCTTGGCTTGGTCGCCTGGGCCGGGAGGAAGAAAACCTTCACAAAAATCACTCCGAATCCCAAGTTTCGGCGCCCGGCGAGGGGACGCATGGCCGGGGGGATTGCCTCGGTCGTGAGGGCGCCAACCTCAGCGGACCGGCCGACCCGCTGTTGACTTAGGCTTACCCAGGTACAGGGGGCACTGCCTGGGTGGACCATCCTTTCCCCCATACTCGTGGGATATGTTATGGATTCTAATAAAAAACAAAACCAAACCGACGTTCAGGGGGGTGCTGCATCCGATTCCGGATCAGCATCGGACGATGTAATAATGGTGGTGGACTGCAACGCGTCAGCGCTCAGTCCATCACAATTCTGGAGGGAGGGGCGCAAGAGACTGCGCTCAGGAAGTAAGGCGAGTCGTTCGACTTCCGAGTCGGGCGACGAGGCATCACCAGCCCGGAGGGGGAGAGGCCGTCCTCCCACCACCGGGGAGTACGTGGGGTTGGCGAAAGCGAAGCTGGAGTTGCTCGCCGCCAAGCGCGAAGAGTTTCGTCTTCGCGTGGAAGAGGATGTGAGGGACTTGGTCGATGCGGCCAAGTCGAAACGCGCCAAGCCAGGTGCTGTCCCTGGCACGGAGGGAGAAGCCCGCACTGCAGCCGCTCTCTACGAGCAGGTGGCTGCGGGCCTTAAGGTGGTCCAACACGTGGCCACCAAATCAGGCAACCTTAAGGGGACTTTTACTCGGAGCCTTAAGGACGCGATGGCCGTCATTGAAGACGCGGCCGGTGAGCTCCGTCAGCTCTCGGCTACAGAGGAAAATGCCCGCCTGCAGGAGGAACTGTCCAAACTGCAAGCGGACAATCGCCGCCTCCAGGCGGAAAATAAGAAATTCCTGGACGAGCAGGCCAAGATGCGTCTAGAGCTCGAACAGTTGAAGACTGATGTGGCGGGTATTCGAAAGCCCACCACCACCACCCCGGAGATGCCGCGGTCAGCTGAGCCAGATCTGGTTCAGCTGGTCCGCAATGAGATGGCGAGCTTGGCAGCCAGATTTTCTGTTATAGAAGGCAAGATCTTGCGTCCGCCTCTTGCTGGCGATCGTATGGTGAGCCAAGCACCGCCAACGACCTCATATGCGGCGAAGGCTGCCGCGCCACGTGGCGCTAACCGCCCACAGGCGGGTGCAGCAAAAGGCGGCCAGAAACCGGCCCCAATTGCCAAGGCACCGAGCCAGAAAACACCAGCCGCCAAGGCAGCTAGAGATCCAGTCACGGCTGCCAAGAACACCGGTGCTCCAGCACCAGCCTCAGCCCCGGCTCCAGTCCAGACTGACGTAGAACCGATGGAGACATCAGAAGCCCCGCGCGAGCCCCAGGCCGGCCCATCAAAGGCCGCGGCTCCCATGTCCAAGGGGAAAGGAAAAGGAAAGGGTAAGAAGACGGGCGCAAGTAACGCGCCTGCACCCGCTCAAAACACTACAACGGCTGCCGCTCCCAAGGAGGGCGAGTGGCAGACCGTATCCAGGAAAGGAAAGAAGAAGAAAAAGAGAGGGGGCAAGAAAAAGTCGAACAAGCTGCGGGCTCCACGCTCTACCGCAGTAGTCATTTCGCTGCAGCCAGGCGCGGAGGAGAGGGGCGTGACATATGCCTCTGTCCTGTCCGAGGCCAGGCAGAGCGTGGACCTCGCAGGGATTGGTATTCCGTCAATACGGTTTAAGCGGGCTGTTACCGGCGCCCGCATCCTGGAGATCCCTGGGGCTACTAGCGGTGACAAAGCCGATGCTCTCGCCGAAAAACTCCGGGGATGCCTCAAGGACGAGGATGTTCGCGTCTCCAGGCCCACCAAGTGCGCAGATATGCGCATTACGGGCCTGGATGATTCAGTGACCTCGGATGAGGTCACAAATGCTGCCGCCCGCATCGGCGAGTGCGCAGCGAGCGAAATTAGAGTCGGGGAGATCCGGGTCGGCCCTTCCGGCCTCGGATCCGCGTGGCTTCGCTGCCCCGTTGCGGCCGCTAAGAAGCTGGCAGACGCAGGCCACATGCTAGTAGGATGGGTGTCCGCCAAGGTGACACTGCTGGAGCCTAGGCCCCTGCAGTGTTACCGATGCCTGTATGGCGGGCACGTGCAACACACCTGCACATCCGACGTCGACCGCAGGGACCTCTGCTACCGATGCAGCCAGCCGGGCCACAAGGCTGGCCAATGCACCGCTGCTCCGCACTGCAGCGTGTGTGCAGCAGAGGGCAAACCTGCGGAACATCGTATCGGCGCGAAGGCCTGCGTCTCCCGCCAGAAGAAGAAGGGCACGCTCAGTGGGGTCCAACACCGGATCCCCCCGACGCGAAGCCAGCCAACGGCCACCATGGCAATGGACGTCACGGAGCCCGCCCAGCCATTGCAACAATTCGCAATTAGGCACTGGGCGTGCACAAATACCACCTAAGGGCCACGGGCGGCAGACTTGGGGAAGTCTGTCGCCCAGCACTAGGCCAGAGTCGGTGATGCGGTCGGAGTGTGCCGCGTCCCACTCAGTGGAGTAGAAGAGGGTGCACACCACAGGCACCCTCCAACAGAGCCGGGGGCCGCATAAGGCGGCCCGTCACCGCCGGGGTCGCGGAAGAATGTCTACACGTACCCGTGACCCCGGCAATATGTGATGAGGCGAACACCTGTCTGTTTTTAGTGGGTAGACGTCCTTTTCAGGGCGGAGTCCCACACACCGCGCCGTCCTCCCCGGGGCGGCGTGACGGTGCATAAAGCATTTTCAGACACAAAAAAAAAAAAAAAAAAAAAAAAAAAAAAAAAAAAGGTTAGGTTAGGTTAGGTTAGGTTAGGTTAGGTTAGGTTAGGTTAGGTTAGGTTAGGTTAGGTTAGGTTAGGTTAGGTTAGGTTAGGTTAGGTTAGGTTGGGGTGACAGGTCGGACAACCTCCTCGTGTGCTCCGTGGCTATCAGTCCTTCTCGGATACGTCCGGTGGGAACGGTAGTCGTGGAGCCTGGTTCACCCTGGGCAACTCGGGCAACAACTCTTCCTGCCTTTTGGGGAGTCTTGTTGCTCGTGGCTAATGGTCCGACACCGGGGAAAGGCCCTTTTCAGGGCCATGGGGGGGAGAACCCCCTGCGAAGCCGCGAGGCCTAGCGGGGGAGAAAAGGCCCTTTTCAGGGCCAGGGGGGAGTCTTCCCGCGAGGCCGCGAGGCTTAGCGGGAGGCTTAGGGGGTGCTCCACGTGCGCCTCTGTTTGCAGAGGACACAGTGGATGCGCGAGGGCGGGCCCGGTGTGTACTCACCCTACCTCCGGGCAGGCAGTGGGAGTTTTCTTTCCTGCCACCGTCGGAAAAACCGGGGGATGTCTGACATCCCCGGTCGGTCTTGGCTTGATCGCCTGGGCCGGGAGGAAGAAAACCTCCTCAAAAATTACTCCGAATCCTAAGTTTCGGCGCCCGGCGAGGGGACGCATGGCCGGGGGGATTGCCTCGGTCGTGAGGGCGCCAACCTCAGCGGACCGGCCGACCCGCTGTTGACTTAGGCTTACCCAGGTACAGGGGGCACTGCCTGGGTGGACCATCCTTTCCCCCATACTCGTGGGATATGTTATGAATAATTCTAAATCAAAAAACCAAACTGATGTTCAGGAGGGTGCTGCATCCGATACAGGGTCGGCATCGAGTGATGTGATGGTGGTGGACTGCAGCGCGTTAGCGCTCAGTCCGGCACAATTCTGGAGGGAGGGGCGCAAGCGACTGCGCTCAGGGAGTGTGACGAGTCGCTCGACTTCCGAGTCGGGCGACGAGGCGTCACCGGCACGGCGGGGGAGAGGTCGACCCCCCACCACCGGAGAGTACGTGGGCCTGGCAAAGGCGAAGGCGGAGCTACTCGCCACAAAACGCGAGGAGCTTCGTCTACAAATGGAACAGGACGTGCATGACTTGGTCAAGGAGGCCAGGTCGAAGCGAGCAACGCCAGTCACCAGCTCTGGCTCTGCTGAGGAAGGACGCACTGCAGCCGCTCTCTTCGAGCAGGTGGCTGCAGGCTTAAAAGTAGTCCAACATGTGGCTACAAAATCGGGCAACCTTAAGGGCACTTTTACAAGGAGCCTTAAGGAAGCCATGTCAATTATTGAGGGTGCCGCCGATGAGCTTCGCAAGCTCTCGGCGACTGAAGAGAATACCCGCCTGCAAGAGGAACTCTCCAAACTGCAGGCGGACAACCGCCGCCTCAAGGTGGAAAACAAAAAGTTCACCGACGAGCAAGAGCGAATGCGCAAGGAATTAGACCAACTAAAGTCTGATGTGGCGGGCATTAGGAAGCCCTCTGCACCGGAGACGTCGCGGCCGGCTGAGCCAGATCTGGTCCAGCTGGTCCGCAAGGAGATGGCGAGTCTGGCCGCCAGATTCTCCGTCATTGAGGGGAGGATCCTACGCCCGCCTCTCACTGGCGACCGTATGGCGAGCCAAGCCCCGCCACCGCCTTCATACGCAGCGAAGGCTGCCGCGCCACGTGGCGCTAGCCGCCAGCAGGCGAGTGCAGTAAAAGGCGGCCGCAAAGAGGCCCCTCCGGCTAAGACATCGCCGGCGGCCATGACGTCTAGCGTCCCAGCCCCGGCTCCAACACAGACTGACGAAGCTCCGATGGAGACATCGGAGCCACCTATTGAGCCCCAGGCCGGTCCTTCAAAGGCCGCCGTTGCCAAGGGCAAAGGAAAAGGAAAGGGGAAGAAGACGGGAACAAACACCGCGCCCGCACCTACTCAAGGCGCTCCGACAGCTGCCGCTCGCAAGGAGGGCGAGTGGCAGACTGTCACCAACAGGAAGGGAAAGAAGAAGCGAGGAGGGAAGGCAAAAAAGAAGAAGGCGAACAAGCTGAGGGCACCGCGCTCAACTGCGGTTGTCTTGTCGCTGCAGCCGGGCGCGGAGGACAGGGGCGTGTCATACGTCTCGGTCCTCCTCAAGGCCAAGCAGAATGTCGACTTGGCTGGCCTCGGGATCACCTCCCTCAAGTTTAAGCGGGCCGTTACTGGCGCCCGCATCCTTGAAATTCCCGGGGCCACGAGCGGTGACAAGGCTGATGCCCTCGCCGCCAAGCTTAGAGGGTGCCTCGATGACGAGGATGTCCGGGTCTCCAGGCCCACGAAGTGCGCGGAGTTACGCGTCGTGGGTCTGGACGATTCCGTGACTACGGCGGAGGTCGCCACCGCGGCTGCCCGCATTGGCGGCTGCACCGCCGAAGAGATCAAGGTCGGGGAGATCCGGATTAGTCCTTCCGGCGTCGGCTCCGCGTGGCTCCGCTGCCCAGTAGCGGCAGCCAAGAAGGTCGCTAACGCAGGCCACATTCTGGTAGGCTGGGTGTCGGCCAAGGTGACACTGCTGGAGCCTAGGCCCCTGCAGTGTTACCGATGCCTGTACGGCGGGCATGTACAGCACACGTGCTCGTCCGAGGTCGACCGCAGCGACCAATGTTATCGCTGCAGCCAGCCGGGCCACAAGGCTGGCCAATGCACCGCTGCTCCGCACTGCAGCGTGTGTGCAGCGGAGGGGAAACCCGCGGGACACCGCATCGGCGCCAAGGCCTGCGTGTCCCGCCAAAAGAAGGGTAAGCCCGGCGGGGTCGAACATCGGACCCCCCCGACGCGAAGCCAGCCAACGGCCACCACGGCCATGGACACAGCGGAGCCCGCCCAGCCATCGCAACAATTTGCGATAAGGCACTGGGAAAATACCACCTAAGGGCCACGGGCGGCAGACTTGGGGAAGTCTGTCGCCCAGCACTAGGCCAGAGTCGGTGATGCGGTCGGAGTGTGCCGCGTCCCACTCAGTGGAGGAGAAGAGGGTGCAACTTTACGCACCCTCCCAACAGAGCCGGGGGCCGCATAGGGCGGCCCGTCACCGCCGGGGTCGCGGAAGAATGTCTACACGTACCCGTGACCCCGGCAATATGTGATGAGGCGAACACCCGTCTGGTTTTAGTGGGTAGACGTCCTTTTCAGGGCGGAGTCCCACACACCGCGCCGTCCTCCCCGGGGCGGCGTGACGGTGCATAAAGCATTTCCAGACGATAAAAAAAAAAAAAAAAAAAAAGGTTAGGTTAGGTTAGGTTAGGTTAGGTTAGGTTAGGTTAGGTTAGGTTAGGTTAGGTTAGGTTAGGTTAGGTTAGGTTAGGTTAGGTTAGGTTAGGTTAGGTTAGGTTAGGTTAGGTTAGGTTAGGTTAGGTTAGGTTAGGTTAGGTTAGGTTAGGTTAGGTTAGGTTAGGTTAGGTTAGGTTAGGTTAGGTTAGGTTAGGTTAGGTTAGGTTAGGTTAGGTTAGGTTAGGTTAGGTTAGGTTAGGTTAGGTTAGGTTAGGTTAGGTTAGGTTAGGTTAGGTTAGGTTAGGTTAGGTTAGGTTAGGTTAGGTTAGGTTAGGTTAGGTTAGGTTAGGTTAGGTTAGGTTAGGTTAGGTTAGGTTAGGTTAGGTTAGGTTAGGTTAGGTTAGGTTAGGTTAGGTTAGGTTAGGTTAGGTTAGGTTAGGTTAGGTTAGGTTAGGTTAGGTTAGGTTAGGTTAGGTTAGGTTAGGTTGGGGTGACAGGTCGGACAACCTCCTCGTGTGCTCCGTGGCTATCAGTCCTTCTCGGATACGTCCGGTGGGAACGGTAGTCGTGGAGCCTGGTTCACCCTGGGCAACTCGGGCAACAACTCTTCCTGCCTTTTGGGGAGTCTTGTTGCTCGTGGCTAATGGTCCGACACCGGGGAAAGGCCCTTTTCAGGGCCATGGGGGGGAGAACCCCCTGCGAAGCCGCGAGGCCTAGCGGGGGAGAAAAGGCCCTTTTCAGGGCCAGGGGGGGAGGCTTCCCGCGAGGCCGCGAGGCTTAGCGGGCAGCGTTGCGCGGCGAAACTCCACGTGTGCCCCTGTATCCAGGGGGCCGTAGTGGAGGCGCGAGGGCGGGCTTGGTGTGTACTCGCACTACCACCGGGCAGGCACAGAAGTTGTCTTCAGTGCCACCGCCGGAAAAACGGGGGGTACCCACCGCCAGCCCTGAGTGTCTGTGGATCAGGTCTCGCGGCTCAGGGTGGGGTGCCCTTCGTCGGTCTTGGCTTGGTCGCCCGGACTGCGGGGAAGACAACCTCGACACAAAATCACTCCGAAGCCCAAGTTTCGGCGCCCGGCGAGGGGATGCATGGCCGGGGGGATTGCCTCGGTCGTGAGGGCGCCAACCTCAGCGGACCGGCCGAACCGCTGTTGACATAGGCTTACCCAGGTACAGGGGGCACTGCCTGGGTGGACCATCTTTTCCCCCATACTCGTGGGAATCTTATGGATACTGAATTAAATAAAACCCAAAAACCAAACGACGTTATGGAGGAGGATGCTGGATCTGATGCAGGTTCAGCATCGAGTGATGTTATGCTGGTGGAGTGCAGCGTGCCTGCGTTGTCTCCATCGCAATTCTGGAGAGAGGGGCGCAAACGCCTGCGCTCGGGAGATGCGTCGAGTCGCTCGGCCTCAGAGTCGGGTGACGAGGCGACGCCGGCCAGGAGGGGGAGAGGTAGACCTCCCACCACTGGTGAATATGTCGGGCTCGCCAAAGCAAAGGCGGAGCTCAACGCCGCAAAGCGCGAGGAGTTTCGGCTCCGCGCGGAAGAGGACGTGCTGGACTTGGTAGCGACAGCCAAGTCTAAGCGCGTCAAGCCGGGTGATGTCCCCGGTGGAGAAGATGAAGGCCGTACCGCAGCCGCTCTTTATGAGCAGGTTGCGGCAGGACTAAAGGTGGTCCATCACGTGGCCACCAAGTCGAATAACCTCAAAGGCACGTTCACACGGAGCCTAAAAGAGGCTATGACGCTTATCGAGGGCGCCGCCAGCGAACTCCGGCAGCTCTCAGCAACGGAGGAAAATGCCCGCCTGCAAGTGGAGCTCTCCAAATTGCAGGCGGACAACCGTCGCCTCCAAAGCGAAAATAAAAAATTCACGGAGGAACAGGAGCGAATGCGTCGGGAGCTGGACCAGCTCAAGTCCGATGTGGCGGGGATCAGACAGCCCGCCCCTGAGACGCCGCGGCCTGCTGAATCAGAGCTGGTTCAGTTGTTCCGGACAGAGATGGCGGGCCTAGCCGCCAGATTCTCTGTCATCGAGGGTAAAATCCTGCGCCCGCCCCTTGCCGGTGACCGAAGGGGCAGCCAACCGCAGGCGCCGCCGACATATGCGGCAAAGACAGCGAAGGAGGCAACGCCACAACCCTCCAGCCGGCCAGCCAAGAACAGCCAGGCTAATACGGCCAAACCCGGCCAGAAGTCGACCTCCTCGGCTATTCTGCCGAGCCCTGCTGAAACAGCGCAGTCGCAAGCGGCTGCGCAGGCACCTCCAGCTCAGAGCCAACCTGAGGCTGGTTCGTCACAGGCTACACCTACTTCGGCCCCTGCAAGCCTGCACCCCAATAAGGGCAAGGGCAAGGGCAAGGGCAAGCAGCAAAAGCAGGCGGGTGGCAACAACAGCGCCCCCACCCCTGCTACCAACCAGAGAACCCAAACAGCTGCTGCTCCCAAAGATGGGGAGTGGCAGACTGTAACTAAGAAAGGGAAAGGCAAGAAAGGAAAGGCGAAGAATAAGAAAAAGAAAGCCACAAAACTTCGGGCACCCCGCTCAACCGCGGTGGTAATTTCTTTACAGCCCGGCGCAGAAGAAAAGGGGATAACGTACGCGTCCGTCCTGACCGAGGCCAAGCAAAAGGTCGACCTGGCTGGCCTCGGAATCCCCTCGCTTCGTTTCAAGCGGGCCGTCACCGGAGCCCGCATACTTGAAATCCCTGGAGCGGACACGGCAGAGAAGGCAAACTCCCTAGCCGAAAAGCTGCGGGAGTGCCTAAATGATGACAGCATAAAGATCTCCAGACCCACCAAGACTGCGGAGCTACGCGTGGTGGGTCTGGATGACTCGGTGACCCCACAAGAGGTGTGCCAAGTGGCAGCACGAATCGGTGGATGTGCCACCGAAGACATTAAAGCCGGCGAGATAAGGGTCGGACCCTCTGGCTTAGGCACGGTGTGGATGCGATGCCCTGTGCCTGCCGCCAAAATCATATCGGCCGCTGGCCATCTGCTAGTAGGGTGGGTCTCGGCAAAGGTAACACTGCTGGAACCAAGACCAATGCAGTGTTACCGATGCCTATACGGCGGACATGTACAACATACATGTTCGTCAGAGGTGGACCGCAGCGATCAATGCTATCGCTGCAGTCAGAGAGGTCACAAGGCCGGACAGTGCTCTGCCGACCCGCATTGCTCCCTGTGCGCTGCTGCAGGGAAAGTGGCAGATCACCGCATTGGCGCCAAGCGCTGTGTATCCCGTGAGGGAAAGAGGAAGGGAAGGGCCAGGTTTGACCAGACCCCTGTTCGGCCAACCCAATCGACGGCCGTACAGGCCATGGACGTGGTGGACAACGAAACGCCACCACAATAATGGCCCTTCAAATATTACAGGCGAACGTCAACCACTGCGCCAGAGCTCAGGACCTCCTGCTCCAGAGCATGGCGCAGTGGTTAATTAACGTGGTCGTTGTGGCGGAGCCACTCTACGTCCCGTCCAGAGAAAACTGGGCGGGAGACACGAATGGCGTCGTGGCTATCGGGTGCCAGGTCTCTACGGGCTCCTCGTTGGTCGTCGTCGACAAACAGCCGGGCTGCGTGGCAGCTATCGTTGGTGGTGTCCTTGTGGTTGGGGTCTACTTTTCGCCCAACAGAGTCCTCGCAGACTTCGAGGCTTTTCTCGGCAACGTGGGGGCTCTGATTGGGCGGAACAGCTCTCGCCCCGTCCTGCTCCTCGGCGACCTCAATGCCAAGTCTGTGGCTTGGGGTTGCCCTGCCACAGATGCGCGCGGCGATGCGCTCGAGGAGTGGGCAGTCGCAACGGGGCTAGTGGTCCTCAACCGCGGGACAGTGCACACGTGCGTGCGGGACAACGGCGGCTCCATCGTAGACGTCTCTTTCGCCAGCACAACTTTGGCGCACCGCGCTCAAGGCTGGCGGGTCATGGAGGGTGTGGAGACTCTCTCCGACCACCGGTACATCCGGTTCGGGATATCCGCACCCTCGGCGTCCCCCAGTGGCGGGCGCCCGAGTCGCGTCCACCCGACGACCCGGAGGTGGGTCCTGACGCGACTTGACAGAGACGTCCTAATGGAAGCCGCCATCGTCCAAAGCTGGTTCTCCTCTCCTGAGGACCCGCTGGACGTAGACGCCGAGGCCGACTGGTTCGGGTTCGCAATGTCGCAGATATGCGACGCGGCCATGCCCCGGGCCAGGTCTGTGCCTCAGAGACGGCAGGTCTATTGGTGGTCCCAGGAGCTGGCGAGCCAGCGCGCGGCGTGTGCAGCTGCCCGGCGCAGGTATCTGCGGCAGCGTCGACGACGGCCACGCGATCTCTCGGCCGAGGCCCGGCTGCGAGAGGCCCACGCAGCGGCCAAGGAGGCCCTGCAGCTCGGCATCAGCCGGGCCAAAGAGGTCGCAAACGAGGAGTTTCTGCGCCTCCTCAACAGCGACCCCTGGGGGCGCCCCTATAAGCTCGCAAGAGCCAAACTGCGGCCATGGGCGCCCCCGCTGACAGAGACGCTCGAGCCCGCTCTGGTCGAAGACGTTGTCTCGGCGCTGTTCCCGGACAGAGCGGGACACGACCCACCATCGATGGGGTCGCAGCGAGGTGGAGGGGAGGAGGCGCAGCAGGAGCCTGTGCCCGAAGTCACAGAGGCGGAGCTGGCGGTCGCCGTCGACCGCATGAGCGCCCGGAACACGGCCCCCGGACCCGACGGGATTCCCGGCCGCGCATGGGCGCTAGCCCTAAAGGTCCTGGGGCCCAGAACGCGTCACCTATTTACCGGGTGTCTCGAACAGGGTCGATTCCCCACAGAGTGGAAGACGGGCAGACTGGTCCTCCTAAGGAAGGATGGACGCCCCGCGGATTCACCTTCCGCGTACCGTCCCATCGTGCTGTTGGACGAGGCGGGAAAACTCTTTGAGCGTATTGTCGCCGCCCGCCTCGTCAAGCACCTGACGCACGTTGGCCCCGACCTGTCCGACAACCAGTTTGGTTTCCGAGCGGGTCGCTCGACCGTTGACGCGATCCTGCGCGTCAAGGCCCGCTCGGAGCAGGCGGTGGAATCCGGGGGGGTGTTGATGGCGGTGTCTTTAGACATCGCCAACGCCTTTAACACTCTCCCGTGGAATTGTATCATGGCGGCTCTACAATATCACCGCACACCGCCATATCTGCGTCGGCTGGTCGGGGACTACCTCAACGACCGTGCAGTCACCTTTGCGGTCAGGGACGGTACGCGAACAAGGTCAATGTCTTGCGGTGTTCCACAGGGGTCCGTGTTGGGGCCCCTCTTGTGGAACATCGGCTATGACTGGGTCCTCCGCGGGGCCACTCTCCCGGGTGTCAGCGTCGTGTGCTACGCTGACGACACACTCGTCCTGGCCCGGGAGAGCACATACAGGGAGTCTGCCCGTCTGGCGACTGCTGGCACCGCCCAGACAGTGGCGCGTATTCGCCGCTTGGGGCTGGAGGTGGCGTTGAACAAGACGGAGGCGATCTGCTTCCACGGTCCGCGGAAGGCGCCTCCGTCGGGATCCCACATCATCATCGGTGGGGTCCAAATCGCTGTCAGGCCCGAGCTGAAGTACTTGGGCCTACTACTGGACAGTCGGTGGACGTTCAACGCCCACTTCCAGCGCCTAGGCCTGCGCCTTTTGAGCGCGGCCGGGGCGCTTGGTCGGCTGCTGCCGAACCTCGGTGGCCCTAACGTCTCGTGCAGGCGGCTATACCTGGGGGTCATACGTTCTATGGCCCTCTATGGTGCCCCTGTCTGGGCCACCGAGGTAACGGAGCGCGGCGCTGCACTGTTGCGGCGGCCGCAGCGTGCGATATCCGTGCGAGTCATCCGCGGGTATCGCACCATCTCCACGGAGGGGGCCTGCGTGTTGGCCGGCTCGCTCCCTTGGGACATCGACGCTCGGGTCCTTGCGTCACTCTATACATGGCGCAAGGACACGGTTGAGCGTAGGGGTGGGTACGTCCCGAGGGAGCTGGAGCACCAGAGGCGGCTGCTGCAACAGGCAGCGCTGGAGGAGTGGTCGGCTCGGCTGAGCCGACCGAGTGCAGGCGTCAGGACGGTCGAGGCAGTCCGTCCTGTACTGACGGACTGGGTGGGCAGGCGTCACGGCGTGCTGACCTTCCGGCTGACACAGGTGCTGTCGGGGCATGGATGCTTCGGCAGTTACCTGTGGCGCATCGCCGGGAGGGAGCCGGACGCCCACTGCCACCATTGTGTCAACTGCCCCGAGGACACGGCGCAGCATACGCTCGCGGATTGCCCCGCATGGGCAGAGCAGCGCCGTGTCTTACGCAACACTGTAGGGGCGAACCTCGACCTCCCGGCCGTCGTCAGGGAGATGGTCGGGTGTCCTGACGCCTGGCAAGCGATGGCCTCCTTCTGCGAGGACGTCATCTCGCAGAAGGAGGAGGCGGAGCGTGAGAGGGAGTCCGCTGCCGCCACCCTGCCAATCCGCGCCCGACGAACTGGGCGCAGGAACAGGGCAAACCGTGCCCTGTTCCATCCACCTTAAAGTGGCCACGGGCGGCAGACTTGGGGAAGTCTGTCGCCCAGCACTATGGCCCGAGTAGGCGATGCGGTCGGAGTGTGCCGCGTCCCACTCAGTGGATTGGCAGGAGAGGGGGGTGCACACCACACGCACCCCCCGTACAGAGCCGGGGGCCGCATAGGCGGCCCGTCACCGCCGGGGTCACGGAAGAATGTCCACACGTACCCGTGACCCCGGCCGAAAGGTGATGAGGCGAACACCTGTCTGTTTTTAGTGGGTAGACGTCCTTTTCAGGGCGGAGTCCCACACACCGCGCCGTCCTCCCCGGGGCGGCGTGACGGTGCATAAAGCATTTTCAGACACAAAAAAAAAAAAAAAAAAAAAAAAGGTTAGGTTAGGTTAGGTTAGGTTAGGTTAGGTTAGGTTAGGTTAGGTTAGGTTAGGTTAGGTTAGGTTAGGTTAGGTTAGGTTAGGTTAGGTTAGGTTAGGTTAGGTTAGGTTAGGTTAGGTTAGGTTAGGTTAGGTTAGGTTAGGTTAGGTTAGGTTAGGTTAGGTTAGGTTAGGTTAGGTTAGGTTAGGTTAGGTTAGGTTAGGTTAGGTTAGGTTAGGTTAGGTTAGGTTAGGTTAGGTTAGGTTAGGTTAGGTTAGGTTAGGTTAGGTTAGGTTAGGTTAGGTTAGGTTAGGTTAGGTTAGGTTAGGTTAGGTTAGGTTAGGTTAGGTTAGGTTAGGTTAGGTTAGGTTAGGTTAGGTTAGGTTAGGTTAGGTTAGGTTAGGTTAGGTTAGGTTAGGTTAGGTTAGGTTAGGTTAGGTTAGGTTAGGTTAGGTTAGGTTAGGTTAGGTTAGGTTAGGTTAGGTTAGGTTAGGTTAGGTTAGGTTAGGTTAGGTTAGGTTAGGTTAGGTTAGGTTAGGTTAGGTTAGGTTAGGTTAGGTTAGGTTAGGTTAGGTTAGGTTAGGTTAGGTTAGGTTAGGTTAGGTTAGGTTAGGTTAGGTTAGGTTAGGTTAGGTTAGGTTAGGTTAGGTTAGGTTAGGTTAGGTTAGGTTAGGTTAGGTTAGGTTAGGTTAGGTTAGGTTAGGTTAGGTTAGGTTAGGTTAGGTTAGGTTAGGTTAGGTTAGGTTAGGTTAGGTTAGGTTAGGTTAGGTTAGGTTAGGTTAGGTTAGGTTAGGTTAGGTTAGGTTAGGTTAGGTTAGGTTAGGTTAGGTTAGGTTAGGTTAGGTTAGGTTAGGTTAGGTTAGGTTAGGTTAGGTTAGGTTAGGTTAGGTTAGGTTAGGTTAGGTTAGGTTAGGTTAGGTTAGGTTAGGTTAGGTTAGGTTAGGTTAGGTTAGGTTAGGTTAGGTTAGGTTAGGTTAGGTTAGGTTAGGTTAGGTTAGGTTAGGTTAGGTTAGGTTAGGTTAGGTTAGGTTAGGTTAGGTTAGGTTAGGTTAGGTTAGGTTAGGTTAGGTTAGGTTAGGTTAGGTTAGGTTAGGTTAGGTTAGGTTAGGTTAGGTTAGGTTAGGTTAGGTTAGGTTAGGTTAGGTTAGGTTAGGTTAGGTTAGGTTAGGTTAGGTTAGGTTAGGTTAGGTTAGGTTAGGTTAGGTTAGGTTAGGTTAGGTTAGGTTAGGTTAGGTTAGGTTAGGTTAGGTTAGGTTAGGTTAGGTTAGGTTAGGTTAGGTTAGGTTAGGTTAGGTTAGGTTAGGTTAGGTTAGGTTAGGTTAGGTTAGGTTAGGTTAGGTTAGGTTAGGTTAGGTTAGGTTAGGTTAGGTTAGGTTAGGTTAGGTTAGGTTAGGTTAGGTTAGGTTAGGTTAGGTTAGGTTAGGTTAGGTTAGGTTAGGTTAGGTTAGGTTAGGTTAGGTTAGGTTAGGTTAGGTTAGGTTAGGTTAGGTTAGGTTAGGTTAGGTTAGGTTAGGTTAGGTTAGGTTAGGTTAGGTTAGGTTAGGTTAGGTTAGGTTAGGTTAGGTTAGGTTAGGTTAGGTTAGGTTAGGTTAGGTTAGGTTAGGTTAGGTTAGGTTAGGTTAGGTTAGGTTAGGTTAGGTTAGGTTAGGTTAGGTTAGGTTAGGTTAGGTTAGGTTAGGTTAGGTTAGGTTAGGTTAGGTTAGGTTA